>CM021107.1:406311808-406702286 GCA_007115665.2 Sequoiadendron giganteum | reverse complement strand
TGGTCGGGCTTTGCTTCACGCTCATTGAACTTGAGCACCAAGTCTCTGCATTGTAGCCCCTGGTCAGATGCCTTTTTATAAAACCACCTCTTTACCACTTATTGGCAATTGTTCATGGCCTTGAGAGATGCTCTCTTTTCTCTTGAACCTCTAGTAACTCAGAAAACCATACCTCCATAGCTCCATTTTGCTCAATTTCAAGAGACTTGAGCAGGTGGATAGCAAGGATTTCCATAGAAATGGGAAACAACGCCTCCTTCCCATACACCATCTCATAAGGATATGTCTTCAATATCTACTTGGGTGTAATACGGTCTGCCCATAGCATTGTTCAGAGGTTTTTATGCGACTCCCTCTGGTGTTTTGAGCCTATTCTTTTAATCAACCTGATGAGGTTTTTGTTCATAGATTCGGCGAGGCCATTCCCCTATGGGTAATAATTGGAAGAGGTTTTTAAGAAGACCCCATATTTTAATGCAAATTGGCTCATTTTAGAGCCGAGAAATGCTTTAGCATTATCAAAATTAATCATCTTTGGGGGGCCGAATCTAGCTACCAGCTCTTCCAAGAAGTTGACAGTTTCTACTTCCATTGCATTTTTCAATGGTATCGCCTCTGCCCATCTTTTGAAGTAGTCGGTTGCTATTAAGATCCACCTATGTCCAGTCGATGAAAAAGGATTAATCATGCCAATTAAGTCAAGACCCCACTGAGAAAAAGGCTCCTCCAGAACTATAGGTTTCAGTGGCATAGCAGCATTTTTCCTTGTTCCAACAAAAGAATGACACTCACTACATGACTTTACCAACGAAAATGAGTCATTGAATAATGTGGGCCAAAAATAACCAGCACATATCATTTTGATTGCAGTGGTTCTTGTTGAAAAATACCCTCCGGGCGGGCCGCTATGAAACTGTTCCAATATCCTTTTTGCTTGCTCCTCATTTACACATCTTAATAGGATACCATTGAAATTTCTTTTGAAAAGAACTCCCTCCAAGAGAACATAACCATTATTTTGCAATCGATAAAAACATCTCTTAAATGAAGGGAGATCAATCAGATACCTTTCGTTCTGCATAAAATTTATCATGTCTTCCAGCCAATCACTCTCGGAGCTTTCTTCATTCAGCAGCATGGGTTCCAAAACTTCAAACTCAGCAACTAGTTTATTGTGTTCAGCTAAGTACTCGCATGGTCCCTTTCCTTTGATAGTCTTAACTGGCTTAATTTCAATTTCATACTTCAAGATCTTAGTTATCCAGTTAGCCCTTTTCTCATTTATTTCTCCTTCCATGATTTATTCCCGCACACTAGGGTGTGGCACACAAACAATCACCTTGTTGCATGATATAACGTTTCAAAACTTCTTCAGCCCCTTTACGATAGAAAAAGCCTGCTTCTCTACAAATTTATATTTCACCTCATATTCCTTCAGGGTGCATGAATAGAAAGAAATAGGTGATTCTCTTTTATCCTCATTATCTTTCTGCATTAGCACAATGGAAATATTGTTGCCACCACCAAAGACATACATAATAAAATCTTTTAACAAATCCAGATTAATCAATACAGGAGCGGAAGAGATAACCTCTTTGATTAGATTGAAAACTTTTCCAGCTTCCATTGTCCACTTGAAAATATGATCCTTTTTCAGCATTAGGGTAATAAGCCGAATGATCCCTGCAAATTCCGCAATGAATCGACTGATAAAATTCACCTTACCCAAAAAATATTGCACTCCTTTTTTGTTCACGGGTAGAGGAAGTTCCCTGATTGTGTTTACTCTTTCTAGATCAATAGCAATACCTTCCTTTGAAACAACGTATCCCAATAGCTTCCCTTGAGGAATGCCAAACACACATTTTTCGGGTTTAGAGAAATCCTGAATTCCTGGCACTTCTAGAAAACAAGCTTGATGTGATCGAAATGATCCTCAAAAAATTTATAAAACACCGTCAAGTCAGCCAAATAGATAAGGATAATCTTATGTATTAATTATTTAAAGGCAATATCCATAGCTCGCTGAAAAGTGGCTTCGACATTTGAAAGTCCGAAGGGAATTTTATCATATGCATATGCTCCCCACTTTGTAGTGAACGTTGTTTTGTGCTGGTCTTCCTCCTTCACATGAATCTGATTGTAGCCGAAGAAACCATCCAGCATTGAAAACATTTCAAAACCAGGAATCATTTGTAGAATTACCTCCATGGAAGGTAGGGGGTAAGGATCCTTTAGGGATGCCCTATTCAAGTCTCAAAATTCTACACACAACCGTATATCGCCATTCTTCTTTCAGACTGGCACCAAGTTAGACACCCAAGTGTTGTGCTTGATTGGAACACTATTCAGGATGCAATAAATTTATTTAACTCCTGCGACATGAGTGACTCAATCTTTGGATTTACTAGGCTCTGCCTCTGACGAACCGGCTTTGCTCCTTCCAGTAGCTCAATGGTGTGCTGAATAATCCTAGGATCATATCCCTTAAGATCAGCATATGACTAGGCTACCACACTTGGATACTCCTTGCAAAAGTGCTTCAGCCTGTCTTTATTCCTGTGGGACACTCCTTTTCCAACCTTGAGCTTTTTATCTTCTTCGATGTGCAAATCTGTATAATCGCCTTTGTCAGCTATGAGCTTCCTTTTATCTTTCCTTGCATCATCGGAATCAAAAAGACTCTCTAGAGTAACTAGGCCCCTGGGAAGCTTATTAGATTTCAGTTGGATTACTTGATCTCCATAGGCTTCAAAAATCTTTGGTTGCAATTGGTCAGCAAATTCTCCAGATAACTAGAGAAATTATGCAATATGATCATAACTATCAAACACTTTCCAGTCTTGATCATTATTTGGGATAGCAGGTCGCACAATTACTCACACCGCATGCTTATTTTTTTATTAACTCAGAAATTGGCTCAAACTGAGCTCTGATAGTTTTCATTCGGTCAGCTTCAGAATTTTTCTCTCTAGGAATAGCCTGGATGTTGAATGCCTCAAATCCCTCAATCAGATCCCAGACCCTATGTCGGTATGATCGCATCCAAAGTTTTCAGGTTTAGAGAAATCTTGAATTCCTAGCACTTCTGGAAAACAAGCTTGAGGTGATCGAAATGATCCTTAGCAGATTTAGAAAACACCGTCAAGTCATCCAGGTAGATAAGGATAATCTTTGTATTAAATATTTAAAGGAAATATCCATAGCTCACTGAAAAGTGGCTCCGGCATTTGAAAGTCTGAAGGGAATTTTAGCATACGCATATGTTCCCCACTTTGTAGTGAATATTGTTTTGTGCTAGTCTTCCTCCTTCACACGAATCTAATTGTAGCCGAAGAAACCATCCAACATTCAAAACATTTCAAAACCAGCAACCATTTGTAGAATTACCTCCATGGAAGGTAGGGGGTAAGGATCCTTCAAGGATGCCCTATTCAAGACTTGGAAGTCTACACACAACCGTATATCACCATTCTTCTTTCAGACTGACACTAGGTTAGACACACAAGTGTTGTGCTTGATTGGGAACACTATTTGAGATGTAATCAATTTATTTAACTCCCGCGACATGAGTGACTCAATCTTTGGATTTACTGGCCTCTACCTCTGATGAACTGACTTTGCTCCTTCCAGCAACTCAATGGTGTGCTGAATAATCCTAGGATCATATCCCTTAAGATCATCATATGACCAGGCTACCACACTTAGATACTCCTCACAAAAGTGCTTCAGCCTGTCTTTGTTCCTCTAGGACACTCCTTTTCCAACCTTGAGCTTTTTATCTTCTTCGATGTGCAAATTGGTATAATCACCTTTGTTAGCTATGAGCTTCCTTTTATCTTTCCTTGCATCATCAGAATAAAAAAGACTCTCTAGAGTAACTAGGCCCTTGGGAAGCTTATTAGATTTCAGCTGGATTACTTGATCTCCATAGGCTTCAACAATATTTGGTTGCAATTGGTCAGCAAATTCTCCAGATAATTGGAGAAATTATGCAATATGAGCATCACTATCAAACACTTTCCAGTCTTGATCATTATTCAGGACAGCAGGTCGCACAATTACTCACACTGCATGCTTATTTTTTATTAACTCAGAAGCTGGCTCAAACTGAGCTTCGACAGTTGCCATTCGGTCAGCTTCATAATTTTTCTCTCTAGGAACAGCCTAGATGTTGAATGCCTCAAATCTTTCAATTAAATCCCAGACCCTATACCGGTATGATTGCATCGGGACATTCTTTGCAGTAGAGAGCCCTCGAATTTGGTTGACCACCAATTCTGAATCTTCGAACACCCTTATTTACTTCGTGCCCATTTGTTCTACCAAGCTCAAACCATGGACAAGGCCTTCATATTCTGCTTTATTGTTCGAGAATGCAAACTGGAAGCGGTAAGACCCCAAGGTCTTATCGCCGGACAGAGACATAAAACATATTCCTACTCTAGCTCCTTCTCTACATCTTGCTCCATCAAAGTGAGAGGTCCATAACTTAGAAGATGCCTCATCTCCGACTCTTGAGTCACTCTGGGCATAATCCGGTCTTCTTCATGTATTACATACATTCCTAGCCCAGTTGCATGATAGTTTTATCTATAAATTCATCTAAAAGAGCCTCCTCTACTTTTGTCTGAGAGCTTCTTGCTTCTTCTTCCTCAAGGAGTTCGACATCGAGCCTCTCTCCAAAAGTGATTGAGGTATGTGTTGGCTCAAAATTGAGCATGGCTTCATCAGCCACATGTTCGGAATGCAAATATTTTGATAACAACTTCATCTTGGCTCCACACTTCATTCTTAAGATCAGGTGTGACCAGTCCAATGCTAGGTAACCTCCAACATTTGTAGTGAATTAGCGGGACAAACATATCCCAAATAGAGGAGGGACGTCGATGAGCACAGTATCTTGATTCACGGTAATGCTCAGACAGGAAAATAATGTCATGGGAAATCCTTTAATTACTCTGATGGTATCAACCTTGTTCCCATCGAGTTGCATGACTCCTTTATTAATAGGCTCGTATTTGAGCCCCAAAGCATCAGCTACTTGCTTTGGCATGACAGTGGTGCTAGCACTAGAGTCAATCATACAATTATGCAACAACTTGTTACCAATTATGAGTGTTAGAAATAAAGTCTTGGGTTTAGGCTTACTCTCTTTTTCAGCTTTCTTTTCTTCTTGTTGGCTGGCTAAAACTCTATCCAAGTCCGTCTTGGATGTCTTGTTCTTCGAGGGCTGCTCTGTCGTCTTCATGTCTTCTTCTTTGGCTAATGCCTTCTACAATAGCAGCTTTTGCTCCGAGATGGCCAGGATATCCCATAAGGAAAAAAATTCAAAGGATTTCTTTAGTTGCTCCACCACGTTGAATGGCATTCGCAACTGATGAGTCACGGTAGCTTGTTCCTTCTACTTTGCAGCTGGTGCATCTAGTTGTTTGGCAACAACCGAGGTGATCAAGGGGGCCTTTGATTTTGGAGGTGGATTCAAGGAAGTTGGAGTAGCTGCCTTGGACTATTGTGGAACTAATGATAGATTTTCTGATGGATTGGGTGTTGAATTAGATGAACCCTCAGTCGGCGGAGATGTTAATTCTCTAGTGAGTCTTCGCTTTGAACACATATTGTAATCCGATTGCACTTGCGGCACTTGGGCTACTGGAATATCATTAGGGAATGCTGACTCCTCTCCTTCCATCCATGAAAAGAGTGTCTAGTCTTGAGCTATTTCTAACTCTTTCTCTATAGACATTCCTTGCATTTGAGCAGTGAGAATTGCATTATCCATCTGCTATAAGCCATACGTATGCCATTTAGAATCAGGCATGTTGCCTTGACTACGTTGCTCTACTATCTTCTATTCCAAAATTCCTCTCGGACAATTTTAGGGCATATGTGCATCATTACAAGGGAAGCACCATGAATTAGTTTCCTCATCCAAATTGTTTTGTCCCACTACTAGCTCCTTGCTTGAACTAGGATGGACTGTCTGCATCGGAATAGTCACTGGGACTACCTGGTTGTTTTGTTGAGCTTGGGCATTACTGCATGATCTATCCTATCACTGATTCTACTGGAACGGAGCCTTCCCACCTTGGTAGTTTTGGTATTCCAGCTTCTAGTAGCTATATTGTTTCCACTTCATACTAGTTAACTCATTTGTCATGGTTCGCATTTGCTCCCTCATCTCATTCATTTCAGTCATCAAGGGATTAGGGACCGGAGCCACACTCGGTGTCATTCCTGGGTACACATACAATAATGGACATTAAATAAAACATGAATGCTAGGTTTGGAGGTGCCCAACTACCAATAGGAACTCTCTACCAAGTCGAATAAAACCAAGCATTGAAATCGGCCAGAGCTTCATGAGGAGCTCACTTTATATGAGCTAACTGGTGATACAGTGAAGATTCGTCGCTAGCATTTGAAAAGAGTTCGTAGAAAGGATCTCCAAGATCATCCCAAGTAGCAACTGAATTAGCCAAAAGAGTACGATACCAGTTCAACACCTTGCCTCGAAAAGAGGCTGCGAGCAATCTTAGAGCCACATTTTCATTAGAAATACCATGCACCAAACATACGTCAGCTACATCTTGAAAATGCTCCATCAAAGTCTTTGAATCATACCTAGAGAACTTAGGGATAGCCTTTAAAGTGGATGCCAGGATTGGAGCCCACACTACAAAAGGCGCAGGCGCTACCAATGGACTACCAGCATCCCATGCAACATAATTTCTAAAAGCCATTGGTGTAGGAGACAGAGTAGAAGAGGGAGGTGAAGTATTAACCTATGATAGCAAGGCTGTAGGAATCAGGTAGAATATTTCTGCCAAGAGCCTGTAGCATCATAGAGATATCAGCATTAATGGACTTTAAATAAAACATGAACGCTAGGTTTGGAGATGCCCAACTACTAACAGGAACTCTCTACCAAGTTGAATGAAATCGAGCATTGAAATCAGCTAGAGCTTCGTGAGGAGCTCGCTTTATATGAGCTAATTGGTGATACGATGAAGATTTGTCACAAACATTTGAAAAGCGTTCATAGAAAGGATCTCCAAGATCATCCCAAGTAGCAACTGAATTAGCTAGAAGAGTACAATACCAGTTCAATGCCTTGCCTCAAAAAGAGGCGGAAAGCAATCTTAGAGCCACATTTTCATTAGAAATACCATGCACCAAACATACGTCAGCTACATCTTGCAAATGCTCCATCGGAGTCTTTGAATCATCCCTAGAGAACTTAGGGATAGCCTTTAAAGCGGATGTCGAGATTGGAGCCCACACTATAGGAGGCACAGGCACTACCAATGGACTACCAGCATCCCATGCAACATAATTTCTAGTAGCCATTGGTGTAGGAGATGGAGTAGAAGAGGGAGGTGAAGTATTAACCTATCGACCTCTCGCTTGGACTGACACTAATGACGGTACAAGTAGGCCAAGGAATCTTGCAGTTTGAGATCTAGTGACGGGCCTATGGCTTATACACTCTTATTTATCAAGCGAACGTGCTAGTTTTTGTCCCACTAGGCATGCCAAAAAAAGAACTGTTGACACAAAATTTTGTAGGGGCAGCAGTCTTATGGGAAACATACCTACTGGGGGACTTTTACGCTTAGCTAAGTGACCTCCGAATTTTATCAAAGCCAACTCTTCACTTTTATGGGGGAGGTAAAGGGTTAAAAGGATAACATGTGATAATCAAACCTAGACTAAGGTGATGTGCCAAATTATAAGAGAGATAAAGCATAGTGTTGAAGTAAAGGCTCAACTGGTAACTGTTGTTTATCAAATAGATGCTTCGAAAACACTTCAAACATAAGAACATCAATTCATTGCATAGCATAACCAATACAACATAGGCCAACATAGAAGAGTAACAACATGATCTACATTTTATTAAGTTGTATGAGATTACAAAAGATGAAAATAGATATTCATATACTTCAGGAAATGAAAGCACAGTCCTAATATCCTATCAAATGCATGAAAAATAGAGAGGCTGAACTAATTGGCACAGTCTGCAAACTCAAGTTTAATAGAAAATATTAAAAGAGGCTAATTCCCAGTGCTCAAGAAGTTTTGATCTATCCAACAACAACCCAATCAAAGAGAAAGAGGTTGCTTAAATAAGCCAGCCCATCGCCTAAAAACCCCAGTGAGAAAGATGCTTCTACAAAACATCGATGTGCCAAATTCCCTTGAGCTGACACCGAACAAAAAGATCATCCAGTAGCGCACTAGCAAGCATGTCTTTTGGGAAAACATGGCCACACAACATCAACAGAGAACACATGGTAGTAGAGAAGAACACACGGCAGCAGAGGAGAACCAACGCACAAGTGGAAAATCCTAGATAACAGGCGCACAGAAACACGCCACACGTTGAACACACGGAGCCCAGAAAAAAGAAAGAGGGATGCCCCAACAAAAAGCTCTGAAGGGAAGCCATGTGGAAGATGTTGAGCAAAATTAATCAAAGAGTGGGCCCGACTCAGAAAGGAACGAGACAAGGCCACGCGTTGAACGCATGGAAGCTAGCAGAGGAAAAGTGATACGACTAAGCAAGAAGCTCTGAAGGGAAGCCAAGTGGAAGATGTTGAGCAAAACTAACCGAAGAGTGGGCCCAACTCAGAAAGGAATGAGAGAAGGCCATTCATTGAACGGATGGAAATCGGCAAAGGAAAAGTGATACAGCCTAGCAAGAAGCTCCAACAGGAAGCCATGTGGAAGACGCTGAGAGCTACTAGCGATAATGAACAAGGCAAAGCTACAAAAAGAAAAGAAAACCGCGAAGGCATGGTGGTTTGTGAATAAATTTTCACACTAATATTATTGGATACCTTTATTATCTAATATTGTTGGTAACATTGACATAAATAAACTTTCAATATTCAAATGACGAGTGGAACGTTATTAATAAGACATAAGGAGAAGTAGGTAATTATTATCCAAAGATAAAATTAGAGTTATATATTAGGGCAATGATTATAATATTTAAAAGAAAACTATGTTTATGTTAGGAAAAAACCCTAAATCATACTATATTTTGGATTTCCAAAGCAACACAGGAATAAAACTTAACATACCATTATATTCAATGAATAAAAAGAGTAGATAATGCATAGTTCATAAAAGTAGCACAAAGTTCAATAATTCAAGCTCTCCTTCGGAAAATAGTTCATTTTCAATTTCGCTATTTGATTTCATTAATTCATAAGAAATAAACTCTACTTTCAATTTTACATTTCACAAGGAATTCATTAAAGTCAACTGCTACATTCCAATGGATAAAAGCAATTAAATGCACATGTGTTCTTATCTACTTGGTTTCAAGGTATATAATATTATGTTTCCAATTAAATGACTTAATCTAAATAAGGGATTTGTTTAAATTAGAAGAAATACTTTCCAGTAGAAGGATATACATGTTAAAATTAAAATTGGCCCAATTCTCACAATATATATGGAAATAAAGATAGTTTAATACACATTATATCACTTTAAAAACTGAAATTACTGTCATTTTGAATCAGATTTCAAATATCTATTATTTTCTTAATTTAAATTTACTCTCCTTCATGTTGTACTTTTTATTCATTTTTCTATATATATACCCATATGTATATATCTAAACATATATAAGTATATATATACATATACATAGAAATCTCTTTTTCAACTGAAATAATTTCCTTTTCAGTTACAATTTAAGACATACATTTTGTTTCATCTAAATGGAATGATATATCTATTTAAATATGTATCTATATATATACATATTTTTTTATATTTTTTTTTCTAAAAACTACATTTGTAATTGAAATAGGATATATATACATCTATAGTTTGATAATTCACAACATAACTCAATGTATTTACAAAACCATATATATAAGAAATATATGTGCATAAACATATATATTTTCAAGTGATTATCATTTAAACATCAAAAATAATTATAAACCCAAAGTTGATAAATTATCTAAGTATATATAATTATATATGTGTGTGTATATATATATATATATATATATATATATATATATATATATATATATATATATGTATTTGCAAACCAGAGAAAACAACACAGTCAACGAATTTAAAAAAGGGTTTGAAATTAGAAGATACATTGGGGTTATGTGGAGCCACAACTCCCAAATGGAGATGTGTTGCCTTTGGGGGCAGCACCCTCTCCACAGGTCGCGGCCTGTGGAGGCGCGGCTGCCTCCACAAGCAGCCATCCCCAAAGGACTATGCAGGCAGGGGGTAAATCACTTTTAAATCCTACCCCATATATTCCAATTTAATCTTCCATTCATAATTATATCTAGCATTCAAAAAGACACAAGATTTTGACTCAGAAATTTCATCCATGAAATGTAAATATAGTATAATGATAATATTATATATATTTACATATATATATCATTATACTATATATATTATGTAAATATGTAGCATTATAATATCCTGGTTTGCAATTCAACTTAGAACTTATAGTAGTTGGGTTCATATATATACAATATTATATATATTTATGTATATGCAAATATATAAATATATATAGTTTTATATAAAAGGAGGAAAAATACAGATTATACACCCAAGAATTTGAATTTCATAAACAACAAATAAACAATATTACAGTATTGCACAATTTTTTAATTGATTTTATTTAAAAAGGGTTTCCAAAAGAGAAGGAAATATTTCCAAGGCAATCATCTATTTTTCACTTCTAAAACTAAAATACATTGGAAAAAGGATTCAAAATCCTAGAAAATGTTTTTCGATTGAATTTACTTTTTCTTGTTCCTCTTCTTTCACATTCTTGATTGTTGGAAATCCACTACCGAAGATTTTTCCTCTTTTCCCTGTACTAATTTATCCTCCTCTTTCCACCGTTTTAGTTTACTATGCTTCAGAAACCCCCTTCCTAGTAGCCATTTTTCAGTTATCTTTTGCAGAGAAAATCAAGAAATTTTATGAAAACAATTGCATGCTTATGTTATTAATTTTCATTCTTTTAAATTTTTTCTTTCCATTTCCATAATTTAATCTTGAAAATAAAAATACCAATTTATCATCAACTATTAATAAAAATACCAATTTAATTGCAAATTGAATATTTATTCCAAGTAAATAATAACAAAATATCTTTTATTTGTATTTTAAATATTTATTCAAAATAGTTAGCAAAGATGTAACATTTAATTGCAATTAAAAATTATTATTCTAAATAACGCATTATCATTTATTTGCAAAAAATAAATTCTTTATTGAAAATATATTTAATTCTTTTATTCCTTTGCACTTTAATTTCACCACAAATTAATTTAATTAAGCATTGTAAAATACGAACAATAAAAATAGGGGTCATGACATCCTTCCCCCCTTAAAGAATCATCGTCTTGATGATCAACTTAACTAAAGATAAAAATATCATATCTCTTTAATTATGTTTTACCTTAATGTCAAAAGCAGCCCACCTAACAAAGATATCATTTACTTCAAACACCTATCTATTCATAACAACAAAAATTATTGTGGATAGCATCCATACACTTGCACACCTTGTTAGCACATCATGGCTTCAGCAATTCACTCTATTTACCTTATCTAATTTATTTCTTTCATACAATCTTCTATATCTTAATCAAATCTTTTCCATATTCCAACATATTTACCGATAGAAAGAAAATAATTATGTTCATTTTTTCAATATGCCTACTCGCATGAGATGTCAGAACAATTCCCTTTATGATGAAAAAAAAGCATCCCATACTACTTGTTATCATCATTAGAAAATTAAAACACTAAACAAAAAGAAAAGTCTCAGTAAACAGAAAATGCAAACCAATTACAATAAGGTCTTCATCTTGATCAATATCATAAAAGATAAGAAGATCAACAAGTTATCAACATACAAAAGATCATCAATATGGTAAGAACATCAAAGATAAGAATATCATCAAAGATCGATTTTAAATTTACCAATATTCACAAGGTTTCAACACTACTTTATTGAAGATTATCATCACAAAAAGGTCATCAATACTAAAATAAAAGGTTCAAGTTGATTACAATAGTAACCCAAATCTATATGTCAAGAAGATCATCATGTGCTCAATACTGATTCAACCATTTACTATATTTCACAACAAAAAGTAAATATTGATCTATAAATGGAAAAAGTAACTTTCTATTAACAAAGATATCCATAAATGCATAATATGTAAAATCCTTTACTGTTTTACAAATGCAACAAGAGTGCATCAAAAATAAGTGCAATTACATTAATTAACTAAAAAAATCATACAATGACCAATACAATGATACATATCCATCTTCTGTGTAATACCCCTCCGTTTTGCCTTCTGGTTGAACAATGTTTTGCTCTTTTATGTTGTACTTTCTGTTAGCACCTTGACTATGGTACCCGACTTCTATTTGATCGCTATCTATAAGCGACGTTAATGTTATCTTTTGAATGTGATGGTATTTTAATATGATGTTATCATTATGGCATATTTTGGATTAACATAAATGGTTGTTTGAATTAATGATGTTTTACGCTTTAGATTATATTAATATGTTAATATTTTCAGTTAGTTACACTGTATTGGTGAAGGGGACGGTATCACATCACTCGCTTGTGAGCGCCCTGCGATCTCGTGATTTCCTCTTCACGGTGTGTATTTTATGTTGTTGTTTACTTTATTTTCAGGTTGACGGGTATAGGACATCGACTCCACCTGGTTTCACAGGTGTGAGCGTGTCTAATGCCCAATGGTATTCAATTGGGAGATAGTAGCTAGGTTTTCAGTTCCAAGTCGTCACCCTAGCCCTAGTATGTCATCAGGTGTTTGTTGGGTTGTGTTGCTTTGAATATTGTCCCCTCTCTTCATTATTTAATTTCAAGATAGAAAAAGAAAATTAAGGGGTTTTTTGTATTTAAGTTATTGATTAAATTAATCTGGTTATAATGTGGAAAATGTTATTTAAAGTTATTAATTAATTTAATTTAATTAATAAAATAATTTAATCTTGGATTAGATTTATTTTATTGAATTAATTAAATTAATTAATTTGATTTGTGCAATTCATTTTGGAAATTATTGGATATTTGTTGAAATTGAAAAAAATAAAATAAAAATGTTTTAAAAAAAAGTCAATTTGGGAAATTTGAATTCAAACTTGGAAAAATGAGATATTTTTCTATTTTCTGTTTTCAGAATTTATGAGGGTGGTTGTAGGATTTTTAGGGCTTTTTCCTTATGATTGAATTTGGCTTCACAATTTGGGGACATGGAATTTTGAAAAAAAAGAGAAATTAGAAGGAGGAAGAAATTGTTCATTTTTGTGGTTTTGCATTTGGATTATTGGTAAAGCTTAGTTGGTTTGTTGGGTAGGAGCTTGGATCTAAAGAGAAGGATTTGCACCTTTGTCAGTCTTCAAACTCCTGGAATCAGGTTTCCCTTTAATTAGATTTATTTCATTTTGAGTTGTTTTACAAATTTTGTATGCTGGTTGAAAGGAAGAAAATAAACATTGTCAAATTGGAAGAGAAACCCATGTGAAAATTGAAACAAAATCCCTATTTGAAAATAAATTTCTTCAAGAAAATATATGTTCTTGGCTAAAAATTGTTTTTTCAATTTTGTTTCTCAATTAAAATTGCAAATTTCTGATGTGGGTAAGTAAATAATTACATATATAAGTATATATATATATAGGTTTGGAATTGTACTCATGCTATTTTTTATTTTTTTTAAATATGGAACCCTATTTTTTTATTTTAAAACCGGATTAAAATCCGCAGTTGGAAATTCACGGTTTTTTTTGTTGGGGGTTTAAATATATATATATATATATATATATATATATATATATATATATATATATATATATATATATATATATATATATTTTTTTTTAAAAAGGGTAGTGGGGAGGTCGCTGGGGGCTCAACCCCCACCGCACCCCCCGTGGGAGGCAAGTGGAGGGAGCCGCGCCCAGCGCGCTCCCCACACACCCCCACCACCGCTTCTGCCACCTTCAATCCCCACTCCTCCCATCCGCAACGCCACCTGCAGCCGTGTGGTGGACGGCTGTGCTTCGCATAGCCACACCGCCACCAGTGGAGGTCAGTTGTGCTTCGCATAGTCGCACCGCCACTGGTGGGGACGGTTGTGCTAAGCACTGCCGACTGCCCCACCAACTCCGTCGCTGCCCCTGTTAAAACTAATCTATGCAGCCATGGAGAAAACCGCGGTCGATGCCCTAATCGTCGCCTCAAAGCTCATGTGACCGCCCCACTCAAACCTACACGTGGCCCAAGGACAGGTGTTGACCCGATTCATAGGAATTTTTAATATTCTAATTTTATAATATTAAAATATAATGAATATTTTTATAAATATTAAAATATTAAATTATATTTTGAAAATAAGTTTTATAATATAGTGTGGAAAAAAAATTTATATAGTTTTAAAACATTAATATATATATATAAATATATATTGCTTTAAAATATATTTATATGTATATATATTGTGTAAATAGATATTAAAATGATGTGTATTCAAACAGGTTTTAAGTTTAATTGAGGGGATTAAATATTGATTTAAATTAATCTCATGACTTAAATGTGATTGTGAAAATGAAAATGTTGTACTCTTAGTCAAACTATTGGTTTTATTTTAGAATAATATATTAGATGGAATATTCTATTTGATGTTAAATAATTTTTTTTATTTAAGATAAGTTAATTGTTGGGAATGATTTTGTCGAAGAGAGGAAGCATTTATTTATTTAAAATGTTATTTTCTGAATAGTTGAAATAAAGGTTTATTTTATAATTATTAAAAACAATTAGGGAATTAAATATTGTGTTTTAAATTTATGCTTATGTCTAGAAGAGACATTATTATATTAATTTTATTATGTCTACAATCTATGAAATGTTATTAAAAGAATTGGATTTAGGAAATCCAAGACAGGTTTAATTCGTGATTAATTGCTTGCTTGAATATGAGTCTCTTGTTATTGCTTTGGCGAAGTTTGTTCAATCGGGGTTAACAAGTCTTCTAGATGAGGTCCTTTATATATGTGGGTTGTCATGTCATGTTGTCAACCTGTTATGAATTCCCTTGAGTAGGGTTGCGTGGCGGGGTGTTACATTCTGGATTACATAAGGAAAATCAAATATTCAATCAATCTTTAGTTGTCACAACCCAGTGGTCTTCCACAAGCTGAAGTTCAAGATCATGGTTAAGGTGATTTTCCCACCCAACCATGATGCACAACACTTCCCTAGGATTCTTCCTAATTTGAATAACACCCGATCGTGCATGAGGCGCCTAGAAACTTATAAAAATTAGGCAGGAGGGAAACTATTGATGCATGTCTGATGCCTTATATGAACTCTATACTAGAATGATCATATTTCTTGTATACAGGATGTGGCAGAGAAATGTATATAATATAAAATACTAGGCATTCATTATCCATCTATTTTAATGGTATAGTATAGGTTTGGCCAAAGATCACTTTCTCTGTTAGCCCACATTCAGCATCCTATCCTGAAAGGTAAGCTTAAATTTTATTAGACACAGCACATTCAACAAGAATAATCTATATCAAATTGCATAAGATAAGGACCACACATGATATGATGGTGCATAACACACACAAGTACACATAGAATGAATAATTATCAAATAAGAATGCATGAACCCTTGGTGCATGACTCACACAGGGTATTCTTTTATAATTTACTTGTAGTGCCTCACTTGCACCAATATGGAATATGCCTAGCATACAATGAGTATTACTTGTTCAAGTTTTATACAATAAATATGACAAGTGCATCTCTTGCACAAGTGTATCACTCGCACAAAAGGTGAAATATGCATAAATCATAGTAATATATTTATAGTGATCATTACTAGATCCAATAGACACAATGAGTATCAAAAGTATATCTCACACACACATAATGAATGTAATAATTACTCAAGTGTTTTATCCGTACAAAGGAATCAATAACTTACTCTAGTGCATCACTTGCACAAAGACAACAATAATATGAAGTATGCATCACTCACATTAGTATA
Organism: Sequoiadendron giganteum; assembly: GCA_007115665.2. Lineage (NCBI taxonomy): Eukaryota > Viridiplantae > Streptophyta > Pinopsida > Cupressales > Cupressaceae > Sequoiadendron > Sequoiadendron giganteum. The sequence continues at coordinate 406,686,165 of CM021107.1, read as the reverse complement.
AGTATAGGGAACATTTTTCATTCAAGTATATGTAGAATTAAGACAAAAAAATTCTATGACATGCATACGATCACCCATACAAATGTGTCATTTGCATAGAGCATGAGAAGTGCATTATTCCACAAGTACCATTCTCATATAGTACATGTTTATAAGTACTTTCACTAATAACAATCAAGCACACAATATTCATCACATCAATCACTTCTTCCTTGTCTATTAGACATATCAAGATATTTATCTAATCAACTTCTATCATGAATCATCAATGAAGATTCTTAATACATACGAACCTTGCATTTTCGAAAGATTTTGTGGATTCTACTAGATCCAAATAATGTAAGAATAATACGTTGCTCAATAATCAACTTGCCCAAAACCTAGTAATGTTACAAACATTCTCGCCTTTAAAACATCCCTCTGAGGTTTCCTACCTTCGAGAAGGCTCAACACTATAGTTATCCATTATTATCAACTCTATTTACTTCATCGTTGATTTTCCTTCTTCCTCTCATCAAAATTTTATCTTTTCTCCTTTCCTTGTACCTTTCAACACATTTATCCTTTATGTCATCAAAGAGATCTCTCTTATTAATTCACTTTTATCGTCACATCATCATTCATGGGTTGTCACCATTTTTATCCTTTTTGGCTTACTTCAAATAACACCATAATTTATCCAGCTTGGCTTATTTCAAATAGTTACCATTACTCTTACTAGAAATTCATATGGAAATGCGACTAAGGTGAAGGTGTCTCACACCTCTAGAGTTCTTTGAATGATCGAACTATGTCTAAAGTTCTAATTGATTCCAACTAACCATCAAAGAATCACCAATGCATCAAAATAATCTTGGCACATAACTAGGGTTCTTTGTTCAATACAACAGGTTCACATACCATAATGCAACCTAAGCATAGAAGACTCAAGGCCCAAGCATTGAACCTGAGTGCTCTGATACAAATGTAAGATCCGAGAATTTCACTTAATAGTTATAAACCTTAATTTCCAAATAATTTAATAGAATAAAATAATTATAAAATGGTGTTGAAAAAGAGGAATAATTATATAACATTCATCACTATATTCAAATGAAATGACATGCATCGATGAATCAAAGTATATCAAAACAAGGCCATTCCTTCACTAGATTTATCCATGTAAGCTTACACAAGAATATCATATCAATAGTACATGGAATTCAAATACTGTAATGTAAATTAAGGAAACAACAAGATCATAAATACATACACAAAAGAACCATAATACAAAGATTTTCATGAGTTGAAAACCCTCATAGGGATGAAAAACCACTTGTAAAAATGCCCCACTAGCTTAATGAAATGCCTCACTAGTTACAAGATGCCTCACTGGCAATGATCAATTTGTCTTACTGACATGACCATTTACAACTTCATTACACATTTCAGACTAATAAAGTCCTCAACTACGGAGGATCACTTTGTTTCTTTACATAAAACCTATCTAGAACTGGAATCTTTAGGGTATAAACATGTCAGATAATAACCCCACTATTTAGCATGATGTTTACAAGATATTCATTTCAGAATGTTGATTTACAAATTCAAAAGGACATGACTCTATAAACACTAAGCCAAAAATAGTGACAAGTCATTGTTTATATAATAATCAATAATAAAAGTAATGTTGTCATTTGTACCTTTCAAACTGGTCACATAGTTGTCGATTCAAGTCAAATACCACCATTCATACATACTTTTCAGGTAAGTTAAAATAAATAATAAAAAATAATGACCTCCAAAGATTGAACTTAATAAATTATATATATTGCACATCAACAAGAACACAAAAATGACACAAGTTGCAGATGATAAGAAGGTGCTATCATAGGTTACCGACATCTTACCTTCATCACATTCCAGTCTATAGCTATGAAATTTATCAAATGGCTACATTAAGTAAAAGGAAAGAAAGAAAAGAAACCATTGGTCTCAAATGTGATATAACTCTCCCTCCTTACAAATAGATATTCAAGGGTATTTAGGGTGACTACATGAGTCAACCTTTATCTCTAAGGAAAATGTAAGTATCCACCTCATATTGATATATATATATATATATATATATATATATATCCCAACTTATGTCCATATAATAATTCAATTTATATTATAGCTGCTAATATTATTAGATACCTTTATTTTCTAATATTGTTGGTAACATTGACATAGATAAACTTTATGTAATGCCCCGCCACGTAACCCTAGAGGAAGTTGCAATTAACTACTCAAACGCACTAATTTTTTTTTGTTTAAGTATAATTAACATGCAAGTTCCCTAACCATTACCAACAACCTCTAAGGCTACAAGACTGAGATTACTTATTAACCCACAAACAACATAAATGAATCCATAACATTTATCTACTTAAGAAATTAAGAACACATACACTCCATACATGATAAATTACATCATCACAATAATAGATACAATATGATTTCATAAAACAATAATTGAAAAGAATATTACATCTCTCATTCCCTGAATGAGGTAAATCCAATAAGAATGATTACATATTACATCTTCCACCTTGATTACAAAGAGGGGTAAGAAATTACAAGATTCCGCTGAAATGAATAAAAGCATAAAGAGTAATTGGATCCCATGAGCTCTCCAACTAGAAATCTCATCAACACGAACAAGAAGAAAACCCAATGGAGTAAGGTGCACATTCCACCCAACCAAGTGGTACCCGAAGGCCCACTCCCCATGCTAGGAGATAGTAACAAGGATTCCAAGACAAAAGCATCTACCTCTAGACATAGGCTGACATAGACTAACACAACCAATCACAGGTACAACACAAGTACAACTCTAACATGGTCACATTGCTTCCAGATATAAAATAGATCAGGTATGCTAAGAAAATCATACACATAAAATCAAATACCAACTGTTGTCTTAGACAAAGTGTCATTGCACAGCTTATACCGAGTTACCCACTGCAGATCTTCATCGGCTCCAAGGCCCCATTATGGGATATCTTGGTGGCCTCAACCAACCCCCGGCCCTCATACTTACTAAAGCGGGATCAAATACCTCTCATAAAAAAACAAGGTAGTCAACCTTTGCCATTCCAAGCCCTTCCCTTTCACTCCAAGCCTAAACAAGCACTCGAGACTATGAATGAGGCTAGAACTTATCTTTTTAGTGTGAAATACTACCTAAACTTCTAAGTACATTTTTTTATTTATCACTTGATTAAACTACCTCTGAAGGTTACCCGGTCTTACCTCTTACGGGATCTGGCCCCTAATGGAAGCCACTCTTCTACTTGACAAAACACATTCAAACCAATTACCAAAGGAACCCAAGTGCATACAAAAACAATAGATATTACAACCACTCCAACTCTAGGAGGAAACATATACTAAAACTCACTCTAAACATTGGAGGCAACAATTCACATAATCCACTCCTTCCAAAGGAGGCACAAATCATTCTCGTTTGTGGAAACCGGGTAATTAACTGGATACAACTCTACGCACTACCCAAGGAAATTCAAAGGTTGACTAACATAATATGGCAACCCCAACTAATTAAAAACCTCATCTGGAAGATTTATCAACGCTTCTAAACAATTTTCCCCAAAATGAAAACAAAAGAAATTTATAATTAAACAAGAATTAAATCTTCTTTGGATTTCCTAAATCTACTTTGGATTTCCTAAATCCACTTCCTTTAATAAAATTCAATAGATTATTGCCATAATAAACTAATTTAATAATGTCTCTTTCAGACAAAAGAAGAAATTTAAACCAAATATTTAATCCTTAATTGATTGTAAATAATAATAAAATAAACATTTACTTCTTCAATTCAAAACATATCATTTTAAAATAACTATTTCTCCTTTACAAAATAAATCATTTTAAAATCAATTAACCTCGCTATTAAACTTATTACTTTTAAATCCAATATTTATTTTTTCAAGTATATTATTTTTAAAATAAATCCATTAATTTGACTATTGCATATTGATTCAAAATCTCCCCAATTACATTTCAAACATGCCATTATTTAAATCCACCTTTTAATTATATATATATGTGATATATATATATATATATATATTAAAATTAATAAACTCAACTATATATATATATAAAATAATATACATAATATATATATCCTCATGATATATATACATATATATATATTATTTATATATATATTTAATTACCTAATATATATTAATATTTTAATATTATATTAATATAATATAAAATAATATATATTTTTTAATATTATATTAATATAATATAAAATATTATATATATTTATTTATTTTACATAAAAAAATGAATTTTAAAAAGGTCAACCACATTTTTCCCTCGGGCCGCGCACCATGCATTCGGGTTGGGGCGGTTGCTTAACACAGCTAACCCATGTTTGGGCAGCGGTTGTGCTATGCACAACCGACCATCATTCATGGTGGCAGCGGTCAGCGGCCATGTGGGGATGCGTTGGGCGCGGCTCCCCACAGCGCCTCCCATGGGGGCGGTTGTGGGTTGAGCCCCTAGCCCCCACAAAAACAATTTATTTTTATACTTTAAAAAAAAAAATTAAAAAGAAACAAAAACGCTTGCGAATTTCAAAATCCAAAAATCCTTTTTTTAACAGGGTTTTTTTAATTTTTAATAGCATTTCCCCAATTAGAAAAGAAATATAAATAAATATATATTTATGTATGTATGTATATATATATATATATATATATATATATATATATTCAGATTTAAGACTTCATAGAATTAGCTAAGTAAATAATTTCTAGAAATGAAACATTTATAGCTATTTTGCAATTTTTTCTTGAAGAAATTTATTTCCAAACAGAGGTTTCAAAGTTTTGAAACAAGATTTAACATGAGTTTTTCTTGCAAATCAACAAAGTTTAAATATATTTTCCAAACAACAAATAAAATTATGAATCTTTTCAAAATAAAATTAATTTAATAAGAAAAAAACCTGAATCCAAAAGCTTGAGAGGTTGTCAATGGTACAAAGATTCCTTCCTCGGATTCAAGCTCCTTCCCAGCAAATCAACAAACTTCTCCACAATTCCAATCCAAAAACCCACAAAACCAAAATCCTATTCTTTCCTCCTTTCAATTTTTCATCCTCCCCCAAAACTCCATGAAAAATCTAAATAATAGAAAAAAATGAAATATATATTCAACCACCCTCATAAATTTTTCAAAACAAAATAGAAAATATCTTAATTTCTTTTTGCATCCAATTTTTCAAAAAAAATGCAAATTAAAACATATTTTTAATTTTCCAATTTCAATCAAAATATCTATTAATTTGCAAAATGAATAACTTAATTCAATTCAACACAATTAATTTAATTAATCAATAAAATAAATCTAATCCAAGATTAAATCATTTTATTAATTAAATTAAATTAATTAACTAATTAAATAATATCTTCTAACATAAAATGAAATAAATTTTATAAACAACTTAAATATATAAAGCCATTTATTTACCTTTTTAACTTGCAATTAAATAAACCAAAGTGAAATGAAAACATTAAAACAACCGAACCCAACTTAACACCAATGACACGCTATGACCAGGGTGATGGCTTGACATGGAAAACCTAGCTACTATCTCCCAACCGAATACCGTTGGGCAATAGACACGCTCAAACCTGTGAAACCAGGTGGAGTCAATGTCATGTACCTGTTAACCTGCGAACAAAGAGTATATCGAACATGTATATAAATAACATAATAAAACACACCATGAAGAGGAAATCATGGAATCGCAGGGCGCTCACAAGTGAGTGGTGCAACTTTATCCCCTTTACCAATACAGTGTTAGAAAACCAACGAATCTAACATCAATAATCTAATCAAAAGCATAAAGCATCATTAATTCAAATATCCACTATGCTAATCTAAAGCATGACATAATGATAACATCAGAATAAAATACCATCACATCAAAATATAACATTCACATCGCTTTGCAGATAGTGATCAAATAGTAACCAAGTACCATAGTCAAGGTACGAACAGAAACAAAACATAACAAAGAAGAACATTGTCTGATCAAAAGAGCAAAATGGAGGGGTATTACACTTTCAATATTCAAATGACAAGTGGAACGTTATTAATAAGACATAAGGAGAAGTAGGTAATTATTATCCAAGATAAAATTAGAGTTGTATATTAGGGCAATGATTATAATATTTAAAAGAAAACTATGTTTATGTCAGGAAGAAACCCTAAATCATACTATATTTTGAATTTCCAAAGCGACACAAGGAATAAAACTTAACATACGATTATATTGAATGAATAAAAAGAGTAGATAATGCATAGTTCATACAAGTAGCACAAAGTTCAATAATTCAAGCTTTCCTTCGGAAAATAGTTCATTTCCTAGTTCGCTTTTTGATTTCATTAATTCACAAGAAATAAACTCTACTTCGAGTTTTACATTTCACAAGGAATTCATTAAATTCAATCGCTACAATCCAACGAATAAAAGCAATTAAATGCACATGTGTTCTTATCTATTTGGTTTCAAGGTATATAATATTTTATTTCCAATTAAATGGCTTCATCTAAATAATGGATTTGTTTACATTGGAAGAAATACTTTCTAGTAGAAGGGTATACATGTTAAAAGTAAAATTGGCCCAATTCTCATAATATATTGTATATATATGGAAATAAAGATATTTTAATACACAATTATATCACTTTAAAAATAGAAATTATAGTCATTCTGAATCAGATTTCAAATATCTTTTTTTTTCTTAATTTAAATTTACTCTCCTTCATGTTGTACTTGTTATTCATTTTTCTATATATACACCCATATGTATATATCTAAACATATATAAGTATATATATACATATACATAGAAATCTAATTTTTAACTGAAATAATTTCCTTTTCAGCTGCAATTTCAGACATACATTATGTTTCATCTAAATGGAATGATATATTTATTTGAACATGTATCTATATATATATATATATTGTATATATATACAGAAAAAATTTATATAATTTTTTTTTTAAATTACATTTGTAATTGAAATAGGATATATATACATCTATAGTTTGATAATTCACATCATTACTCAATGAATTTACACAACCATATATACATATACATATATACATATACATATATATATATGTATATATGCATATATATATATGTGTGTGTATATATGCATATATATGTATATATGTATATATATATGTATATATATATGTATATATATGTATATATATATGTATATATATATGTATATATATATGTATATATATATGTATATATATGTATATATGTATATATATATGTATATATATGTGTATATATATGTATATATGTATATATATATGTATATATATGTGTGTGTGTATTTGCAAACCAGAGAAAACAACACAGTCAACAACTTTCAAAAAGGGTTCAAAATTAGCAGATACATTGGGGTTATGTGGAGCAATGGCTCCCCAATGGAGGTGTGTTGTTTGTGGGGACAGTTCCCTCTCCACACATTGTGGCCTGTGGAGGGGCGACTGTCTCCACAAGCAACCATCCCCAAAGGGATACACTGGCAAGGGGGAATCGATTTTAAAGCCTACCCCATATTCCAATTTAATCTTCCATTCATAATTATATCCAGAATTCATAAAAAACAAGATTTTGACTCAAAATTTCATCCATGAAATGTAAATATAATTTAACGCCCCACCACACAACCCTAGAGGAAGTTGAAATTAATTACTTAAACGAACTAATTTTTTTATTTTTTTAAGTACAATTAACATGCAAGTTCACTACCTAATGCCAACAACCTCTAAGGTTACGAGACAGAGGTTATCTAGAACCTCAACAAAACACATGAATCTAAACCATGACATTTAATTACTTAAGAAATTAAACACATAAATTCCAAATAGATAAATTACATCAAAGCATAAGAGATAACCTTCAATTTCATTTATCCATAATTAAACAATACAATTACATCTCTCATTCCCTGAATGGGGCAAGTCCAATAAATAAGGTTACAATTACAACTTCCACCTCGATAACAAATGAGGGGTAATAAATCACAATATCAACTGAAATAAATAAGGCATGAAATGAAAATGGATCATATGAGCTCTCCAATTGGAAATCTTGTCCACACGATCAAGAAGAAAATCCCAATGGAGTAAGGTGCATGTACCACCCAACCAAGTGGAACCCAAAGGTCCACTCCCCGTGCTAGGAGATAGTAACAAGGATTTCTAGCCAAGACCGTCTACCTCAAAACCCAGGCTATGACATAACCAAACTGAAATGAATACAAATACATCACTTAACACAAAGGTTATAATGCTTCTAGAATTACATAATCAATTGCATCACTGGTGCGAACATACTGTTGGCTTAGGAGAAGTGTCATCACAATGTTACATGGGTTATCCTAGTGAGTCTTCCTAGGCCCCGGCCCCCATCTCAGGTTATTCAAGTAACCTCTAACGACTTTCGGCCCCTCATGTAATCCAATGCAGAATCAGTTATCTTTTGTAGAGACAAGATAACGATCTTTCCTTTCTAGGCCTTCTCATCTCAACCCAAGTCTTAACAAGCCCTTGCATCCATGAGCGAGGCATAATTATCTTATTAAGTGTTTGATACTATATGATACTTTAATCAGTTAATTACGTTATCACTTGATTAACTAACTTACAATGAGTTATCCTAGCACCACTTTGTGTGCCAGCCTTTGTTGCAAGCCACTCCTCTAAGACAACACATGGAACAACTCCACAACCCAAGGGTACACAGGTGCGACCTAAGGATATCAAATCCCTATCCATGACATACATTCAACACATTCTCGTTCGTGATAACTGGGCAACAAACTGGTTACAGTTAAACGCACTACCCAAGGCAATCCAAAGGTTGGCTAACACATTACGACAACCCACAAAATTGAAAACCCAATAGGAAGACTTGTCATACTCTGTAACTCAAATTTCCCCAAACGATAACAGAACAGTTCACAATCAAGGCAAGCAAGAAGACGAGAATTAAATTCTACTTTGGATTCATTAAATTCATTTCCTCATTAACATTCAGTAATCTATTGCATTAAATAAACTAAATTAATTATGTCTTTTCAAATAAGGGAGAAATTAATACTAATTATTTAATTTCCCTACTTGCATTTAAATAATGATAAATTAACCAGTTTATCATATAATCAAAATTCATTGTTTTAAAATAAAATATTGTTTTCTTATTTCAATATAACCATTTAAAAATAATTCACTTGACTTGAAAAACGTATTATTTAAAATCAAAATTATTCTCCTTTAAAATAATGTTTTAAAAGAAAACAATGATTTAATTAAAGTTGTTACATTTTCCATTTTCCCAATTAAACTTAAACCGTGCCCTCAAGAAAACATAATTTTAAATACATATATATATATATATATATATATTCATTTTAATTATCTACACAATTATAGATATAATATTAATTATTAATACATACTATATTGAATATAATATATATTAATAAATTAATATTATAAATATAATAATACATATTATAATATTAAAATATAAAATTTTATTTTATTATTTTATTGAAAAAAAGAAAGTTGTGCCTCGGTCCGTCTGCCAACTTTTATGGTTGAGCCACAGATTTATCTTGGATCACAAGCTAAGGATTTTTGTCGACTGTGCAAAGCACAGTCGGTGCTGCTAGTAGGGGTGCCACCGTCAGTGGTGGTGGTTGTGTACACAGCCAGCCACCATCTCCGGTGGTGTTGTGCATAGCACAACTGCCCACCGACGATGGTGGCGGCAGCTATGTAAGCAGCCACCACACCAGTGGCGAGTGGGCCATGGGGGTCGTGCTAGGCACGGCTCCAGCCACACGCCTCCCATGGGGGTGCAGTGGGGGTGAGCCCCCAGCCTCACCCCCAACCCACTACATTTAAAAAAAAAAAATTATATTAAAAAAAATGAAAACCAAAAAACCAATGGTTTTTAAATCCGCACCTAGGGTTAATTTATAAAAAAATTGCCAGCATAACCCACTTTTTATGAAATATTTTTAAAAAAAATGTATATATATTATTTCCATAACCCCATTTACAAAAAAAATTGAGAAACCCAAAGGAAAACAACCATTACAGTCAAGAATTTCATTTTTCTTTTCAAACAATTCTTTTCAAAACAAAGGTTTTCTTCCAAATTTTGAAAACAAGAATCAAACTAGGTTTGTTTTGCTGATCACACAGAGGGTTTAAATGTTTTTCAACATGATTTTCAACAACAAAACATATACAAATAAAATTTCAAAAAACAACTAAATTTAAAGATATGAACTTGGTTTTTTTTTGAGTTTGTGAGGAGATCCAGATGGTGCACAGGTTCCTGCCTTGATTCCAACTTCAACTCAACAAATTCCACAGCTTCAATCCAAAACCCACAAAATGCAAAAATTTCTTCCTCTCCTCTATTCTCAAATTTTCATACTTGTTGAAAAAAAAACTCATGAAGAAAATTCAAATAATAAAGAAAAATTTCCAAAATATCCATGCACCAACCCTCATAAATTTTCAAAAACAAAATAACAAATATCTTTCTTTTTTAAAATTTTTGAATTCTAAATTTCCTAAAATGCAACTTAAAACATTTTCTTTAATTTTTTTGATTTCAACAATATATCCATAACTTTAAAAAGAATAACTTACTTAATTAAACATCTTCAATTTAATTTAATTAATAAAATTAATTTAATCCATGATTAAATTATTTATTAATTAAATTAAATTAACTAATGAAATTAATTACATTACTATTATAATACTAGATCAATTTTAATCCCCAATTTTAACTACAGAAGCATTTATTTTCCTTTAAAACAAATGATCAAAATCACAGAGAAGGGACAATATTCAAAGCAACACAACCCGACTAAGACCCGACAACAGGCTATAACAAGGGTGATGACTTGGCACAGAAAACATAACTACTATCTCCCAATCGAATGTCATTGGGAAATGGACATGTTCAAACCTGTGAATCCGGGTGGAGTTGTCCTGTACCTGTCAACTTGCGAACAAAGAGTATATTCACATGCATATATATGTCATAAATAAAACACACCGTGAAGAGGAAATCACAGAATCGCAAGGCGCTCGCAAGCGAGTGATGCGATACCATCCTCTTCACCAATACAATATTACTAACTGACATATCTAGCATATCACTTTAATCAAGATCATAAAACATCATTAATTTGAATATCCACTTATGCTAATTCAAAACATGCCATCATAATAACATCAAAATACAATATCATCACATCAAGATACATCACGATAAAATAGTGATCAACCGTAACCAAGTACATAGTCCAAGTACAAATGGAAACTAAATCATAATAAAGGAGAACAACATTGTTCACACAACAGAGAAAAGTGGAGGGGTATTATATCCTCCCCCCTAGGGTTAGGCTTACTCCTGGAAGCTTGCGAACAAATAGGGATAAATCTCCCTCATTCTAGCTACATCTTCCCAAATGGATGACGTGTCATCCCTAGGATCCCACTGGATCCTAACCTGATCAATATCTCACCCTCAAAGAGCAAGCATTCTACGCTCCATTACAGCCACGGGCTCCAAAGCTAGCTGCCCATCCTCGACCTGTAATGCATTCCAATCAAGGACATGAGAAATTTTTGGATGGTACGACCGAAGAATTGAAACATGAAAAACATCATGAATGCACAAGAGACTGGGTGGTAAAGCAAGACGGTAAGCAACTAGACCAATCTTCTTGATTATCTTGAAATGTCTGACAAAGTGAGGCACCAACTTAGAGCCCTTCCCATAACGGATGGGACTCTTTCACGGATGCACCCGCAAGAAGACTCTATCGCCTACAACAAACTGACGATCCACTATATGCACATCTGCATACTTCTTTTTCCTATCCTGCACTGCCACCAAGTGCTCTCTAATCCTAACCACCTGTTGCTCCATATCCTACAACATCTCAAGACCCAAAACTATCTTGTCCTCCAGTCGATCCCAACTCAAGGGAGTACGATAGGGTCTCCCATACAATTCCTGGAATGGAGGCATGCCAATAGAACTTTGGAAACCATTATTATAAGAAAACTCTACCAAATAGAGATAATCCTCCCATCGTGTCTGTTGGTCCATCACATACATATGCAACATATCCTCAAGGATCTAATTGACCCTCTCAGTCTATCCATCTGTCTCAGGGTGATAAGTTGAACTGAAGTTCAACTGTGTCCCCATCGCATGCTGTAATAAAGTCCAAAGAGCTGAGGTAAACACTGGATCCCTGTCAAAAACAATCCAATGCGGAATACCATGTAACCTCACTATGTCCTCCATGAACACTCTAGCTATAGACGATGTAGTATAGAAAGAGTGCATAGGTGAGAAGTGTACCACCTTCGTCAACCTATCAACTATCACCATAATCACATCATGTTGTCTCGAATAGTTGGGTAAACCAACAATGAAATCCAATGAGATTATATCCCACTTCCACTCTGGTACTAAATGTAGTTGCAAAAGCCCTGATGGATGCTGGTGTTCAGCCTTAACTCGCTCACACTCTAGACATCGTGACACATAATCCGTGATATCGTGCTTCATCCCTGGCCAAAAATATAACTGATGCAAATCTGCATGCATCTTGTTCACCCCAGGATGGGTTGAATAAGGCGCACAATGTGCCTTAGTAATGACCAAGGTGCAAAGACCATCTGATGAAGGAGCGTATATGCATCCCATGTGTTTGAATATTTCATCTAAATTTAGAGAATATCTTGAATGTCTGCCCTCAAGAGGTCTACCTGCCTCTATCACTATCCTAACCTCCTGATACCAACTATCTACTAGAAGGGCAGAAAGAATCCGACTCCGCAAATCCACAACAAGAGTCAACTCGAATATCTCATGTCTCCGTCTACTGAGTGCATCCCTATGAAATTCTCCTTTCCCTAGATATACTTCACCTCAAAGTCATATTCATAGAGAAACTCCATCCAACACCTCTACCTAGCATTAAGGTTGGGTTATGTGAAGATATACTAAAGACTCCTATGATCACTATGCAACTCAAACCTATGGCCAAGAAGGAAATGCCTCCATCTCGTCAATGCATGCACAACTGTCGCTAGCTCAAGATCATGTGTGGGGTAGTTCAACTCATGATACTTGAGTTTTTGTGACTCATATGTAATGACTTGACCTTCCTGCATCAACACTACACCTAGACCCTCCAAGAACGCATCTGTACAAATTACAAAGTCCCCAGCCGGATCCGGTATCACTAGTATCAGTGCACTAGTCAGCTTCTCCTTTAGATTTTAAAATGCTGCCTCACACTTCTTTGACCACTCGAACCTCTTCCCTTTCCTCTTAAGGGTGGTGATAGGATAACCTATCCTTGAAAAGCCCTACACAAAACATCTGCAATAACCCACTAGCCCCATAAAGCTACGTAGCTCTGCCACATTCGTGGGCGCAGGCCAATCTGAGATCACTTGGATCTTTGTAGGATCCACTAAAATACCTTCCCCTGAGATTACATGCCCAAGATACCGAACCTCAGTCTTGAAGAACTCACACTGCGACAGGTTAGCAAATAGTTGATTATCCTGTAAGCACTACAATACCTGTCACAAATGTTCCTCATGCTCTACCATTGTCCTGGAGTATATCAGAATGTCATCAAGGAACACGAGGACAAATCTATCTAGGTATGTACAAAATACACCATTCATCGGACTCATGAACACAGAGGGTGTATTCATCAACCCGAATGGTACTACTGTGAACTCGTAGTGACCATACCGCGTTCAAAACGCTATCTTATGGATGTTTGAGTCAAAGATCTGAAGCTGATGATATCCTAACTTAAGATCAATCTTTGAAAAGATGGTGGCACCCTTGATCTGGTCAAATAGATCATCAATCCTAGGAAGCGGATATCGATTCCTGATGGTCACTTTGTTCAACTGTCGGTAATCAATACATAACCGAAGTGAGCCATCCTTCTTCTTCACGAAGATGACCGGTGCTCACCATGGTGAAATACTAGGGTGAATGAAGCCCTTCTCTAACAACTCCTCAAGCTGCAAACGAAGCTCTTTCAGCTCCTGGGTGGTCATATGATAAGGAGCTTGAGAAGTGGGTTACGATCCAGGTACAAGGTCAATCTTGAATTCTATGTCCCTCTGAGGTGGCATCCCTTGGAATCTCATCTAGAAAGACATCGGAATACTCTTGAAGAATGGGGTGACTATCAAGAGAGACTTTCTCTTCTCCACCTCCCAGATCCAAATCATCCACTGTAATAGCAAACAACTGGAAACCCTGATGCACACACCTTCTTAACTGCATAGCTGAGATGACCCTCAAAGAAATCGGCCTCTAGACTCCCACTATCTCTACCTCTCTACCAGATGCCTCAATGCATCGAATCGACTTATGTCTACAATCTATGATTGCACTATGTGCCTCCAACCAATCCATCCCTATGACGATGTCATAAGAACCCAAAGGAATAACTCAGAGGTCCATCATAGTTTGGAGAGGTCCAACCTGCAATCTACACTCTAGCACAAGGGAATGCGATGCGACTTTCACACCTGAGGCTAACTCTACCTGCCACCTATCGACTTGCCTTACCACACCCAGTCTACATCATGTCACGACGGATGAAGAAATGAAGGAATCTGACACTCTAGAATCAAATAAAATGGTAATTGGGTTACCTATCAACATACCATATGTCTCGACCATTGTGCCCTGATGCTCTACCTGGTGGTTATCAACCGCCACAAAAACCCAATGCCTTCTTATTGCATCACCAACTATTAGCTCAGATGTCATTGGTCCCTGAGAAAAACCAGATGTGCCCCTATTGGGATACATTCTAGCTAGGTGACCCTATTTTCCACTAGAAAAACACGTTCTACCTTTGCCATAGCCTCTACCTCCAAATGGTGTGCTAGACTGATGTGCACTACCCCTAAAAGTAGACTATGAACTCTGTGTTGGCTGATCAAAGCTGAAGCATTTTGCACGCCTCCAATTTCTATCCCCCTGCCTTTGTTGGAAACCTTTGTGTCTCCCTTGCGATACCTGTTGTTCCTGCTAACCACCCTGAGATGGCCCCTACTAAGATCTAGCAAGTACATCTCCCTGAGGCTGACTTCCTCTAGCGCTAGTCCCTGTCGTTGAACTATTGCCAATCGATACACTCATGTGACCTCCAAGTGCCATGGTCAGATTCTCCTCAACAATACATTCTTTCTCCACTGCTACATCCATGGTTTTGGGTTCGAAGACCCTCACACCACCACTGAGATGAGAATTTAAGCCCCTGACAAAATGGTGCACCAACATACTCTCATCGTCACCAATCCCTACAAACTGTTTGAGCTCATAAAAGCGTCACTCATATTTCTCAACAGATAAGGCCATCTAATGCAAGGCATGAAACTTGTCGCCTCAACGCGAACGCCAATGCTCATATAGGAAATGAGCTCTGAATCGCTCTAGGAAGATCTCCCAAGATACTGAGTGAATATCAATAGGGATCTTTTGCTCCTCTAGTCTCCACCATGTGGATGCGAACCCTCTCAGCTACATGATAGTGTAATGAGCTTTGGTGTTCCTGCCATACGAGTGCATGGAAAAACACCTATCTAGGTCTATAAGCCAAGTCTCGACCTCTAAACTAGTACCTGATCCATCATACAATGGAGGATGTGCCCTGAGTAGGTCCCTCGGGTGCGACTCAGACTGGGGTGGAACTTCCCTCACAACCGGATTAACCTGAACCTCAACTGGCCTTGAACCAACGAGTGCCAAAGCCTCCTCAAGCGCTCTATGTGCAGCCTCAATCCCTGTTGGATCCTGCTGACAATCACTGACCCCTGGTGCATTCTAAGATTCTTGATGTTCCTCTTGATCTAGAATAAGAGGAACAAGAGGAGGAGATTCATGTTGACTCTCACCATGACCACCTATACGGCCGCGTCCATGCCCTCTACCTCTTCCACGTCTGGGAGGCATAATCCTACACAGACACATCAAGGTATTAGGCAAGGTAGACAACTCAAAAGCCTAAACATCTAAAAGCTTAATGGGTCCATCATAATCCTAGAGTACCCAGTGTTTAAACCTAGGCTCTGATACCATGTGTAATGCCCCACCACGCAACCCTAGAGGAAGTTGCAATTAACTACTTAAATAGACTAATTTTTATTTTTTTAAGTACAATTAACATGCAAGTTCACTATCTAATGCCAACAACCTCTAATGTTACGAAATAGAGGTTATCTAGAACCTCAACAAAAAACATGAATCTAAACCATGACATTTAATTACTTAAGAAATTAAACACATAAATTCCAAATAGATAAATTACATCAAAGCATAAGAGATAACCTTCAATTTCATTTATCCATAATTAAACAATACGATTACATCTCTCATTCCCTGAATGAGGCAAGTCCAATAAATAAGGTTACAATTACAACTTCCACCTCGATAACAAATGAGGGGTAATAAATCACAAGATCAACTGAAATAAATAAGGCATGAAATGAAACTAGATCATACGAGCTCTCCAACTAGAAATCTCGTCCACACGATCAAGAAGAAAAACCCAACGGAGTAAGGTGCACGTTCCACCCAACCAAGTGGAACCCAAAGGTCCACCCCCCATGCTAGGAGATAGTAACAAGGATTTTTAGCCAAGACCCTCTACCTCAAAACCCAGGCTATGACATAACGGAACTGAAATGAATATGAATACATCACTTAACACAAAGGTTACAATGCTTCCAGAATTACATAATCAATTGCATCACTGATGCGAACATACTATTGGCTTAGGAGAAGTGTCATCACAATGTTACATGGGTTATCCTAGTGAGTCTTCCTAGGCCCCGGCCCCCATCTCAGGTTATCCTGGTAACCTCTAACGACTTCCAGCCCCTCATGTAATCCAATGCGAAATCAATTATCTTTTGTAGCGACAAGATAACGATCTTTCCATTCCAAGCCTTCTCGTCTCAACCCAAGTCTTAACAAGCCCTTGCGTCCATGAGCAAGGCATAATTATCTTATTAAGTGTTTGATACTATGTGATACTCTAATCTGTTAATTATGTTATCATTGGATTAACTAACTTGCAATGAGTTATCCTGGCACCACTTTGTGTGTCGGCCTCCGTTGCAAGCCACTCCTCTAAGACAACACATGAAACAACTCCACAACCCAAGGGTACACAGCTACGACCTAAGGATATCAAATCCCTATCCATGACATACAGTCAACACTTTCTCATTCGTGATAATAGGGCAACAAACTGGTTACAGTTAAATGCACTACCCAAGGTAATCCAAAAGTTGGCTAACACATTATGACAACCCACAAAATTGAAAACCCAACCGGAAGACTTGTCATACTCTATAACTCAAATTTCCCCAAATGATAATAGAACAGTTCACAATCAAGGCGAGCAAGAAGACGAGAATTAAATTCTACTTTGGATTCACTAAATCCATTTCCTCATTAACATTCAATAATCTATTGCATTAAACAAACTAAATTAATTATGTCTTTTCAAATAAGGGAGAAATTAATACTAATTATTTAATTTCCCTACTTGCATTTAAATAATGATAAATTAACCAGTTTATCATATAATCAAAATTCATTGTTTTAAAACAAAATATTTTTTTCTTATTTCAATATAACCATTTAAAAATAATTCACTTGACTTGAAAAACGTATTATCTAAAATCAAATCTATTCTCCTTTAAAATAATGTTTTAAAAGAAAACAATGATTTAATTAAAGTTATTACATTTTCCATTTTCCCAATTAAACTTAAACCGTGCCCTCAAAAAAACATAATTTTAAATACATATACACATAATATATATATATATATATTATATATATCCATTTTAATTATCTACACAATTATATATATAATATTATAATATTATATCATATAATATTAATTATTATACATATTATATTCACTATAATATATATTAATAAATTAATATTATAAATATAATAATACATATTATAATATTAAAATATCAAATTTTATTTTATTATTTTATTGAAAAAAAGAAAGTTGTGCCTCGATTCGTGTACCAACCCTTAAGGTTGAGCCATGGATTTATCTTGGGTCACGCGCTAAGGATTTTTGTTGACTTTGCAAAGCACAATCGGTGTTGCTGGTAGTGGTACCGCCCTCGGTGGTGGTGGTTGTGTACACACCCATCCACCATCTCCGGTGGTGCTATGCACAACACAGCCGCCCATCGGCGATGGTGGCAACGGCTGTGTAAGCAGCCACCGCACCAGCGGTGAGCAGGCCGCGGGGGTCGCGCTGTACGTGGCTCCCCCCACGCACCTCCCATGGGGGTGCAGTGGGGGTGAGCCCCCAGTGCCTCCCCCAACCCACTACATTTTAAAATAGTTTTTTTATATTAATAAAAATGAAAACCAAAAACACAGTGGTTTTTAAATCCGCATCTAGGGTTTATTTATAAAAAAATTGCTAGCATAACCCCCTTTTTATGAAATATTAAAAAAAAAATGTATATATATATATATATATATTTCAAAATATATATATATATATATATGTATATATGTATGTATATATATGTATATATGTATATATGTATTACATTTCCATAATCCCATTTACAAAACAATTTGAGAAACCCAAAGTAAAACAACCATTACAGTCAAGAATTTCATTTTTCTTTTGAAACAATTCTTTTCAAAACAGAGGTTTTCTTCCAAATTTTGAAAACAAGAATCAAACTAGGTTTGTTTTGCTGATCACACAGAGGGTTTTAATGTTTTTCAACATGATTTTCAACAACAAAACATATACAAATAAAATTTCAAAAAACAACTAAATTTAAAGATATGAACCTGGTTTTTTTTTGAGTTTGTGAGGAGATCCAGATGGTGCACAGGTTCCTGCCTTGATTCCAACTTCTGCTCAACAAATTCCACAGCTTCAATCCAAAACCCACAAAATGCAAAAATTTCTTCCTCTCCTCTATTCTCAAATTTTCATACTTGTTGAAAAAAAAACTCATGAAGAAAATTCAAATGATAAAGAAAATTTTCCAAAATATCCATGCACCAACCCTCGTAAATTTTCAAAACCAGAATAACAAATATCTTTCTTTTTTTTAATTTTTGAGTTCCAAATTTCCTAAAATGCAACTTAAAACATTTTCTTTAATTTTTTTGATTTCAACAATATATCCATAACTTTAAAAAGAATAACTTACTTAATTAAACATCTTCAATTAATTTAATTAATAAAATTAATTTAATCCATGATTAAATTATTTATTAATTAAATTAAATTAACTAATGAAATTAATTACATTACTATTATAATACTAGATCAATTTTAATCCCCAATTTTAATTACAGAAGCACTTATTTTCCTTAAAAACAAATGATCAAAATCACAGAGAAGGGACAATATTCAAAGCAACACAACCCGACTAAGACCCGACAACAGGCTATGACAAGGGTGATGACTTGGCACGGAAAACCTAGCTACTATCTCCCAATCGAATGTCATTGGGTAATGGACACGCTCAAACCTATGAATCTAGGTGGAGTCGATGTCTTGTACCTGTCAACTTGTGAACAAAGAGTATATTCACATGCATATATATGTCATAAATAAAACACACTGTGAAGAGGAAATCACGGAATCGCAGGGCACTCGCAAGCAAGTGATACGATATTGTCCTCTTCACCAATACAATATTACTAACTGACGTATCTAACATATCACTTTTTTTTGTTTTAGACTGCAGGAATCGGGTAGCACGACCCCCTATAAACTGCAATGCGTCTGGTAAAAATTTTAACGTGACCGGTGACGCTGGCACGACACGCCCTTCGGTACCACGGGGGTGGGGGAGACTAGACCTCGTGACCAACCTCCTGCAACATGAAATATTTAGCCAACCGAGCTAGGGCCCCAACCCCCTAACATATCACTTTCATCAAGAGCATAAAACATCATTAATTTGAATATCCACTTATGCTAATTCAAAACATGCCATCATAATAACATCAAAATACAGTATCATCACATCACGATAAAATAGTGATCAACCGTAACCAAGTACATGGTCCAAGTACAAATGGAAACTAAAGCATAATAAAGGAGAACAACATTGTTCACACAACAGAGAAAAACGGAGGGGTGTTACATATAATATATCGATAATATTATATATATTTACATATATATATGTATAGTTTGGTATATATATATATATATATGTGCATAGTTTGGTATATATATATATATATGCATAGTTTGGTATATATATATTATGTAAATATGTAGCATTATAATATCTTGGTTTGCAATTCAACTCTGAACTTACAATAGTTGAGTTCATATATATACAATATTATATATATTTATGTACATGCAAATATATAAATATATATAGTTTTATATAAAGTGAGGAAAAATATAGATTATACAGCCAAGAATCTAAATTTTACACAGCACAATTCTATAATTAATTTTATTTCAAAAAGGGTTTCCAAAAGAGAAGGAAATATTTCCAAGGCAATCATCAATTTTTCACTTATAAAACTAAAATACATTGGAAAAAGGATTCAAAAACCTGGAAAATATTTTCTGATTGAATTTTATTTTTTTTGTTCCTCTTCTTTCACGTTCTCGATTGCTGGAAATCCACTGCTGAAGGTTTTTCCTCTTTCCCTGTATTAATTTTTCCTCCTCTTTCCACCGTTTTAGTTTACTATGCTTCAGAAACCCCCTTCCCGATAGCCATTTTTCAGTTATCTTTTGCAGAGAAAATCAACAAAGTTTATGAAAACAAATGTATGCTTCTTTTATTAATTTTCCTTCTTTAAAAGTTTTTCTTTCCATTTCCATAACCTAATCTTTAAAATAGAAATAATAAAGTTTATTTTCCATGCACAATATTTATCCTCAACTATTAATAAAAATGCCATTTTAATTGCAAATTGAATATCTATTCCAAGAACATAATAATGAAATATCTTTTATTTTCATTTTAAATATTTATTCAAAATAGTTAGCAAAGAAGTAACATTTAATTGCAATTAAAAATAATTATTCTAAATAACAACGCATTATCATTTATTTGCAAAAATAAATTCTCTATTTAAAATATATTTAATTCTTATTTCTTTGCACTTTTGTTTCTCCACAAATTAATTTAATTAAAAATTGTAAAATATGAACAATAAAAATAGGGGTCGTGACATTCACCTTTTAGTACTACTTGGCATGTTCCTAAGGTTAGTTTGTCCTGCCTATATCGAGGTAGTCTATCACATAACACTAGGGGCAATTTGTTATGCTTGCATCAAATCAGGTTATTGTATATATTAAGTGTTATGCATTGCATAACCACCCCATATTTTTCCTTGGTCAAAATGGGTCCCCCTTTAGTGTTTGTCCTTGTTTGTTTTTCTTCGGTTTGTTCTGTCATAATTGGAACCGGAACTAAATCGGGTTTTGAAAGTTGTTTCAAAGATTTCATTCCGATCCTGATCCCGACGGTCATTTGTGCTCTTTTGGTTTTTTCTTTGTCGGAGCCGAAGCCGGAGTGGAAGTTAAGTCTGAAGTTATTCATAGTTTAGAAATAAAGGTTCATTCCGCCTCCGCCTCCACCTTTTGGTCTGTTTGTTTAGACTTAGGTTTTATGTTGGGTTTTCTTGTTTTGGTCTTCGTGTTTTTATTTGCCTTTTTATTTTCGCTTTCTTCTTTGTTGGTGGAACCGGAGCCAGAACAGGAACCAAATGTGAAACTCAAATGAATTTCTAAATCAATTCTCATTTTGTTTCTGCTCCCATTATTTTTTGGGTTGTTTGACCTTACTGAAGTCACACAGCAGTAATGTGCCAGTTCTCTCTTTAGTTCTGACTCTAATCTGCCGCATTTATGGCATTAATTACAGGTGTCATCCACGTATGAAGCTGCACTTTTAACCTTAATTAGGGATTAACTGGAAGTTATCATCATTGTTTAAAAGATCAAGAGTGAATTAGAGTTGCAGTGGAGCGTTTGGGCATGTGATTCGATTGAAAGGGAGATAATTACGTGAGGAATCACTTCAGAGGGCTAACCTATTTTTTTGTGTTTGAGGTAGGGTTTATGTTCTTCTCTTTCATTTTGATTCGCTAGTCGTTTTTGTTCGGTTGTTGGTTGCTTGCGAATTCGTGACTCTCGGGTTTCTTGTGAGTTCATGTTTTCCGTTTTTCTTTTCTTTTGTTCTATTTTCTTGTTTTCGTTTTGGTTTTTCTGGTGTTTAGTTTTTTGTTTATTTGTTTTTATCATGGTCATTTTCACGTTTTAATCGTGACTGTACCGTGATTCCCTAGGTTTTTAATGGTGTGATTAGTTATTGTTTTTACATTGGTAGGTTTTGATAAATTACGGTTTTACTTAGGAATCTTGTTGTGCATTGATCTGATTAGTTAGAGTGAGGTTAAATTCATGCCCTAAATTGTTTGAAATTGAGGGTTTGTGAATTAGGGTTTTGGCGCATTTTTTGTTTTAAATATGATGCCCTAATTATTACGGTTTCCTCTCGGTCATATGGGTATGTTCTTGTATAAGTTTATTTTTAAAGCCCTTTTTGTTTTGATATGACCTATTCCTTAGATCATGATGTTATTTATCATCATGTTGAAATCATTTATGATGTCATGATTATTTTTGAGCGGAACTCGAATCGGAATCGATTTTGATCTTGAATCATGTTTTGTAATAAGTATCGATTTTGTTTCCATCCTGTCTTCAACTCCGCTTACTGTAAGAAGCGGGATTTTAAAATGTTAATAACTCAGCTGGAACCAAAACTGGAACCAAATCGGTTCTCATTCCGATTTCGATTCGGTTACCATTCTGACTCCAACTCCGGTCCCGCTTTATTATTATTACAAGCTCAATGGCAATTTTGGTTCTAATCCGAGCAGTGTTTTTAAGAGAGACTGTTTAAGATGTTTTATGTCTGGTTTTGCCTCTAGTCTATATAGAAGGATACGATCTCTAAGTCATATTTGGTTATATTTATTATAGATCTAATTTGGGGTTTTGTTGTAAGAAGTTAAAGGATGTTAGGAGTATCAGGAGAAGCTACTCAAAGGATTCATCCTGCAGAAACTTCGAAGGCATCAACTAAGCCTAAGAAAGTTAAATCGGAACAACTTCCTTATACCTTGAGGTATAACCATAGAGGTCTTGATGCCATAGTTAGCAAGGTGGAATTTGATTGGGTCAATATAACTGACACAAATATAGGTCCATTCAATTATGAAGAGTTGTATTCAGAGACATTTGTTGAAGAGATGACAGGGAGAACTCAAAGAATAGTTGAGTCTGGCCTAGCTCATATTGTTGTATTTCCTCTATCAATTCAATGCCTGGAACTGATCATGACAGAAGTTGGAGCTTACAATCCGGCCACCAGACAATGTGTAGATTCACAAGATAATGTGATCATATACCTAACTCCTCAAATGTTTCAACTTATGTTCAGTGTCCCTGATCCAAAGAATCTTGCACAACTGAATGAGCAAAAGTCTTTGGAGATGTATAGCAATTACAAAGAGACCAATAGGGCTGACTTAAACAAGAAATGGTTAAGAACGGAGAAGAAGTCCCTGACAAATCTCTTAGATCACCCAAAAAGGGCAGAATTCTACAAGGAGGTATCAAATATTATAATGATGTTGTCTAAATTTGTTGGAAAGAGGGATGCCTTTCATTTTAAGGAATGGATGTTTCCATTCATTCAGACAATCTTGGATAGCAAGAAACAATTTGATTGGCCTATGATTATCTCGGATAGCATACATGATCAGCTAACCAGAGTGAGAGAAACTAAGAGCTTCTTTATGACCTCTTATGTTATCTATGCAATAGCAAGGGGAGGCATCTTTTCGGGATTAAACAGAGTAGGAGTATTGGGAGAAGCTAACGGGAAAAACAAAGTTTGGAATCATTATGACTAGCTATCCCTGCAGATTTCTGAGTTACACTTTAGAAGGGTTAATGATGCATTTTTTTATGTGGTTATTAACCAGCTTAATGGAGATGCAGGGTATAGATTAAGCCAAGAGGTCATGGCGTTCATTAAAAAATGGGGGTGTTGGTATATCCAGTACCCTAAATTTACTTATTTCAAGTTGGTTGGGTTTGAGGGTCATCCTCACTTGCTCCCCAGGTGTTGCAACAACAGAGTAGTCTTGATGGAGTTTGTTTACCAGGCTTTGGTGGTCAATGCCAGATTTGGAATGAAACATAAACTGAGTTGTCACAAGTTCCCCATGCAATTGGGTGAGTACAGCTTCCCACACCTTGTGGGAGCTAAGGTGGTTTGTAGTGAGTTGATACATTTGAAGTTGGGCTTATATACTGCCCGGAAGAACTTTGATCCAAAGAAAAAGATGAATGCTTTACTTGCTTCAGTTTTTTATAGACATTTCAACCTACTGGAGGACTTCTGGAGTGATCTTCAAGATGAATATGACCTCAGAAAGAGAAATTATGAGAGGTTGTTTGTCCCACTTTTAGTGGAATTCGGGGTGAAGGTTGATATTCCTGATACCCTAGTAGATGATGGGGTAGTGTTAGATCCTTCATATGAGGCACTAAAAATAGGTACTAAGAGTTTGGACCCGGTAGATTGAGATGTTGAGGAGACAATTGACATCAAGCAAATAGGAAGATCAGTGTTGGATAGAAGTGTCCAATGGGTTGTGCTCAGAGCCAAGGCTCCTAGAGGTCAAGCTCCTAAAAATGGAAAGGGGTATAAGAGAATCAAAAGGAAAATGCCTCCCAAGGAACCATTGGAATTATTCCCTCCTGATGTTGAAGAATTTGAGCTTGAAGCCCCAACCCAAGATTTGTCTGGATTACATGAGGAGAATTCCCCAACAGGACATGTGGTTTCAACACCAATAATGGGTGAATCATCTGCTCAATTCCTTCCTACATAACAAAAAGGTGGAGAGATGCCTAAGGGGACTCTCCATGATATAGCTAAAACTTTGAAGGGAAAATAAGTAGAGATGGAGATCCATGATATTGAAATGGATTCTGATGAGACTTTATCAGAAAAGGATGCACAAGAGGAGATACTTCCGAAGAAAACTAAGCATGTGTTAATAGAGGAAGACCAGTGGGCGTTGTTTGAAGAAGTAAAGAGGGATTTAGATGTGAAGGCACATGCAGATGCTATAGAAAAACAAAATTAAATAGATGCTAAGGCACAAGTTGGTGCATTACTTCAACAACAACAATTGGAGGCTAAGCAAAGAGTCGATGAAGAAATAAAGCAATAGAAGCAAAAGGAGCATGATCTCAAGACAAAGGAAGAAAATGACAAGTTGGAGATGGTGCAGAAGATCCATGAGATAGAAGAGGAAAAGGCTAAACAGAGGAGAGAAAGAGAAGCCCTTGAGGCCAAATTGAAACTAATTGAAGAAGCCTACAAGAAAAGGGAGGAAACAGAACACCTACAAAAGGAGAAAGATGCTAAGGAGCTAGCCAAGCAACAACAAAAGGAAAAGGAGGCCTTAGGTAGACTTAAGGTTTTGGAAGAATAAAGAAACAAGCTACTTGATGAGAAGAGGTTGGAAGAAGAAAGGTTGGAAAAGGAACAAGAGAATAAGAGGATGCAAGAGCAGAAGGACAAGGAAGAAGCTGAAAAGCTTGCACAAGAAAATGTAGAGGGAGAACAACAAAATGTGCAAGAGGTTGATTCTCAACCTAAGGTTAGTATACTACAACCATTATCCTCTACAATTTTTGCCTCCTCTTCTACTGTAATGGCCACTACTCCAAGTGCTCCTACTTGGTTAAAGCTTGATCTTCAGAAGAGACCAATAATGCCCTCACAACCTCTTAATTGGGATGACATGATGAAAGAAATTGAAAAGGAGAGACCTAAGAAGAAGGATAGGATTCTACATTCCATAAGGCTAACTAAGGGAGGAGAAATTATTGCCGAATATGCAATACTAGTGGTGGATAAGGATGTGGGAGATATGCAGGTCACTGATTATCAATTAAGCACTGTCAATTTGGGAAGGCCTATGAGAAATCAGTAGATGAACTTGATTGATGTTGTAGCATCATCCACTAAGTCAAGTTTGATAAAGGATAAAAAAATAAAAGATGAGTCCAAAGCTCAATTGGATCAGCTACACACCTTTTCGAAGGATATTTTTGCTCCTAGATCATAACTTGTTGCCTTAAAGACACTAGTGTTTCTCAGTAAAAAAGAGGTGGATGATTCAGTGCAAGTAAATAATAAGGGTGGAATGATGGACAGGTGGATGGATAGGCTTAATCAGAAGGTAGGCGAGGTGTTGGTAAGTAGTTTTGAGATTCACAAAATGCCATTAGAGCTAATAGAAGAGATAAAGCACCATGCTAAAACATTGGAACAATGAGAGGAATAATATAGAGGATATGTTTGTAAAATAAAGGACATCAATAAATGGCCAAAGTCTACTTTGCTTGAGCAGTCAATTCTTGAAGAGGACAACACAGACTTCTTAGAGAAGGCCTCTAGTATAATCTGGTTGAGATCTGATTTCATATATAAGCATAGGAATGAGGTTCAGGATGCCAGTAAGGATTTAAATGAACAACTTGTTGAACTAGAAGCTGTTGTAGCTGTTCTAGTTAATGTTGATATACTTGTTAAAGAGTGTCTGCCTCTAAATCAGTTAAAGGAGAAATGGGATAATAGATTTCAAGAAATTATGCAAAAAGAGGATGATGGAGAGGATCTATTATTGGATAGACTGATGGATGTCAGAGAAGGAGTGAAGCTTGCGAGAAAGGAGTTGACTAAGTTGAAAGACATGAAGGAGTTTGCTTCCGCAGAACTGAAGAGAATTCAATTTTAGGACAGTTGGATTGATGGGCCAGATGTGGATATTCTTCAATAGGTCTTCTCTAGTTATGATGAATACATTATGGAGAAAACTACGCAAGGATGAGTGGCAGTCTTTTGGGTGCATGACTTCTTTCCTCTTCTCTTTTATTCTCTCTTGTAATTAACGTTGGAACTGGAGATCAACCGGTTTGAGTTTCCAAGAAAGTTTCGGATCTTGAAATTGTGGATCTCAATTTTGATTGAGAGGATTTTATGTTTTGGACGTCTATATATACTTTTGGGGTACCATATTGTAAGGGTTGGCTTATGACAATAAGATTGGCCACCTGATAGTAGGAGATAGGAATTTTATAGCTTTTGCAAAGACACTTTGTTATTATTAGTTACAGTTGAATACAAATATAAGTTTTTACGCAATATGGTGTTCGAATTAAGTTTACTAGATAAGGTTAATGAATCATAATTTTTTTGTATGCCAGTGGTTTGCTGAAGCATAAGTGTTTCTTATTTGATGAGAATCAATAGAAGGAACCAGATTTAAAGATTATTTCATTAAATTATCTATGGATTAAATTATTGAATGTCTGTTGATCTATGATTTTAGCAATGAATGAGAGTTTGTTCTTTTTGAATCTTTAAAGTATTTATGATGTGTGGTTGTGATGGTTAAACTTCACCATAGATGCATGCAATAGTATGGATTTTTCTTTAAATTGCATCATGTTATGGTTTTCTTGATCTATTGGAGGAACATTCATTGTTGAAGATATACGTCTAGATATTAGATAATTTTTGTTCATGTTTCACTGATGTATGCCTTGATCTATATTTTTCTTTTATTTAAAACCCCCTTTTCATTAAGTACAGATTGATGAATCTATCATTGCTTGCATTCCTTATTACCAGCAAAGGCCCCTTGAATATTACAATTGCGTGGACCAATTGAGTGACACTAGATAGTTGAGAACCAACTACTAGGACCTTGGGAGTTAGGCTACTATATGTTGTCTTTCTTTTTCAGGAGAAATAGAGTAGAGATATTTTGTTTAACGTTGTTTGTGTCATTTTCACCATCAACATTAAGGTTATTAAAAATCTCTCAAAAAATCCTAAAACGATTAAAAACCTCATCAAAATCCAAAAACATTTAAAATCTTGTATAGCCAAAATCCAAAAACATCCAAATCACATCAAAATCCCTAAACAGGTAAAAATATCCAAAAATTAAAAATATTTCCTTGTCGAACTACGAGTCTTTGAGCTTGAACGTAGGCAAGGCCATCATTGATGTGCCCTAGAGACACTTTAGGTTAGTCCTTTAGAAACTGACTATCCATCAAGTGTTCATATCTCATCAATACTAGGTCAAAGTCAGTCGAAGTACTTGGTATCTACATGTATAATGTAGGCAAGGCTAAACTTTGATAAGCCCCTAAGGCCCTAGGTCAATCCCTTTCAGGTCTTGGTCAAAACTTAGAAAACACCAAACATATTTGAAAATTGAAAACTCAAAACATTAGAAAACATTGGAAAAACTCTAAACAACCTCAAAATAATCAAAAAACCAAAAACATTCACATGAATACCCAAAAATATCAAAAACAACCTCAAAACATTACAAAAACATCAAAAACATTGAAATATTCCAAAAAAATCCAAAACCACCCATCCTATTTTGCTTTCACCTGCCATAAACTTCCATTCATAATAAATCAATTGGAATCTTCAACATTCTGTGAAACAAATAGAAAACAAGAGTGAAAATTCAAAAAGTGTGAACTTAAATGTCAAAATCTAAAGTCTAGATCATAGGTAAACAAATTGATAACATTTATATCAGTGGCCTATCAAACACTTAGTCTTGGTCAAAACATCTTATAAACATTTCCTAGGATGCATCTTTCCTACAATGGACATCATTGTCAGACATCACCTTAGCTATGTTACTTTGGCAAGAGATATAGATAACATTAACGTTTCTTTTTTTATCTTTTCTTATGGTTTATCTTGTTGACCCATTGTGAGGACCTCTCAAGGATTTCTATCAAAATTATTTAGAGAGAAATGAATGGGGCATCGATCATTATATTTCTTTTGTTGTTCTTGTGGGATGTTCTTGTAAAATAATATTGGCACATACTTTCTTTGTTGTGTGTAGGGAGATCATTTTGAATAAACCATTGACCATTGTGTATGATTTGGTCTGAGATTTTCTAAACTTCTAAAATACATTCCATCGATTTTTTTGTATGTCAAGGTATGAACAAGGACTATCCTATCTATTTGCAGAGTCAAAGTACATCACACTAGATACAACACCATCCTAGTTATCAATACCTCAATGCATCATGTCTATGTGTTATATCAAAAATAAGGAATGATGAAGTATCCCAATCCCTCAAAACAAGCATACCATCAATCTCATCACCATATCTAATAAAGTCTCGGACTCATAGGATTTTTGGACTTTTGAATCAATCTCAAAATCAATGGTCGATCCATTCATCTTATTCTTTTATCTTCTTTACATGCTAACATGGTATCATGACAGTCAACAAAAATCATATTGCATCCATCCTACATCCACAAACCATTAGCATACATACATCTTGCATAATCACAGCATACTCATATCATCTCATAGGAATGACACCATCATATGGAAAATACACAAAAGGAAATGCATCCATCTCATAGCATGTCATAGAAAGATATTGAAAAAGAGAATGAAACATCCATTCCATTGCATCCGTAAAATATATCATATATCACATATCATATAAACATCACATCATAGATCATATCATATCATAAAGCATAAATAATGAAATGCATCCATAATATCAATATTTTCACCCATACATGATCATAATGTGTGAAATAAAGGAAACATCACATCACATTAAAATAAATAAAACATTACATCATAACCGAATTGGGAAATCTCATATATATCATCAAAATCTAAATTTCCTGATACAAATTCAAATTCAATGTGTAAATATCATCAAAAGTAGATATACAAGAGGCTATCAAAAATGAGTATATGAATGGGTATACATGTTAAAATTAGGTTGTATATCAAAAATGTATCTACAAAAGTGGCATGGGCTATCCCCTAATTTTTCAATCATCATGTTGAGTCTGGTCTTGATGACCACCAAGTGGCTATCTCTGACTACCCTCTCTAGATTGTTTGACTAATGCCCCACCACCTGAACCTCTAGCAGTAGCCCCTCTCCTGTAGGAGTGGTATAGTTGTCATTGCTCTCAAGGGACATCCCTATGATAGAGTGTCCTATAGTATGTTTCCTCTAGTATGGAATATCTATACATGTGGGCCGATACCACTTGACCCTGTGTTGCTACTATGATAGCCTCTAACTATTAGCATCATCTAGTCTCCTATACTAATTAAAGATCAAGTTATTGTTACAACTGTAACTCATAAGCCATGTTGTTTGTCATAGTCTGTAACAGTTGTCGCAACTGATCGCTCTTAGTCGTAAGAGCATGAATTTGTATGTCTCAAGGATCCTACCCTAGCAACTACTGATGTGGATGGTTTTGATGTTGATGCAGTGGTGATAGTGGTGGTGGAGGTGGCTCTAGTACCTAACCAACTACCTTCTCTTGATGACCCTAATATTTTCAGCCCTAATCCTGATGACCCTAATCATATGGAGCTTGTTGATCACCCTATTATAATCCTCTACTTGCACCCTGACCTCTAGGTCTACCCCATGGATATCCTCTAGCTAGATCTTTCAAGCGTGTGGGGGCCACCCACCATGCATTGTAAGCTAAGGTAGTCTCCACATCATGTTGTCCTTCATCGTATACCTAAGTTTGTGCCACAAGCTATCGAAAGTAATTAATAGATACCTATGGATGAATATGCAGTCCCCATAGAACCTCTCTAACAAACCTAGAAAATATGGTTGTATAGTCATATGGGGGTACATTCTGTGTCTCCCCAAACCATTGAGATACGTGGTTTGGAAGATACTGCTCTATCATCGTGTGCTCCTAACCTTGGATGAAGCAGGTCTTCCTGGAAAAGAATAACTATTGATGATCATCATACCATGGTGGTGCCTAAATCCATGGCCTCCACCTAAATACGGTCATTTCATATATCACTCTCCTCCAATATGGGATCCTTATCAGCCTCGTGTGTTGCAAGGATATAGCTACTTGATAGTTGTATACAACTGGCTCATCGAGATCAATGCTTGCTAAAGCAACAATGGGTCTCAGCATAGCAATGTGCTCCCATGCCCATATATTTAATAAAGTGACCCCATCTTCTATGCTCCTCCCCTGGTAGAACACAGCCTAATGCATATCATGGTATAATGATGCAAGCATAGTACGACCCCATGCTTATTGATTCATCCTATATAGCATGTCATGCCATGCTAGTGTTGGCAACACAAAGGCGGACAACTACGAAGTGGGGGTGAATTAGTTGTCCCAAAATTTCAAACTTATTAATCTTAATAACATTAATTATTAGATGTGATTATCAAAATGGAAAGCATGAATCAACAACACATCAGAAACACACATAACACCAAGATTTTTTGTGTGGAAACCTTGTTAGATGAAAAAACATGGTGGAGGTTAATCCACAAGTTATACCATGTTAAAAGTATAAGGAGAATATAAGAGGAATGCACATGCATTCAAGAAAATTTCCTAGAGCTCACTGCTCAAAGGAAGACTCGTTGTCTTACAGAAAATATTCAGATTAAAACCATCTAAAGAAACTGAACTAGGAGAGTAGCATCTGCAAATGCCTGAGTACAGTTTTGGTTAAGCACATGAACACTTCTTCAGTATCTTTCACTCTTCTTCACACTCTACTCTGCCTTTGAATGATCTAAACCTTATTCACACATAGCACTCGCATACTTTGCATTACACATTCATAAAATGAGATAAACAATCACTTATATATATCTGCAACAAGAAATTACATTGCTTTATGTCGGCTTCAACAAAATAATAGAATGAATGCAAATTGTTGGCCCAAAACAATAAATATTATCAATGCACATCAACCAAATTCAACCACAACATAGTAGAGACCTAAAACAATATCCTCAAAAACAAAATGCCTTCAAAGATTCTTCCTTGAAGATCCACAACATGCTTCAAACACCTTGTCAGACATGAACATGAAAAACATGAACACGCAAGAGAAAATCTTGGATCGTGAGCGCAATGATCAATGTAGACATGTATCATAGATAGAACATGATCTAGAAATATCCATGAACATCATAGGAACATACGTAACAACTCAAATTACCAGAATCACATTGTCTTCTTTCATGAACACCATTTGTAGTAACAGAATAGCTGTCAGAACACAGAAACTTATAACTTCCTTAGATCTTCATGCACACCTCTGAAACTTATGAAGTAGAAACTAGATAGGCTTGAAAACAAACCCTTTTATCTACAACATCTAGTTTATAACATACTGAATTTTCCTCCATACTGATCTTCACTAGCTCACAGACAACCTGTAACATATTTATTTCAATTTTCTCAATATCCTCGACATATACAACCTTAAATAATTTTATGCTAATAGAGTTGACATCAATGAAAAACACATATCAACAACTCAACCACAACATCCAACAATCTCCCCCTTTTGCATTGATGGCAACAAATGATGTGAAAAATACACCATCAATGTAACTAACTCTTCTTCCAACAATCTCCCCTTTACACATTGCTCTTCTCATACTGTTCTTCTCCCCCTTACTTTTAGCTCTTCCATAGTTTTTCATATTACTCTTCTCCCCATTTGACATCAATGGAAAAGGTACACAAGCTCTGAACCACATATCTAAATCATTTGACTACTCCCCCTGAGTAGCAGCCACCACAACATCAATCTGGATCAAGATATGATTATGAATGCACAGACTGATGTAAGGACTATGCATCTTAGTTCTGATTAGGAAGGGTAATCACCCTTAACTTCTCTCAGAGATACTCAAAAGTATATTTAGGAAAATTCTTAGTAAATATGTCTACAATTTTCTCCTTAGTAGGCACATACTCCAGTCTAACTTCCTTATCACTCAATTTAACTCTCAAAAAGTGGTACTTTTCATTGTCTTTGAATGCAGCACTGGATTCTTAGAAATGTTTATAGCACTTGATTTATCACAAAATATTGCAGTAGGTTCATCATACACAACTCTGATATCTTTCAAAATCTACTTCATCCATAATACTTGAGTACAATTATTAGTAGCAGCAATATATTTTGCCTCTACAGTAAACAAGGAAACAACATTTTTCTTTTTGTTTAGCCATGAAATCAATTTCTTTCCCAAGAAAAATGTGCCACCACTAAAAAATTTCTTGTCATTCACATCTCTTGCCCAATCAACATCAGTAAAGGCACTTAAAGTAATATCATCATCTTTAGGATACCATAGGCCAAAATAAATTAATCCCTATAGACATGGAAAATATACATGCACTTGATTCTGATCCTACTAACATCATTTCGTCTTGAATCATACTCTCAACTTATCAACACCTTTCATCCCTTAATTAAATAAATCATTATTTATTTAATTAGGTCTTTCTCCCCTGTTGATTAAATTAATCAATTTAATTTAATTAATCATCTTTTTCTGTTCATTTAAATAATTCATTTTATTTAAATTAATTCTCTAAAGTCCTTTTATTAAATTAAATAAATTAAACCTTATTTGATTTGATCTAATACTTTCCTTTTTGGTTAAATAAATCAAATCATTTCCTCTCAATTCTAATTTAAATTAATTCATCTATTTAAGTCTAAATTATCACATCACCTAATTCTTCATTAAATTGATCAAATCCTTGATTAAGTTAATCCCTATCACTAAAATCCTCTAGAGAATGCAAGTTGCACAATAAATCAATTACTTTGATTTATTTAATTGTCTATTTTCTCTCAACAAAGCATCAAAAGGGAATATTCCCTCATTTGAATTCAAAAAGGCCAAGTGGACTTGGTCCTTCCAACAAGGCTTTCAATGTCTCTTACATGTCCTTGTGCATTGAGCCAAGTGAAATTAACTCCATTTCTCTTTCCCTCTCACATGTCACATTCAAAATTCAAATTTGAATCCAATGGCATTTATCATGCACATTGACCAAAATGTGCTCATTCCTCCTCCAATCACATGTGGACAAGTGGCCACTTCTCATTGGTTGGTATTTTATCCCACATTCATCCAAATCCCTCATTCTTCCAATTTGAGAATCTATAAATGAGAGACTCTTCCTCTCATTCAATCATCCATAATTTGAGTAAACTTACTATACTGAACTTCTTTCTCAAGCATATCTAGTTTGATCCATTTCTTCACATTTTTAGCTAGGTTATGCAGATTTTTATCATGAAGCTTGATTGAATCTTCATCAAGGTGGATCACTCATCAAATCATCAACATTTTCAACTAAGGAGTTGGGAAAGGGCTAATTGCAACATCTCATTGGCACCAACTCCCCCATGGGATCAAGAGTTTGCTTTGTTTAAATTAGGATTTCATTTATCTTTCATGTTGTTCTTCATATTTTCCTATTTTGAGCATTGTAAATGGATTTCATGGGGAATCCTTGTCTTAACTTGCATATTTAATCTAATTATGTGTTTGTTTCTCATGTTTATGCAGGTATAAATGATTGGGGTTCACAATCCCTTCAAGTATCTAAAAATTATCTTCACAGTAGTCACATGAGATTCCTTAGGATCAGCTTGAAATATAGCAACAATACACACAACTTTCATGATATTAGGTCTAGTTTGAGTCAAATATAGAAATCCACCAATCATTGATCTATATCTGGTCTGATTTTCTTTCAGAGAATCATCATCTTGTGTCAACTTGCATCTGCTCACCATGGGTGTATCGACTAGTTTTGAATCTTCCATACCAAACTTCTTTAGCAGTTTCGTCACATATTTGGACTGAGATGTGAAGATCCCTGTATCTACCTGAGTAATTTTCTATCCCAAAAAGAATTTCAACTCTCCAATCATTGACATCTCAAACTCATTATGCATCTCATTAGAAAACTTCATGCACAAACCATCATCTCCTCCAAAAATGATATCATCAACAAATACTTCCACAAACAAATCTTTATCATCATCAATCTTGAAATACAGATTACTATCAGCAATACCTTTGTTAAATCAAAGCTTCATCAAGTACTTATCTAATCTGGCACACAAATTTGTAGGGGCTTGTTTGAGTCCATACAATGCTTTCTTCAATCGACAAACCATATCTCCTTGATTAGTCAATTGAAATCCATCAGGTTGCTCAATATATACCTCTTCCTCTAATTCACCATTGATAAATTCTGACTTGAATCCATCTAATAAACTTTATATTTTTTATAAGTAGCATAAGCAAGAAACAATCTCACAACTTCAATTCTAGCAAAAGGAGCAAAGGTTTCTTCAAAGTCAATACCTTTCATTTGAGAGTATCCTTTGCATACCAGTCCTACTTTGTTTCTGATAACTTCACCTTATTCATTCAATTTGTTTGTAAAGATCCATTTAGTTCCAATTACATTTTTGTCTTTAGGTCTAGGAACAAGAATCCATGTATTATTCTTCTCAATTTTTTGTAGTTCTTATTTCATAACTTCAATCCAATGTTCATATTTGCATGCTTCATTGGCATTACTTGGCTCAACTTTTGAAATTAAACAGTACTCTTCTGCAATTCCTCTCCTAGTCTGAACACCTTTGTTCTTATCTCCTACAATCTTATTTTATGAATGATTCAATCTCACATACCTTGGATTCTTAGAGTGTTCTTGAATTTTAGGCTCTTCAGGTCTCTCTTATGTACTTTCAATAGTCTCTATTTATTCTTGTTCTTCTTGATTCACCAAAATTATCTCAACTTGATTTGAAGTCTGACTTTTGTTTGTACTGTCATTCTGATCATCAGAATCATATCCACAAGTCCTAGAG
Organism: Sequoiadendron giganteum; assembly: GCA_007115665.2. Lineage (NCBI taxonomy): Eukaryota > Viridiplantae > Streptophyta > Pinopsida > Cupressales > Cupressaceae > Sequoiadendron > Sequoiadendron giganteum. The sequence continues at coordinate 406,650,073 of CM021107.1, read as the reverse complement.
GGTCTGGAAATGTCTTCATCAACCTTAACATTTTCACTTCCAACCATTTTCTTCAGTCTCTTGTAGTACCAGTAGGCCTTGCTCTTAGTAGAATAACCAAGAAAGATTCCTTCATCACTTCTAGCATCAAACTTTCCTAGATCTTCATCTCTCTTGATATATCATTTGCTCCCAAAGATTTTGAAATATCTAACAGTATGCTTATGACCAAACCATATCTCAAGAGGAGTCTTACCAGTATTACCTTTGATTTGTACTCGGTTAAGAATACAGACAGCAATACTCACAGCTTCTCTCCAATGGATATGAGGGACATTTCCTTCCAACATCATAGTTCTAGCAGCATCTTGAATTGTCCTATTCCTTATTTCTACAACTCCATTATGTTGAAGGGTTTGTGGTGCAGATAGTTGTCTCTTTATCCCATTCTCTTCACAAAAGGAATTAAACTCACCGAAATTGAATTCACCACCTCTATCTGATCTTAGACACTTAATCTCCATACATGTCTCTATCTCAACCATAGCCTTAAAGATCTTGAAATTTTCTAGAGCTTCTGATTTCTCCCTTAGTAAAGTAACCCACATCATCCTAGAGTAATCATCAATAAGTAACATGAAGTACCTGTAACCTTGTAGACTTTTGATTTTGGTAGGACCACACAAGTCAGTATGCACAAGCTCCAACAATTCATTTGAACAATTTTTTTTCCTATGAAATGAAATTCTAGTTTGTTTTCCCAATTGACATTCCTTGCATATGGTATTAGTAGGCTTCACCAACTTAGGAAGATCTCTTACTACTTGTGATGAACTTATCTTTATAATACTGTCAAAGTTTACATGACACATTCTTCTATGCCATAACCTACTTTCATCAACTTGAGCAATTAGACAACTTTTACTACCAGCATTCAGATGAAAGATGTTACCTTTCGATTTTGTACCTGAAGCAATCACATTTCCAGAACTTCCCAGTATGCTACATTATCCATCTTTGAATTGAATATTGTAACCCTTATCTGTTGAACAAGAGGCTAACCAAATCTTACAACACCACCATCATACTTCTCCAGGCTTACAAATTTACTCTTATCACCTATTATGTGATGTGAACATCCACTATCAATTACCCATTCATCTTTTTCTTCAACTCGAGCATCTAGGGATTTCTCCACATTTGTACAACTAGTAGATTCAATAGACACAGAATTATTTTCTTTGATAGAAATAAACACAAACTCATCTTCACTTGCATTCCCTTTGTCAGATTCATCATCTATCACACCTTCATTAGCAGCATAGTAACACTTATTTTGAGCTTTAGGCTTGTAAGTTTTTGGCTTAGGAACTCTTTTTGGACACCTTGATGCAAAATGACCTATCTTGTTGCAAGAAAAACATTTAATAGGCAACTTTCCTTTATACTTACCTTCTCCTTTGGCTTCCCTTTTGACAATAAGTGCTTCAAGCTCATTCATTTCTCTTTCTTCTTCTTCAATTTGTCTCATTTCTTCCTCATATCTAAATACCTCTCTAGAAGAACTTTCACCTGGATCATATCTTTGCTTGTCTCTCCTGGAAGTAGTAGCTTTAAATGCAGATTTTGTCTTAGAAAAGGAATCATCAAATTCACTCAACTCAAAAGCAGTAAGTTTACCAACCAACATGTCTTTGGTTATATTTGTCACAATTCATAGCTCATCAATGGCTGCAGCTTTAATTTTGTATGCATCAGGGAAATTTCTAAGCATTTTAGTAACAATCTCTTGTTCATCTACCTATCCACCAGCACATCTAAGACTACACACAAGATCATTCACTCTCTGCATGTAAGTAATAATATTCTCATCATTTCCCATATTCAACAGTTCATATTTTCCTTTTAGACACTGTAGCTTAGCCATCTTCATTTTAGCATCACCCTCATATAAATTTTCCAAATTTTTCCAAATTTCATAAGCATTTTTCAGATCCATAACATTTTTCATCTCAGTATCATTCAAAGAACTCAACAATGCTTCCTTAGCCTTGATGTTATATTCAACATCCCTAATCTCAGTAGTAGTAGTAGGACCATTTGGAGGGATAACATACCTATTGCATGTAATGTGCTAGTAGGATTCACCAATTCATCTCAAATGACACTCCATTCGAGTCTTCCATAGAGAATATTTTTTTCCATCAAAGCTCAGACTATCCTTCTTGTATGTCATCATCCCGGATCACCTCAAGTTGTTAAACTTCTTCCAAGTAACCTGCTCTGATACCAATTGTTGGCAACACAAGGGCAGACAACTAAGAGGGGGGGTGAAGCAATTGTCCCAACATTTCAAACTTAATAATCTTAATAACCTTAATTCTCATATTTGATTATTAACGGTGAAAGCATGAATCAACAACACATCAAAAACACACATAACACCAAGATTTTTTGCATGGAAACCTTGTTAGGGGAAAAACCGTGGTGGAGGTTAATCCACAAGTTATACCCTATTAAAAGTATAAATAGAATATAAGAGGAATGCACATGCATTCAAGTGCACTTCCTAGAGCTCACTTCTCAAAGGAAGACTCATTGTCTTACAAAAAATATTCAGATTAAAACCATCTAAAGAAATTGAACAGAGAGAGTAGCATTTGCAAATGCCTGAGTATAGTTCTGGTTAAGCACATGAACACTTCTTCACTATATTTCACTCTTCTTCACACTCTGATCTGCCTTCAAATGATCTGAACCTTATTCGCACATAGCACTCGCATACTTCGCATTACACATTCATGAAATGAGAAACAATCGCTTATATATATCTGCAACAAGAAATTGCGTTGCTTTATCTCAGCTTCAACAAAATAATAGAATGAATGCAAAATTTCGGCCCAAAACAATAAAGGTTATCAATGCGCATCAGCCAAAGTCGGCCACAACATAGTAGGGACCTAAAACAATATCCTCGAGCATAAAAAACCTTCAAATATTCTTCCTCGAAGATCCACAACATGCTTCAAACACCTTGTCGGACATTAACATGAAAAACATGAAGACGCAAAAGAAAATCTTGGATCGTGAGCGCAATGATCAATGTGAATGTGCAACACAGATAGAACATGATCTAGAAACATCCACAAATGTCATAGAAACATACGCAACAACTCAAATTACCAGAATCACATTGTCTTCTTCCATGAACGCCATTTGTAGTAACAAAATAGTTGTCACAACACAGAAACTTATAACTTCCTCAGATCTTCATGCACACCTCCGAAACTTATGAAGTAGAAACTAGATAGTCTTGAAAACAAACCCTTTAATCTACAAATTCTAGTTTACAACATACTGAATTTTCCTCCATACTGATCTTCACTAGTTCACAAACAACCTGTAACATATTTATTTCAATTTTCTCAATATCCTCGACATATAAAGCCTTAAAGACTTTTATGCTAATAGTGTTGACATCAATGACAACCACATATTAGAAACTCAACCACAACATCCAATAGCTAGTCCCAAACCTAAACTGAAACCTCTACCCTATCGATCTAGGGAAATCAAACCAGAGATCAAGGCACCTACAACTAATATGAAATCTAAACCCCATCCTTAGAACTGCTCCAAGTCAATCTAGGATCTCACTAGAAGGATGTAATCTATTTGTAGGACCTAAAAGCATGTATCCATCCTTGAAACTATGTCATAGATGACTCACTCCCTTTGAATGGGAAGCCACGAAATCTGTCATACATCCTCCAATGTGACTATAGCCTCAGTAGTGGGGAGGTGGAATGAAGAAGTCTCACTATGCCAACACTCCACCAACATTTTCATCATAGCTAAGTGAGTCTAAACCTCGGGAATGTACATAATAAATCTAAATCTGATGACTCCTAGGAACTCCTACTGCTCCACATCAAAATTCTCTACCTCTTGGGACATGAGGGGTTGAATATCCTCCTACACACATGATGCAAACAGAGTCAATTTGGATAAGACTCATTAAAATATGAGTTTCCAAGTCCTAAATCTGTAATAGCATCGCTTTATCCTTTTGCAATTGTGTCACCATTTGGAAGGCGCATCATTATATTTCAATAGTGAATCAGCATTATTGGTGCATCGCTATAGCTAAAATCCTTGATGCGTCACTGTATGGCAAGTGTATTTCTATTTTTAATAGCATCGTTGGAGCCTAAAACCTAGATGTGTCACTATTTTTCACATGTGTCACCCTAATTCAATAGAAACTCTACATCCAAACCTTATGATGCATCATAGTTTGGCAAGTGTGTCGCTATAATTTCAAATGCATCATCGACCACTTCAAAAGCGTCATGACATAGCGACACCCTAGAAGGACCTAATTCAAACCCTAATAATTGCAATAAAAATGTGAAAACTGAGGAAATTTTTGAAGCACATACCCAAGGTCCTGTGTCTAGAGGTTTTTGGTACTCTCAAGCTTTGTCTATAAGGTGTGTAGGAAGCATGCAAAGACCATTGTTTCTATGGGCTAGAGAAAAAATGCAGCAATTCGCTAGAAGAAAAGTGTGTAAACGAATTGAAAGTGGCCCTTTAACCTCTATTTATGCCTAAAAATTAGGGTTTTTCCCCTAATTTGAGGGGAAACTAAGGTTTTCATCTTGTTTTTCCAATTTATGAGCTATGGGACATATTTTAAGATTTTTTTTGCATTTCTGAGCTTGTTTTGGCATCCCAACACCTATTTCAGCATCTAAATCAATGTTACATGTTTGTCATGACATTGACCCGAAAATTAAAATTTTTGCCCAATCTCTCGAGGGGGCAGGGTACCAGCTTAATTCCTTCCATTGGAGCAATAGTGGGAGATCAAAAAAATCAAAAAAAAAAAAAAAATTGATCTAAGCAATAACATTAATCTAAAAAGTGTCAGTCTTTAAACCAATGCAACAAGTACCTTGCTTCAAAGAGGAGCAAAATGTAGAAACTTAAAATTGTCCTAAATAATATTACTCACTTGAATATAGTTACTAACATTGTTTCATCCTAAGTTCATCCCCTTTTTTTACTATTTAACTAAATAATCCTAGTTATTTAATTAAATACAACATTTTTCTCATCTATTAATCTAATTAATTCTATTAGGTTAATTCTCCCCTTTCACACTAATATTTCATCTAGTTTAATTAAATAATACAAATTATTTAAATTAAGCCCTCCTTTATCTCCTCTCATTTAATTGAATAATCTAGATCATTTAATTAAATGTCACTTACCCCTTTTCATTAAATAAACTAATTATTTAATGATAATCCTAAATTCACTCAACTTGCACAATTAAAAATTTATTTTAATTAACTAATTACTAATTTTCCCTCACCCATCCACTTGCATGGTAATATTCCCTTGGAGTATTCTCCCACTTGAGCTCCAAAAAGGGAATATTCTTTCTTAACAAACTTTCTAACAAACTTTCTAACAACTTTGAAAGTGTGTTTGTTTGAAATCATTGTGATCCATTGATTGATTATTTGATCCATATGATATTTCATTCTCATCTATTGATGAGAATCCTTGATCCATGTCTTCACCTCACTTTTCATCTTGACCACTGATTGACCAAATCAACCTTGACCCTTGATTCACCATTTTCTCCTATAAATACCTCACATTTTGGAGAGAAGTGGATCCACTTCCATAAAATAAAATTTATGTTGCAAATTTGAATACTATATGTATTCATCTTTCACCATTATTAAGCTTTTTCATCCATATTTAACATAGTTTCATCAATACTAGCTTAGTTTTCATCAATGGAGTTTGACTAGATTCTCATTTTATCCAAGGGATTGGGAAAGGTTCATCATTCCATATCAATACGACACCAATCCCCCAATGGGGTGAGGTTTGGAGTTTTAGATTAGGTTTCCTTTATGCTCTTATGGTTTATTTCATGCTTGGTTTAATGGTTCCTTGGTTTGAAGCTTTCAAACATTTCATTGGGATTGTAGCTTAGTTAGTTAAATATAGCTTAAATTCATATGGATCTGGTGTATTTAGCTCATACTATGACTATGATCACAAGATTTGAACAAACTCTCCCCTTACATGATTCTCTCTTCAAATGACTTATTACCTATTCTTTGTCCCCCTTTCTACTCATTCCTCTTTTTCACATAACTCTTCTCCCCCTGATAACTTGCTCTTTTTCACATGATACTTCTCCCCCTTTGGCATTCAATGGAAAAGGATAAAAAAAAATTGTATGTTTCTCCCCCTTTGACATTACATAACTATTATGCAACTCTTTTCCATTAGTACTTTTAATACTCCCCCTTAGGAGCACACACCAATCTACAACAATCTACAATACCACTACCTACTCTTCCTAAGAGGTGGCCACCAACACTAATCCAAAAAAATGATAGATCTTGAGATCCACTAGACTGATGCATCTAGTTCAAAGAAGGAGGGGTAATAACCCCCAACTTCTCCTGAAGATACTCAAAAGTATCCTTATGAAGATCCTTAATCAATATGTCAGAAATTTGATCCTTTGTAGGCACATATACAAGCTTCACTTTCATTCTCCACAACCTTCTCTCTTAGAAATTGATATCTGATTGAAATATTTTTTGTTCTTGAATGCATCACTGGATTATTTGAAATTTTTATTGCAGTTGTATTGTCACAAAAGATGGAAATGGGCTCATCATATACCATTTTGATATCCTTCAATGTTTGCCTCATCCACAACACTTGTGTGTAGCAAGATGTTGTTGCAATGTACTCAGCCTCTATAGTAGATAAAGAAACTAAATCTTGTTTCTTACTTAACCATACCACCAATATACATCCAAGAAATAATGCACCACCACTTGTACTTTTATTTTCATCCACACAACCAGCCCAATCTGCATATGTATAAGAACTCAATGTGAAATTAGTATCCTTTGGATACCACAAGCCATGATTTAGAGTACCTTTTAAGTATTTGAATATCCTCTTCACTACTGCAACATGTGACTCTTTAGGATCTTCTTGAAATCTAGCCACAAGATAAATTGCATGCATGATATATGGTCTAGTAGCAGCAAGATATAGCAATCCACCAATCATATATCTATACTTTCTCTAATCAACCTTAGGGGGTTCATTATTCTTGCTCAATTTGCAACTAATAACCATAGGAATACATACTAGTTTGGAGTCTTCCATTCCAAACTTCTTCAACATCTCTTTGGCATACTTTGATTGTGAAATGAATATGCCTTTATCTATTTGATTAATTTGTAACCCAAGGAAGAAATTCATCTCCCCAAACATAGATATCTCAAAATATTTTTGCATCTCTTCTACAAACTTCCTACACATAACTTCATTACCTCCAAAAATTATGTCAGCATACACAACTACAATCAAGATTTGATCTTTTTCAACCTTAAAGTAAAGGTTACTATTTTTGGTGCCTTTATTGAATCCTTATTGTATCAAATGCTTATCCAACCTTGCATACCAAGCTCTAGGAGATAACTTCAATCCATATAAATCCTTCTTCAATCTGAAAACCATATAATTTTTATCTGATAACTAAAATCCTTTTGTTTGTTCCATGTATACTTCTTCCAACTCCCCATTCAAGAAATCAAACTTCACATCCATTTGATAAACTTTGAAATCCTTATGTGCTGCAAAAGCCAAAAACATCCTGATTGTTTCCATTCTAGCCACCAAATCAAATGTCTCCTCAAAGTCTATTCCTTCAATTTGTGAGTAACCCTTACACACAATCCTTACCTTGTTTCTAAATACCCACTTAGTACCAATGATGTTCTTATTTGTTGGTCTTGGGACAAGTTCCCAAGTTTGATTCTTCTCAATTTGCATAAGTTCTTCCATTGTTTTCATCCAATGTTCATCTTTACATGACTCAATCACTGTTTTAGGTTCAACTTTAGAAAGTAAACACAAATTTACCTCTTTTTCAGTAGCTTTCCTTCTTATCAACACTTATTTTCTTTTATCTCCAATGATCTTTTCTTTGAAATGATTTCTCTTTACATACTTAGGGGTTCTAGGGGTCTTTTTCAGAGCTTCTTCCTTTTCATCCTATACTTCTTGTTCCTTATCTTTTTCTTCTTCTTCTCTACAGGTAGGTTCATTTGATTCATATCCATCTATCACCACTAAATTCTACAAATCTTCACCAACCTTGACACTTGCACTCTCAATAATATTTCTCAATCTTTTATTTTAGGATCTATAATATTTTCTTTTAGTAGAATATCCAAGGAAGATTCCTTCATCAGAAATTGCATCAAACTTTCCCTAAGTTTTCATCATCTCTCCCGATATAAAATTTGATTCCAAACACTCTAAATTACTTTCAAAATTAGAGATCCTTCCATACCACAACTCATAGGGAGTCTTTGTTTTGTTTACTTTTTCTTGAACTTTGTTAAGTATGTAAATAGTAGTATGAATTACTTCTCTCTAGTATACTTCCAGTAGGTTAGCGCCTTTCATCATATTCCTTGCATCTTCTCGAATAACCATGTTTTTCCTTTCAACCACTCTATTTTTCTGAGGAGTTTTAGGGGCAGAAAAGTGCCTCTTTATGCCATAATTCTCACAAAATATGTTAAATTCATTGGAGGTGAATTCTCCACCTCTATTAGACCTCAAAATTTTTATCTTAAAATCCATTTCATTCTCAACCATAACTTTAAATGCTTTGAATCTTTCTAGGGCTTCATATTTTTCTCTAAGAAAAGTAACCCATGTCATTCTAGAATAATCAGCAATCAAAATCATGAAATACCTATCACTTTAAAGACTTCTCACTCTTGTAGGAGCACAAAGGTCTATATGCACCAATTCCAACAATCTAGTAGAAGATTGTTCTTTACCCTTGGAACTTCTTCTTGTTTTCTTTCCCATATGACACTCCTTGTAGACAGCATTGATAGGCTTTGTAATCCTTGGAAAATATCTCACATGCTTGTACTAAACTGATTCCAACCAAGTTTTCAAAATTAATTTGACACATCCTTCATGCTATAACCAGCTTTCATTAATTTGAGTTATAAAGCAATGACCATCACCACCCTTGAGCTGATAAACATTTCCATCTATCCTCTTTCGAGAAGAAATCATAGTTTTGGATCCTTTTCTGATCTCACATCCATCATCCTAAAACATAATATTATATCCTTTTCTACAAATCTTTCCAACACTCAAAAAGTTATGCCTTAAACCCTTGACTAGTAAACATCATCAGTATTATGCTTTCCATCAAAATTTATTGAACCTATTCCATAAATCTTAGCACCTGAATCATCTCCAAATTTAACAAGTCCTCCATCATATTTTTCAAATTTAACAAACTTACTCTTGTCTCCAATCACATGATTTGAGTAACCACTGTCAATGATCTAATAGTTTTTATCTTTTATAACATGAAAATTAGATACCAAAGTACCTTCGGTCTTAACCTTTGTCTCATTTGTCTCCTTTCTCTCCTTTGTCTCATTTGTCTCTAAAGCACTTTCCTTCACACATATTTTAGATTTAGAAAAAATAGATTCCTTTTAAAGCCAAGAACAAGCATTCATTATCATCATAGTCTCCATAATTAGATTCATCATCAGAAATACTTTCATCTTCTCTAACATAATAGCTTTTCTTGATCACATTACCTTTGTTTTCCTTATTCTTATTGTGCATACTTTTGTTTGGACATCTTGAAGAATAGTGACCTATTTTTCCACAACTGAAACATTTGAAAGGTAATTTACCTTTGTACTTACTAGTGCCCTTTTCATCCTTCTCACAAAGTTAGCTTCTACATCATCAAAATCGTCCTAATTTGAATCTTTGGTCTTCTCTAATTTTCCAGCCTAAAAATTAGTCTCCACTTTCACACTAGTACTCAGATCAAACTCTCTTATTTCAAATGAAGTTAGTGCAGCATACAACTAATCCCTAGTATAAGTATTAAAATATGTAATTTCCTCAATAACAAAAACTTTCTGACCATAAGATTTAGGAAGAGTTCTAAGAATTTTCTTTACCACTTTATGTTCTTTGACTTTTCCTCCAAGAAATCTAATTGCACTGAAAATTTGGTCAACTCTCTGCATGTAGCTTGTGATATTTTCTTCTTCATACATTTGCAGGTTCTAAAATTGTGTCTTCATATTCTACATCTTAGCTTGTTTAACCTTATCATCTCCTTCATAAATACTTTCTAGCTTATCCCAATCTTTTTACAGTTTTTAAATCCATCACTTTCAATAATTTAGAATTTGCAAGACTACTCAAGAGAAAAAACCTTGCTTTACCATTTATTTCATAGGCATAGATCTCATCACTTGTACTCAATCCATTTGTAGGTATGGAATATTGAGTCTTCACTTATTTCTAGAAATCATATCCAAGGTAAACTAGATAGCCTTCCATCTTCACCTTCCAAAATGCATAGTCTATGCCATCAAACATAGGGATCTCCTTCTTGCTTGTCATCCTAGATCTACCTCAAGCTGATTAATATTTTATCCAAGGAACCTTGCTCTAATACAAATTGTTGAATGAACAAGACAACTAAGAGGGGTGTGAATCAATTGTATCTTATGAAAACATTAAAACCCTCATTAACATTTAGATCCACAAGCATTCATTAAACCCTTAATCTATTATGAAGTTTTAACATGAAAAATAGATAACAAAAACTTAAATAGATCAACATGAAACACAAGAGCACACCGTATTTACATGGAAAACCTGAGGAGGGAAAAACCACGGTGAGGATTAGCTCACAATATAAGTAATTCCAAAACTGGTTACAAAGGCTCACTGCTAGAATAGGACACATTGTCCAAAAAGGCTCACAACCAAGGCTCGTTGTTGAAATACAAAAATAATATAGAGAAGAAATTTTACACAAATAACATGATCTCAATGCAACAAAAAATCCACCATAACAACTCTAACACCTTTGTAGTCTATTTGAATGATTGAAACACCTTCTTCTCATTGCATCTCGTAATCCAACACTTGAAATCTCACACTGCTCTGCTTATTTTGCATCACACACTTAACACATACATCTACCTTTACCTCCTTCATCAATTCAACTCATACTTATACCATCCTCAACCTTGCAACCCTCTCCAAGGTCGACAATGCACCTGAAATGTGTAAATTCAAATTATTTTGATGCTAAAACACTTTCATGGCAAGTAGAAGTGAATGCAGACCATATCAAAACTTAATTGGGACCCAAATCAACAACACCACTTAAACACACACTACTACAAACAATATTTATCCTTCACATGTAGTGTAAACACTAGGTCGGTCTTTACCCATTCAAACACCATTAATCAATTAAGTACACACTTCCTCAAACCCAAATATGACTTGTGAACCACACAACATGCTTTAACATGATCTATAATATTCCTCCAACATCCTAAAATCCATCAAACTCCTTCACAACAGCTTCCAACTAAAGAATGTACAAACCCAGTACACTCAGAAAACTCTACCATACATTGTTATTTGAAAACTTATCTTCCCAAGAACCAAACCTCAAATCCTCTTAAATGAGGTAAACTACTAGCACCATCAACACACCTTTAGAATCACAAGACCTAAAGCATAATTGTGAAGAAACGCAAAGAAAAAAATTCTCTAAAACACCTTTGTAATGCACAGTCACACACTAGTGAACACAACTTCTATTGTACGATGATCTAGCACACCATCTCTTGAATATAACATCTTTGAAAACCTCTCACAAATATATCCAAATCATATAGGTAGATCTTCAACCTACAAGAAATGTGAAGAAAAACTAGAACATCTTTTTGTAACCTCGAATAACACTACAACACATTGTTTCCTCTTTTTATCAAATTTTCTCAAAAGCACTTGGAGACCAACCACCAAAATAATATAAAAAAATATATTTAGCACTACCACAACCATAAATAGAATATTATCAAAGCAAAACCATAGGTTAACACCAATAGCTTAACTAATGACAACATAATGCAACAAGAGGTTCACACCAGTAGCTTAGCTAATGACAACATAATGCAACAAATCAAAGCATAGACAACACCAATTTTTCATCTTCAACATCAATCTTCCTCAACACATATAGTTGACACCAATACCAACACAATCTTGTTCACATCAATGAAAACAACAATTTCCACATAATTGCAAAAAAAATTGTTGAATGAACAAGACAACTGAGAGGGGGTGAATTAGTTGTATCAAATTAAAACATCAAAATGCTTAATAGTAATCAAATCCACGGGCATTTATTAAACCCTTAATATTTTATAATGTTTAAGCATGAAAACAAGATAACTAAAACTGAAATAACCAACACCATACACAAGAGAACACCAAATTTACGTGGAAAACCCAATGAGGGAAAAAACGTGGTGAGGATTAGCTCACAATATAAGTGATTGCAAGACTAGTATAAAGAGGCTCACTGCCAAATAGGACACACTATCTAGAAAGGCTCATAGCCTATGCTCACTACCAAAATAGAAAGAAGAAAGAAGATAGAATGTTACACAGAGAAAATTATCTCAATGCAGTAGGTATTCCACCACAACAGCTCCACCAACACTAACAGTCTTCAAGAGATCAAGATACCTCGGCACACTACATTTAGCAAACTTACATTTGATCTCACACTACAATTTGCACTTTTTCACTTAATTTTGCATCACAACACTCAACTCTATTCCACACTTCACCTCACATCAATTCACTTTGCATTTATACCATCCACAACTTGAAAAACATATTCAAGTCGGCTACACTTCACAAATTCAAATTAGGTCAACACTAAACATTCCCATGGTGGATGGGAACAAAAAGTAGAACAAAAAAAAACTTAGTTGGGACCCAAATTAACTCTCACACGCCACACTATGCCTTCATTAATTCTTGAACATCTTTGAATATAGTTTAAACACCAGGTCGATTGTTACCCATACAAACACTATTAGAATTTGAATTACACACTTCCTCAAATCCAAAGACAACTTGTGAAAAACATACCATGCTTCATCACAATCTACAATATTACTTTATTCTCCTAAAATCCATCAAACTCCTTCACAACAACTTGCACTATCAGAATGTACATAGCTTGTACACTCAAACAACATTGCCAAACACTGCAACTCTTTAATCCAACTTTTGGAGTACCAAACCAAAAATCCTCTTGACACAAGGAATTTATCAACCTCATCAACATACATTCAAAATCATGAGACCTAAAGAACAACTGCAGAGAAATGTGGAGAAAGAACACTTCTCCTAGACACCTCTATTAGCAACACTGCTAAACCAGTTCACACACTAGTGAACATAGCTTCATCTAACCTTTGATCTAGAAGCCAAAATTATGGATATGGAAACTTTGAATACCTCTAACCAATATATCCAAACCTCATAAGCATATCTTCAACCCAGAAGAAATGTGAAGCAAAACCAGAACACCTTCTACAAACTAGAACACCTCTACAATACCATGTTTCCTTATTTTATCAATCTTCTCAATATGCTTGACATTTGAACCATAAATAGGGGCTTATGAAAGAAACACTAAAGCTTAACATCAGCAACTTAACTGATGACAAAATAATGCAACTAATCAAAGAAACAATCTCTTATCAACCATTGTACAACTATCATCAATGACAACATAGGCTTGTTGAAATCAATAAAAAAACCTTCATACTTGCAAGAATCTCCCCCTTTGTCATTGATGGCAACACAAGATGTTAAAAACCATCAAAGACATAATAGCTTTGAACATACTTATTTCCTTTTCTCTTTTCTCCCCCTTACATAACTAACTCATTACACTCTCTTTTTGATACTTTCCTTTTTCACATGACTTCTCTTTCTCTCATATAACTTCTCTTTCTCTCCCCCTTTAACATCAATGGCAAAAGATAAGGTATTTTGCATTGTTCTCCCCTTTATGATAGAACCAAGAAACTTGAAACTGCTCTAAATACTCCCCCTTAGGAGTACACACCAATCAACTCAGCAACCTTTGCATCATGACAAAATAAATTTAATACCACAATAATTTTACTACCCACTCCCCCTAAGAGACTTACAACCACCAACAACGGTCCAGAAAAAAAATGAATCCATAGATCCACTAGACTAATGCATCTCTATAGGCATCTAGTTTAAAGAAGGAATGGCAATAACCCCCAACTTCTCTCAAAGATACTCAAAAGTATCCTTAGGAAGAGCCTTAGTAAATATGTCAGCAATCTGATCCTTTGTAGGTACATATTCAAGCTTTAATTCATTCTCCACAACTTTCTCTCTCAAAAAGTGATACCTAATTGATATATGCTTTGTTCTTGAATGCATCACTAAATTCTTTGAAATATTGATTACACTTGTGTTATCAAAAAAGATATAAATAGGCTCATCATACACTACTTTGATAGCCTTCAATGTTTGTCTCGTCCATAATACCTGTGTACAGCAAGATGCTACTACAATATACTCAGCCTCTTCAGTAGATAAAGAAACTAAATCTTGTTTCTTGCTAATCCATGATACCAATCTACATCTAATAAAGAATGCACCATCACTAGTACTTTTCCTATCATCAACACAACTAGTCCAATTTTCATATGTATCCAATGTAAAATCGGTATCCTTAGGATACCACAAGCCATAATCTAGAGTGTCCTTCAAATATTTGAATATCCTCTTCACTGCTACAACATGTGCCTCTTTAGGATCTTCTTGAAATCTAGCCACAACAAAAATTGCATGCATGATATTTGTTGTAGTAGCAGTTAGGTATAGTATTCCACCAATCATAGATCTATACTTGCTTTGATCAACCTTAGGGGATTCATCATCCTTACTCAATTTGCAACTAGTAACCATAGGAGTACATACCAATTTGGATTCATCCATTCCAAACTTCTTCAACATCTCTTTAACATACTTTGATTGTGAAATGAATATGCCTTTACTTATTTAATTGATTTGTATCCCAAGGAATAAATTCATCTCCCCAAACATAGACATCTCAAACTCTTTCTACATCTCTTCTACAAATTTCCTACACATAGCTTCATTGCCTCCAAAGATTATGTCATCAACATACACAACCTCTATCAAAATTTGATCTTCCTCAATTTTGAAGTAAAGATTATTGTCTATGGTACACTTATTGAATCCTTGTTGAATCAAATATTTTTCCAACCTTGCATACCAATCTCTGGGAGCTTGCTTTAACCCATACAATGCATTTTTCAATCTACAGACCATGTTAGTGTTGACCGCTTTGACATTGCTTGAATTTGACATTGATGTCAAGTTAGGCATTCTCCTTGGTGCATATTTGAAAGGTATATAATGTTGGTTGATTTTTTATGTTCTAATGAAACTATGTTCATTAAATCTATACTCGATGCACCACAACAAATCCCTGTGATTAGTTCCCTTTTTTGCTTCCACCCACTATTTTAATGTATTTTTTTCTAAAAAAAATCAAAAATTTGATGCTATTTATTGGGATGACACTATTTTTGGAATTTATTGTATCAATCAAGACAAGTAGGCACTAAATTAGGCATAAATTAGTGCCTAAATTAGTGTCATTTTTAGTGCCAAGTTTAGCATCAAGTTAAGCATCGAGATTAGTGTTGAGATTAGCTTCAATTTTGTGTCAAGGTTAGCACTGATATTAGCACCATGTTTAGCTCTAATTTTTGTGCCAAATTTTTGAAAAAAAATCACCGGCATTAGCACCTAATTTGATGCTTGATTTAGCGATTTCTATAGATCTTTCTTTAGCACCTAATTTAGTGCCTAATTTAGCGCCTAATTGTTTTGATATAGCAAGGATTAAGGGTTAAGGGATGAGGGTGTTAGAACAAAAAATATTTCCCCAATATTCACTAGCCTTCAATTTTTTTCCTACATTTCACTTGCATCAAAAGATCCCTCAACCCTCAACCCTAATCCCTCAACCCTCAACCCTCAACCTTAAACCCTAAACCCTCAACCCCTATACCCTCTACCCTATACATTGGACCCTCAACCCTAATCCTTCAACCATATACCCTCAAACCTATACCCTAAATGTTCTACCCTCAACCCTTAACCATCGACCCTAAACCCTTAAACCCTAAACCCTAAACCCTTAAACCTTCTACCCTAGTCTACCCTCAACCCTAGTATACCCTCAACCTAATACCATAAACCATCAACCCTATAGTTCCTCAACTCTATACCCTCAATTCTCAACCCTCTACCCTATACATTGGATCCTCAACCCTCATATATCTTTTCCCCTCCCTCCTCTTCTCTCCTTCTCTCTATCTAACTTCTCCCTTTACTATATCTTGCTTCATCCATACCTCCCTCTCTACCCTAATCCATCAAACCTAAACCATCAAACCTTAAACCCGTAAAAACTCAACCCTAAACCCTAAACCCTTAACCCTTAACCCTCAACCCTCAACCCTTAAACCCTAAACCCTTAAACTAGCCTCTACCCTCTAACCTCAACCCAATACCCTCTACAATACTCAACCCTTAAACCCATCAAATAAACTCTCTACCCTCAACCCTCAACCCTCAACCCTAGTTAAACCCTAATCCCTCAACCCCTATACCCTCTACCCTATAAATTAGACCTTCAACCCTAATCCCTCAACCCTTAAACCTTCAACCCTCTACGTCCCTCAACCCTCAACCCTCAACCCTAGTTAAACCCTGATCCCTCAACCCCTATACTCTCTACCCTATACATTGGACCCTCAACCCTAATCCCTCAACCATATACCCTCTACCCTCAACCTTAAACCCTCAACCTCAACCCTTAAACCATATACTCTCTACCCTCAACCCTCAATTCTCGTATATATTTGTCCCTCCCTCCTCTTCTCTCCTTCTCTCTATCTCACTTATCCTTCCATCTCTCCCTCCATCCATCCCTCCCTCTCTACCCTAATCCCTCAACCCTATACTCTCAACCCTTAAACACTTAAACACTCAACCCTAAACCCTCAACCCTTAAACCCTATGCCCTCTACCCTCAACCCAATACCCTATACCCTCAACCCTTAAACCCTTAAACCCAAGTAAACTCTCTACCCTAATCCCTCAACCCTCAATCCCTCAACCCTTAAACCCTCAACCCTATACATCCATCAACCCTCAACCCTATTTAAACCCTAATCCCTCAACCCCTATACCCTCTACTCTATACATTGGACTCTCAACCCTAATCCCTCAACCATTAATCCCTCAACCTCAACCCTTAAACCATATACTCTCTACCCTCAACCCTCAATTCTCATATATATTTGTCCCTCCCTCCTCTTCTCTCCTTCTCTCTATCTCACTTATCCTTCCATCTCTCCCTCTCTACCCTAATCCCTCAACCCTATACTCTCAACCCTTAAACACTTAAACACTCAAACCTAAAC
Organism: Sequoiadendron giganteum; assembly: GCA_007115665.2. Taxonomy (NCBI): domain Eukaryota; kingdom Viridiplantae; phylum Streptophyta; class Pinopsida; order Cupressales; family Cupressaceae; genus Sequoiadendron; species Sequoiadendron giganteum. Next base: position 406,632,581 of record CM021107.1, on the reverse strand, counting down.
CCTCAACCCTTAAACCCTATGCCCTCTACCCTCAACCCAATACCCTATACCCTCAACCCTTAAACCCTTAAACCCAAGTAAACTCTCTACCCTAATCCCTCAACCCTCAATCCCTCGACCCTTAAACCCTCAACCCTATACATCCATCAACCCTCAACCCTATTTAAACCCTAATCCCTCAACCCCTATACCCTCTACTCTATACATTGGACTCTCAACCCTAATCCCTCAACCATTAATCCCTCAACCCTCAACCTTAAACCCCCAACCCTAGTCAACCCTTAAACCCTAAACCCTTACACCCTATACCCTATACATTAAACCACCCTCAACCCTTAATTCTCAACCCTCAACCCTTAATCCCTCAACCCTCAACTAGCCTTAATTTGTACAAATTATTGCGGTAAAGGTGAAATTTGATTTGTTTATGATTATCTAGACGAATAAATGGGTATATACAAAGGGAATGTTGGTGATAGTATGGATCTTGTCACACAAATTGTTACATTTCATGTTAAATACAATGAAAATATTAGGTTAAAGGATTAGGGTACTATAGGTTTGAGGGTATATGGTTGAAGGATTAGTTTGAGGTTATAATGTATAGGGTAGAGGGTATAGGGGTTAAGGGTTTAGGGTTTAAGGGTTGAGGGTTGAGGGATTAAGGGTTGAGGTTTGATAATTGAGGGTTGAGGGTTGAGAGTTTAATGTATAGGGTAGAGGGTAGAGGGATGTAGAGGCTTTAAGGGTTGAGGGTTTAAGGTTGACTAGAGTAGTTAGTGTTGAAACCATTTTAATAATATTATTCTGATCTAGTAGGGATTAGGGGTTTCAGAACAAAAAATCCTTCCCCAATATTTAGTGGCCTTCAATTACTTGCCTAAATTTCACTTGCATCAAAAGATCCCTCAACCCTCAACCCTCAACCCTCAACCCTCAACCTTAAACCCTAAACCCTAAACCCCTAAACCCTCAACCCCTATACGCTCACATCATAGCAAAGAAGGAAGATAACACTACTGTGATACAAGAATATCAAGAGCTTATGAAATCCCATAAATATTTCCATAGCATCTTGATACAGGAGTTAAGTGACTTTAGTCAGCCACTGAGTATGGTCTTTCCCAACTTCTTCAAGGAAACAGAATTGAAATATCAGGATACATGAAAGGATGAGATAGTCCAATATTTTCCAGTTGTTCTTGATGTAATCAATGACGAAGATGGGGTACTTAAGAAAACACATCAACAAATTGGAAGAATTTTTTAATTGGAGTATGTCATGAAAGATATTATACATAATGTAGACACTCATGCCAAAAGTGGGTACATTGAGCATTTGTCAAAGATTAACTCGTTCATTGCACAGGCCAAGTAAGAGAGGAGTAACAGGGGCTAGAGCTTGATGGTTTTGATACACGATCATGGTGCATGAGCCTTGAATAGGTCTTAGGTGATCATCGGTTCTTGCTGGAGATTAATGGACTGTAGTGCATCCACCAAAAAACTCTCAATATTTTTATGTTTATGCTAATTATGTTTTAATTATGAAGCGACGTGACTTTTTGTAAACGGGCTTAAATCTTCTTGCTTCCCATACAAATAGGGAAACCAGGGCTTGATTTTGAAATCATCATCATCAGATCATATTCCATTAGAGTAGGCATTAGTAAGAAGATAGGTTGCATAACCCACCCATCATATCATATTAAAAGATTTATATTACAAATGCTTATATTTTGAAGTAATACAATGGAGCAGACTACTTATAATTCATAATCCATTTTCAGTGTTCAATTAATGTGTCAATTTTCATTGCTTATCTATTACTTTGTTTTCTCTAAATTGGTATTTTCAAGTTATTTAATTCTTCTAGATTTATCAAAACAAATTTTTTGTTACTATGTGGATGTTTTGATTGGTTTCTGGTTGATGTGAATTAAAAATCCTTTCAAATATTTTACTTTAATTGGTCCCTGCCTAGGGTTAAAATCCTTTTAAAGAGATTATTTTATGGCCATGTATATTTTTTTCTACATACTTCATCATAAAATTATTAGACCCATTATTACATATAGACCCTCAAGAATGGTGCATGTGTCATGAATCCATAATGGAATTCCTAATTTGATGATTATTTTATGATGCAATTATGACATGTGGAGTTAATATTCCATTTTTATCCAATGAGCTCATCTTGGGATTTGGGTGTTTATTTTCTAACTAGGTTTTTGAGTGCCACTTTTTTTGGTGGTTTTAGATCATGGTTTTGTAATCACTACTTATATTTATATGATGCTTGAGATTTAATTTTAAATAAATCAGTTTCTAGGTAATGATATGCTACTATAATCACTCTAAATCTTTGGTTGGTGATGCTCCTATAAACAAATTTCCCTTCAAGTTTATTATAAATATGTTCAGACTATTGAATAGTAAATTGGGCTCTTTTGAGTGTGATTTTTTCTCCTAAAATGGTTGTTACCATGTACACTTGTGTTGTGTTATGTTTTTTTTTATGGTTTATATGTATGTATCCTTTTTGTAAATGTAAATATATTAAAATTTTCACAATAATCTCCGCTAAGATTAGTTTATGAAGAATTTTTTTGTACCCTACTTTCTTTCATTTAGTAATATTCTTATCAACTTAAATTATAGGTTTTAGGTAGATAATTTTTTTTACTAATATTCATTTAAATGTGATATTTCATAGAAGGGTTTGATCTTATTATAGGAAGAGATGACAACCACATCTAGGGTAGAAATGGAGAAGTTATTAGGCACATAATTTAAGCTTTAGAAGCTTAAGATGGAGTATATTATTGTGGATAGAGACATATGGGTTATAGTAGCTAGATAAAAACCTATTGGAATGTCATAATAAGGAAAACAAAATGGAAAAAAAAGATAAGAGTCCCATTAGACTCTATTTGGATAATTCAATATATTTGAATGTACATGAAGAGACCATTATAGCACTTATTTTAAAGAAATTGGGAGATACATATCAAAATAAATCTATAGTTAATAAAATATTTCTAATAAAAAAGTTAGATACCTTCAAAATGGAGAGTAGCAATTCTATAGTTTAACAATTGAATTAATATTACTGAAGCATTTCAAAGTTTAGGACATAAGCATCATACTTTTATAAATATGGATTGCAAATAATTTTGAAAATTTATAAGTCTTGGTCATTAACATTATTGTCTACTACAATGTCATTCAGTGTATCTTTGTCAATTTTTGTATGTTCTTTCAAGTATTTAATATTATCATCATCCTCATCTTAACCTGCATCATCTTCATCATCATTGAAATTTGACTGTAGACCATCTATATTGTTACCAGATGTATTTGGATCATCATTTTATATACCATCCATATTGGTGTCTTCCATAACATCATCTAACTCTGGATTGTTATCTTCTTGTGCCTAAACATAACCATCTGCAACATCATCATGGATGTCAATTTCTTCAATGTTCTCTAATCCCTCTCTCATTTTGTTGGCCATCATTGTTTTGCGCAATATCCACTAATGTTTCATGAAATACATGCCTTAATCTTGGATCATAATGTATGAAAAATATCCATTTCGGGTCCAAAATATCTTCATAGAAAAATACCTACACATACATATATTAGATGTATGTTATAATATTTTTATTGATTAATAAACACATGTATATATTTGCAATAAACTATGAATTAATAGATTAATGATCACTACCACTTCTTGTTTGAGTTAAAGGAATACATGCTCACAATGAATTGGTAGAACATAAGGCTCCTTATCCTCTGGTAGGAAGCATGAGGAATCTATAGAAATAAATCCACTATGGGTATCATGTTTTTGTGTCCTCGCAAATGCTTCATACCATCTACACTTAAAAATACAGCATTTAAAAGAGTAGTAATCCAACTTAATAATTTCTTGTATTTTCCCAACATATTGTAGATTCCCTCCAATTATATTCTTATCTTTTCAACTTGATTGACTGGATTAATTAAATTCAACCACGATGCCACAATCGAAGGATCGTCTCTTTACATCTACACTTTCTACATGATACTATTGACCATATGCCCATATTGTTGGATATTTCCTCACCTGTGAAAGACCATTTATTTCAGTGAAAAAAAATATAATGATGAATATTAAAATAGTTAATAGTGTCAAAACTGTAAGGAACAACATTTTGTAAAATTCCAACTGTACCTTTCTTTCACATCCTCTAGACATTTTGATTTCATTTTTTGTTATGTTTGAATCTATATCTGCATCTTCTCTATTTTTATCATACAGATCAATCCATTTGTTCATAAATTCCATGTGGTACAGAATGAACTTGTCGATTTAGCACTTTCATCTACACCTATTACATGTCAACATGTTTATTTCAATCTCCAAATGTCACACTATTAATTTGACAAATAAATTACAGAGTAAATTAATGATTGCAAAACAACCACACTGATCATGAATTTACTTACAAATTTCTACTTGAACACCATTAGATTGTGGTTTTTCTCTATCAATAATATATGATGCTCATTATTCATCCTAGACGCATGGCCCATCTTCATCCTTACCAAGGAATTAATACAAGAATAAAAATTCTTCATTCAATACATACCCTTCAGCCATGCAACCCTTTGGATGTTACTTTTGTCAGACATATATTTTTAGAGTTTTCATTTACCTCTCAAAGAAAAAAATCCACCTTGTTGATATGACACCTGCCAATTCAATGTCATCAACTATGGGTATAAGTAAATGGACTTGTAGGTCCATGAAACTTTTAGGGAGCTCCTTCTCAAATACAAATAAAAATTTATGCAACTTCCTTTTTCCATTTTGGCACTTCACATTTATGGATCTCCTTGGAGGTCGCCCACCTAATATAAGAATAGTAAATTAGTATGAACTTTTAGTTACAAATTAAAATGTAATATAATATCTCTATGTCTCTCACACATGAACATTTCATATAACCACATACCTTTTAAATGCTAACAATCGACTTATGGCATTCCTTAAGTCAACTATAAGACAGGATTCCCCCCTAATTTCCAATGGCATGATATTCTATCAAACACATTTATGAAAAGGTCATTAGTAATTTTTTCTCACACAAAAAAATATCAAAATATATTTAATACTTAATCAGTGTTACCATTATATGTTAAATGATGATATATAATACCTTCATAAAATTATGAAAATCATGTGTTTTAAATCATGTGATATGTCCATCAACTGTAAAAGCTTTATCCAATGATGACCCATAGCCAGTAGGTGTCCTTATCGAATGGATGACATTTTTTAGTTGGTCTAGCTCTTTGTTTTTCAAAATCCATGGAGCTTTTGCATATGTTTCATTTTCCCTGTTTGGCCACAAATGTTTTCTATCAATTTTGGTACGTGAAAGAGCAATATCTCTTCTCGAAGACAAGGTGTCCTTATTTTTTCCTGATATATGTCAAAATATAGAATTTGGGACATTTTTACAAATGTGCATAGGATATAATAGTTGAGATATTAATAGATCCTTCCAGTAAGGGAGCTCATAAAATATGGATTTCCTTTTCATTCCTTTTGGCATATTAACTACAACTTGTTCTAGTTCTTGAATTGAATCACCCCGATCAAAAAAAATCCTCCCAAGCTTTCAATTCAGCACCTTCATACTTCTTATGCCAATCACCTAGACCCATAATCATGGGAGGGTCTCCATTTTCAAATTTTCCATCAAATTGATTCTTCAGGCGATTTCTAAACTTATGATCTAGTGGTAGAAAAACCATGTTGTTTGTGTAAATAAATTGTGTAGATCTTTAGAATACCGCCATTGAGATTTTTCTGTACATATTGGACATGAAAATATCCCCTTTTTTTTAATTGTTTCAATTCAATAAGTAATGTTAAAAACAAAAAAAAGTATAAAACTAAGTATGAAAGTTAGGATGAAAATAAATTATGAGTGTAAATAAGTAAATATTGTATCTTACTAGAACAAACACCAAGTCTTGGGAGATCATGAATAGTCCAAAATAGTACACCATACAACATGAAGGACCTATTTTATGGATGACGTGATATGTCATACATTCCTATGCCTTTCCATAGCAATTGCATCTTATCAATAAAAGGTGCAAGATAAACATCCATTTTTTTAACTTGATGTTTTCCTGGAACAATGAGAGTCAGCATAAGGTGCTCCTTTCTAACACTCATCCATGGGGGAATATTATATACTATCAATCTGACTAGCCAAACACTATAATTTGAGCTCAGGAAAGAGAATGGGCACACTCCATCAATTGCAAGACCAAACCTGATACTATGGGGTTCATCTTTGAATTTTCTTGGCCATTTTTCTTCTATGTGTTTCATTTCTTTGGACTCAGCCAGAATTGATATGAATCCATATTTACTCATATTCTTTATATGCCAATCCATCAATTGTGCAAGTGACTTGCAATGAAACATTCGTTGAAGTCTAGGTACAATTGGCATGTGACGTAAAACCTTCGTTGGAACTGTAGGACCTTGTACATTTGTACGATATCTCTTCTCTTTGCATATAGGGAATTCTACCTTGTTTTGATATTCATCTTTGTACAAAATGCAATCATTTTTACATGAATTAATTTTCTTATATTCAATCCCCAATTGAACCAACAACAGACGCGCCTCTCTGCAAGTTGATGGCAACACATTCTCTTCAGGGAATATTTTAGTTTTTCATGCCCTGTAAGATTGTTAGAGATTAAATCAATTGAATGTTTGACTTATAATGAACATGTTTGATATGTCGATCTATACTAGGATTGTTTATATACAATATATGGTTTTAAAATCCCCTTAAAGAAATATAAACAAAGTTGACGAATGTTTACAAATTATGTACACCAACTAACAATGAAAAGAAATAAATAGATTTCAACTCACTTCAGTAGGATAGTGAATCCTTTGTCTGACCAACCAAATAGTGACTTTCTTTCTAATAATATTAATGTGCATGCTAGTTTTGAGGTTCTACTTGCACCCGATTTGAACACGGGTGTCTTCGATGCTTGCTTCATGGAGTCTTTCAGGTTGTTATCATCAACATTACATTGGTGATAATTACCCCTACTATCACCATTATTGTCAACCATATGATCATTATTGTCATCATTGTTTCCATCCCCAAAGAAAGATGTAAGCATTTCATTCAATCCCTCTTCAAGAACTGCATTTTCACTATTAGGATCACCATCATTAAGGCTAGGTGGCATGTCATCAATGTATGTGGATCTCAGCAGCTCTTCAATTTTCTCAACTGGTAGTATTCTCTTCAATCTTTCTCTTTTTTCCCTGGTATTGTTTAAAGTATGGTTTAGATCATCTCGTCCAAATCTTAATAACCCAGTTGGATCTTGGGTATTACTATGTGTTTCATCAACATCTTCTACCTATCAACAAACGTAAGCATTATTTCATGTTTGGAAACAATTGGATAAATCATAAATGTATCAATTTCAAAGAAATATAATTAAATATGGCTTAAAAAATATAAATATAGATTGTATGAACATATATACATCAATTGAATAATGGAACATTATTTTATAGACTACCTTTTTTATACAATAATTTAAATAAAACACAATTTTGACAACATAGTTTATAAAACATCAATCCACACTCATTTATTATTCTTTGGTTTTCTGCCCTTAAGAACATCCTTAGGGAGACCTTGTTCTTCCCTCTTCTTTCGTGCAGGAGTGTGTTCTAAGAAGGGGTAATCAATCAATAACTCATCCCCAATGGTAAGTTCCATAATAGCCTCAACCATTATCAATCTATCAACCTCTCTTTATATATCTCCATCTTTATCATTTATAATCTCAACAAATTAACAATTTGGTCGTACAGTAGGGTCCCTTCCCTTACTACTATTTATAAATCCTGCAATATTTTTGTGTGTGTATGCACGTCCATCTATATACATAATATGACCTCTATTCATTTCTTTTCCACTTTCCAATTGGAGACGATGTGTATACATATTCGAATTTAGACCATATGCTGACATGCTAGGCTTATATTATGCTAGCCTTCTCCATTCACCACCGTAATATGATGGACCATAATATGGCATTAATCTCCTAGTGGTTTGTTTTGAATTGTTTTTGTCTTTAGATACCACATGTACATTTTGGACAATAAAGAGGCCTAGATTCACTCCATGAATATTGGAGGGTTGTATCATGCAATTGTATCCCCAAAATTGAAACACCTCGTACACTCTAGGTAGTTGTTGATCACTAGGCCAAGCACAATATAGTCGACGATCAAATGTCTCTTTGTAAATTGATCTCAAACTTAGGGGAAAGTCATCATCTCCATCACATTCAGTCTCATAGGGTATGTAGTCCACCTTCCCCTTGTCTTTAAGCAAATTATGCATCTTTACACTGGTTCTTGTTCTATTACTTGTTTTCATCAATTCCTTATCTTTTGAGGTGGTGTATTGGCACATTTTTTTGTTAGATGTATCATTTGATAAATTATCATTGCCCTCTAGGTTAGAAGTCGATGATCCAAGAAAATTTAAACCAAGAACTTTATCCTACAAGTATCCATTAAGAAAAAATTAGTTATTTAAATAATATAAAATAATATTTAAACGAAGTATACATGTTATTTATATCAAATTGGAAAATTCCTTACCACAATTCCTATTGGATTTGAATTGATTGTAGGAGGCATACTACCAACAAGAAGCTCATCATATATGTAATTTCTTTGTACAATCGCTCATTTGAATTGTTTCTTTCCATGACATACAAAACATCCACAAACAACAATTTTCTTAAAGTATTCATCCCATGTACTATAGTCCTAACCAACCTCTTGTTCAGTGCAATAATTTGTTGTGTCTGTAGGATCCATTGTCATATCCTCTTCCACCCACTGTCGCCTACATGATTTAATAGTTTTAGGTCCACGTCCACGTGCATATCTTGTTCTTTTTCTATTTGAACACTCAAGCTCTACATTTGCTCCAATCTCCATCTAAAATAATTAGCAACACGCATTAATTTATGTCAAGATTGGATAATATTTTATAAATTTAAATAATACTTTGAAAAAATATGCACATATCACAAAATTCCATCTAATCATTTTTCCTAAGTTAAGTCAAAATTTGAGTACCCGATGTCCCACTTCATTCATTGTGTCCTCATTTGATATGACACGATCTGTTGCCATGGCCTCATCTCGCCCCTATAATACACAACATAGTAAATAATTTTTAATACACCAATTATATCATTTCAAAGAATATGCTATCCAACAAAAAACCTCAATTTAGTCATATATTTTACATATTGATATCATGTTTTGGCCATCCTAATTTTCAAAATTTTCCCTTGATCATAGAATCACATTTAATCACCATTCCTATGGATTTTCAACCAATAATTTTGACCTCAGAAGCCTCATGGACAAAAAAATAACTTTATCTCCTCTATGTTGTAGCATTTTTGAATTCATAAACACCTTTCTCCTTTAGTTGAGGTTGATTTCTCTTCTTACCTCTATTGTATCTGTATATTTCGTCGTCATGTCTATTTCCACCCACTTTCCTCTCTGCGATTTAGTATTTCTATGTTGTCCATGTCCTCTCTCCATGGCCTCTTTTGGATCCTGTAATACACAACAATGAAAATAGTCACATAATAGTTGTGCACCAAGAGAATATTGTTGAAATTATATTGTTAATATGCTCACTTTTCATTAAGATGCACAATGAAAAACAAAATAGGGCATTGCAGCATTTTGCTCTTCACAAAAAGTTTACATGTGAAATATTGACAACTAGAGCTCAAATCTTATGATTACAATATGACTACAAATTCACATCAAAAATATATTTATTTACATCATTTTTCAATTCTAGGCGCTAAATTAGGCACACTTTGCAGCACCTTATGTGCCCCAAACAGATTACATTTAGGGCCAAAAGTCAGTGCTAAAGTTGGTGGTAACTATGCTGACTATAGCATCGACTAATGAATCAGAAACAAAAATTAAAAAACTCCCCACGTGAAGGAAGAAATGAGAGGATAAAAATTATGCATTAAGGAAGACAGGAGAAAAAAGGGAAAAATATCACGTGAAGGAAGAGAGGAGGGCACTACCAGCAAGTAGATGAGAAATTTGATTTAGTTTGTGACACCATAGATAAGGTTACAATTTATTTTTTCCATTCCCACAAATATTTTTATCTGGATTAAATGGAGAGGATTGTGAAGAAAGAGTTGTCAATATTGTTTTGTTTACAAGAAAATCATTCAAGTCTCATGTGGTTGCAAATGAGGAGGGTAAAATCATAGACATTGCATTATTTCCTCCGCATCCAAGAGCAGTGAACGTGTTTTTGAAACCCCAATCCCCTGGTTCACTTATCATTCCCATCCCAAGCTTTTAGATTTCGATTTGATTTCTCGGACCTTCCTTCCATACCTTTCTCTGAAGACAACTTTCTCACTTCCTTCCTAAAAAATTAGTCGAGTGCTTTCAAGACAATTCATTAAATTGCATTTGCCCCATTGGAGCTAGGTCTCGTGGGAACAGAGGTTGGTCGAGACAATATGAGGAGATAGGGCTTTTGAGATGAGGGTGAGCGAACTAAAATTAGGCCCAAAACTATAGATTCCCTCCCAAGGCAGAAATTGATTCATAGGCATTTAAATCCAAAAATAAATTCATTCAAGGTAAAGCTTGCTCATTAATCACCCATTTCTTTTAATTTCTTTGATTATTGGATTGCTTTCATACCACAAAACAAAACTTTCATACCACAAACTGGATGAAAACTTTAATACCTGATAGTGTGTACTTTGTTTTCCTCCAAAGACTAGACAAAAATAATTTTCCCTAGGTCACCTCAAAATCTCAAGCAATAGAGGGAAGGGAGCAAAGGCAGCAAACTCTAGCCACAATGAGGTAATTCATTATCAATTTATAGATTTCTAAATTTTTCCATTGTTTCTTTGAATTTTAGTTTTTAGTTTTTTATTTATAAATTTAAAAGAAGAAATTTAATTTAGAAATATATATAGGGGCATGAGACTAACAAAGATAAAGAGGCATTGGCTTCCATATTGGGGGTAGAGGTAGTGAACAAATTGGATGGTGTGGAGTTTAAAATGCATTCCATATACATAGAAAAATGATCTGGTAAAGCCCCTCAAACATTGCAAATAAATCGACTATGTCAAAGGGAATCAATTGATTCCCCAACGAGTTCTGGATCAAGCAAAAGATCTAGGAGGAAATCGATAACAATAAACTCTAAGAATGTGGAATAGGGAGAAAAGACCTCCAATGTACTAGCCACTCCTGGGACAAATAATTCTTCCAACACGCCATATTTTTTATCTTGCATTGGTAGCTACGATACCAAGATAAAATATAATGTGGTTTCAGGGGAAGTCTGAATGACAAATGCTGGGAAAATGTTTGTGAATAGGTTGAAGGAATCATGCCTTCAACGATTCAAATACCATCTACATTTTCCATTCTCAAAGATACCCATGCACCTACAAAGAGCATTTATCCATGACATGGAGACTGAATTTGGCATAGGTTGGTCTATAAAGAAGTTAAAGCTATGAATGTCTCAAAACTGCAAGATATTTCGGTGCAACCAAACAAAGAAGATAAAAAAACTCCCTCCCAAGCTAAGGCTCAAAAAAAGGCCAATTGTTGTAAGTGTGAAAGTATGGAAAGAGCTTGTAAAAGCATATGAGACATCTAATGCATGGAGGAAGTCCGATGAGGTGAGTACGTAGGTATTTGAAATTTTTTATAAGATTATATCAAATTTATTAAATGATTTTTAAATTTTATTTGTGCATAGTTAAATTGAATTAGTATGTGTTTGAGGACAAGGCCTCCAAGGCTAGGCTTAACAAACTTCGTTCCACGCATCATAGTGGCCAGAAAGGTTTACAGGTCTTGATCTTTACATTTGTAAGTATATTTAATATGTTAAATGATATTTTTTTATTTCCTTGGAAAAATTAAATGATTCCATATTAATTAGTTTAACTAGTCCATGTGCCATGTTTTTACAAGAGGAGAAATATGGCCGCCATCCAAAGAAATTTGAAAAGGAAATTTTACAAAGAAAAAAGTGGAACGATTTTGTAATTTGGATGGAGAACGAGGTATCAATAATTGACTTTCAATAATATAGTTGGATATTGTTGTGTTAATATGTCAATTTTCATTTCCTGTGTTGAGTTGTTTATTGATGCATAGGATGAGTAAATAGAGATCAAATCTTATGATTACAAGATGACCATTTATGTGCATGAATAAATAGTAGAAGGATGTAGATGATCTCAATTCATCTAACTTTATGCCTCTTGGTAGGCATTCCTCTTGAATCTCTAATATCAGGTGCCCGAGACTTCCTTGTAGCTTTTACCTTTCGTTGCCACCTTTCCTCTTCACTGTCAGAATCATCTCCTTTTTCCTTATCTACATTTCTAGCTTCAGCTTCTAATTCATCACATGTTTTACCTTCCTCCTCTTCAGAATATTCTTCTTCTTCTTCCTCCTCCTCTGATTCCGCAAGAGATTCATCTTTTGAACCTTCCTCATTTGATTTTGATTTCTCTTCTACATCAGATGGTTCATATCCTTGATTTGACTCTTTTGAATTATCAGAATCAGAATCACTAGCTTCCATATTCAAAAATTCCCAACCACCATCTTCAATAAATTTATCCAGATCATCAGAAATAGTCTTCAAAATTGGCCACCAATTCAAGTTCATTTTGATTTCATAATACCTTATATCCATGGAGTTCAGCCATTCCTTGATACCATCAAGCGAATATTGAGGAATGGTTTCAATGTGGAGTACATCCCACTTGAAGTCTTTGAAAACAATAGCCATATCAAATTCCATTTGCTCAAGTTCTACTCTCTCCAGGTTAACAATCTCAATCTCACTAATAGTGATTACTAAGAAAGGTAATTCCACCAACTCTACCAAAAATTTTACCATAGGAACAATAAAAATATAGGCTTTGAAAGGAACTCCATGAAAACCAAGCTCTCTAAATGGTATATCAAACTCTAGTTCAAAATCTTTTAGATGAGGTTTCTCCCATAGCTCTATTACTCGCTTGACAAATCATTGAAACTCTGTATTGATTTTATTTTATTTGTCCCTCTCTTGTTGTTCTTCCTCAATTTCATCAAGATCATACATTGACCTTCTTTCCCCTCCTAAAGTTTGGACCACATCCATTACCTCCACACAAAATTGGACATCCTTGGTCTTCTTGGCTCCCACCATGATATGGTTATGCAAATGAAAATGAAGCAAAGTAATCATCTCCTTCTCTGTTGTTGGGAAGAATGCATGCTTAATTTTTTCATACATGATATCAGCTCTCTCTTCTACTCTCATGGTTATATATCGAAATCCATTATAGAGGGCCTCTAGAGTTCCAGTCATCTTTCTTCCTCTTCCACCAAATATTGGCCTGATCCACAAGTCTACCAACCTAATTGGCTTTGTTTTTGAAAGTTGAAGTTTCTCCTGAGTCACCAGTGTAGCTCTCTCTAACTTTTTAGACTCTTTCATTGCTATAGATCATCTATGGGATTTAATCATTTGTACCACATGGTTGAGTTCTTTGAATCCTTGGATCTAAAGGAAATTTCTTTAACATAAATACTGCTAGGGAATTTCAATGTTGACATCTATTTTGCGTTAAAGTCGATACCTAGAACATTGAAAATTATCCTTATATAAGAATTCCCTCCATCTTGTTGGCTTGTAACACTCTTGATGGTGGCTACATGAAATGGAACCATGACGTCATTATGGGTACCAGAACAGCATCATTTTTTGTATCAACCTGAATCATGAGCTCTCTAGAAACAGGGATATCATCCACATTTTTGTAGGAAACCATCTCAGTGGATGGCTTGAAAGAGTCGTGTGAATCTCATGTACCAATGCCCCCTACAACCAATCTTCTTGCAGTCTATGATAATCCTTTCTGGGTCTATGACTATCCTTAGGTAAGATAATAATTCCTCATTTGCTTGACTATAATTAATTTTTCATGCAATTATTCTTTCTTGGTATATATGGAAATTTTTCATGATAGGTTGTTGAACCTTTTGTTGTTGATATATGACTGAGATAAAAAATTTAACATTCTTGGAATTGTATTGATTTGAAGAACCTATCAAATTGTATCATCCAAATATGCGTTATGCTTTGTCTTTAACTTGAGGTCACAATCCATCATTCAAGTTGTTGTATTTATTAGCATGTTCTTCCTAGCTCTGACCATTAGCTTCCATATTTAAAAATTACTAACCACCATCTTCAATAAATTTATCTATATCATCAGTAATAGTCTACAAAATTGGTCACCAGTTCAAGTTCATTATGCTTTCATAATACTTTATATCCATGGAGTTCAGCCATTCCTTGATTCCATTAAGCAAAGATTGAGGAATGGAGTCAATGTGGAGTGCATCTCGCTTGAAGTCTTTGAAAATAATAGCCATATCAAATGCCTTTTTCCTAAGTCCTACTCTCTCAAGGTTAATAATCTCAATCTTACTAATAGTGATTACTAAGAAAGGTAATTCCACCAACTCTACCAAACAGTTTACCATAGGAACAATAAAAGCAGACACTTTTAAAGGAAATCCATGAAAACCAAGCTCTCTAAAGGGTATATCAAACTCTAGTTCAAAATATTTTAGATGAGGTTGCTCCCATAGCTCTATTACTCGCTTGACAAATCCTTGAAACTCTACATTGAATTTATTTTCCATGTCCCTCTCTTGTTGTTCTTCCTCAATTTCATCATGATCATACATTGACCTTCTTGCCCCTCCTAAATTTTGGACCACATCCATTACCTCCACATAAAACTAGACATTCTTGGTCTTCTTGGTTCACACCAGAAGAAAAACCAGAAGCAAAACCAGAAGAAAAATCGAAAGCCAAATTCGAAGCTTCAAAATTTAGCGCTAAATCTGGTGCTAAATCCAGTGCTAAATCCAATGCTAAATCTGGCACTAAATCTAGTGCTAAATCTGGCGCTAAATTAAAATACCATTTGGCATCAAGTTTTGCACCAACAGAAGAGCCCAATTCATGAACTCAAATGCACTAAAATCTAGCATTATTTTAGGTGCTAATTTCTTGTTTTGTTGTAGTGATGATATTTGTGGTTTTCATGTGCTAAGTGATATAAGGCATAAATTAAAAGGTGTAACCTACCTAGTAAGTCGCAGGTGTTTGAGGAAAGGATTAAAGGCAATTAAGAACATTTCTTTCACCAGCCCTCTCTAGGGCATACCAATTCAGCTAGTTAACATTGTAAAATGTTGAAAGCAATGTATATCACTCATTTTGCAAAGCTAGAGCTTGGTTTATACGCAGAAAACTTAGGGTTTGATACAACAACATGAGTCAAGGCTTGGTGAGAAGAAAATACAAAAATATTCCTTAACATTAGTGGCCATGGACAGTTTGAAGATGCAGTGGTTACTGCAGTTGAGATCTGTTAGCTATTTTCAATTACATTCAATCTTGAACAGAGGAATGGTATTATTGGTTTTTGGTGGGTTCTTCATTGCTATATATTTTAGATGCTTGAGTGTGGCTTAAGGTTAGAGAGAGCACTCAAAAATTTGAGAAATTAGGAATTATTTTTTAGTTGTTTTATGTTTATTATGCTTTGAATGTAGAGGTTTCTCTCAAAACCCTAGTTTTATGAAAATGTTGTAACATTGTGAGTTGGAGATTTAGATTTCTAGACTCTTTTGTTTCAGATGTTATGATTGCTTTGTTCTATAAAGAGAGGTTTCTTTTGAAATCCTATACTGTAGTTGATAGATAAAATGTATTCTTGAAATCTTGAATGAGTTGTAAACATAAGTTTGTGCTTAAAAGATTGTTGCAAAAAGATAGTGAATAAGGTTAATGTATTGTGTGTGTTCTAGACTTCAAGTCAAATGGAGTTTAGAGGATATGGAATGCATTAAGGCTGCAAGTTGATATGAACTTCAAGGAAATAGAGAAACCCTCTATCTTTTCTATTTATCTTGATTGTTTATCTTTTTTCCAGTAAGGCAGTTGCTATGTATTTGCCAGTGAGGTAGTTGCTCATTTAAAAAGATAGTGAAGTTGTAGCAACATTGAAAAGCTAGTGAGGCATGTTTTTGTAGCCAGTGAGGCTCTGTAAACAGTGGTTTTGATTAAGTCAGTGAGGCATTTTACTGAGTGGTTTTTTATCCCTATGAGGGTTTTGCACTCATGAAAATAGTGTGTTATGGTTTCTTTGTGATCTATGTGCTTATCATCATTCATGCAATGTAGTCTTGCAACTTTCTTTATGTACTTTTCAGAATTTGAGTTTTCCATTTGATTACCACATTTGAAAACATAGTTGAAACTGAACATTCGATGATTACAAATAAGTTGAGTGTTGTGGAAAACAATTGAATAGAATATGGTTATTAAAACACTGATTCACCCCCCCCCCCTTCTTAGTGTTTTTCGTACTCCAACAAGTGGTATCAGATCCATACCCTTGCATAAGTCTAACCAACTTAGGGGTTCCTTGTAGTGGAGTACTCGTTATGGAAAAAATTAGAATAAATAGAGGAAAAGGAAATACCCAACAAACACCACTTAAACCTAGTACAAAAGATAATTTTGTAGTGAATAATATAGACAAATAAGGAGATCACTCAGTGAGTGATTTTGAACAAGAGTATGTTGAAGATGAATGTGAAATTAATTTTCAAGGTGAACTTATTTATGCCTTTAGTGAAATCAAGAAACTCAAAAAGGAAGCCATAGTGCAGAAAGACCAAACTCAAAAAGATACTGAAAATTTGATTAAAAAAATTACTGAGTTTGAAAAGAAAATCACAACCCTGAAACTTCAACTTGCGGAAAACAATAAAATCTTAGAAGTTACTCAAGAATAGTTAAATATCAAAGAAAAGGGTGCTCTATAGGAAGATATTGTTGCTTTGAGAAAAAAAACTTGTCATGTGTGACAGCACTAACAAGTTGGAAAACATCTTAAATAAACATAAAGACCACAAGGATAAGACTGGTCTAGGGTTTATAGAAGGAAAGTGCTCATATTCCAATTAACTTCAAAATTTTGATGCTACAAGTGAAAAACTCATTAACAAAAGAGGTAATCTATTTAGATGTAATTTTCATTTCTTTGGTTATTGCTTTTATTGTGATCAATATGGGCACAAGGCAAGTGAATGTAGGGTTATGTCTAGAAGGAGGCATAGTTTTGTAAATGGAAATATTTTCAAGTTATTGAACAAGTTGAAGTGTTATAACTATGGGAATCTTGGTCATATAGCTATATTTTGTAGACCTACCTTTGAAATATAGCAAATCAAAACTAGCATTCACCTCAAGACATCTTCTAGTGCTGAAAAAACAAAATTAGTTTGGAAACCAAATAAAGTTAACAAAAAATTTGTAGAAATGCTTGTCCAAACAGCCCTACATGCCCAAAAGAAATATCTATGGGTTGTATACAATGGGTGCTCTCACCACATGACTGGTGATAAGAGAAAGTTTGTCAAATATGAATATTACATTGGTGGTTTAGTCAAAATTGGGAATGATACTTGTATTCTGATCAAAGTAAAAGGCGCCATGCCTTTGGATGATGACACTCCCTTACATAATGTATATTATGTAGAAGGTTTAACTCACAATATTCTTAGCGTGATTCAAATCTCTGATAATGGTTTCAAAGTCATATTTACTGCTCAAGGTTGTGAAATCAGTAAGAAATCTAGAAAAATCATTGCAACTAGTTTAAGAAAAAAAGGAAACATTTATAATCTTCATGAGACCATAAACAATAGTAAATATGGACTTGTTTGTTTCATGAGTCAGGTTGAAGAGAGTAAACTTTGGCATAGAAGACTTGTGCATATCAATTATGGCAACCTTGTCAAGATCAGCAAGAATCAAAATGTAAGAAATATGCCAATCATTTCTAAACCTAGCAGCAGTACTTGCAAGAAATGTCAACTTCATGGTAAGCAAACAAAATTAAGTTTTAAATCTAAAGAGTATTATTCAACTAAACCCTTACAACTTTTTCATTCTGATTTATGTGGTCCTACAAGAACAAAATCATTGAATGGTGAAAGGTATTTTATGCTCTTTGTTGATGATTATACCAGAATGACTTGGGTAACCTTTTTGAAACATAAATCAGAAGCTTTTGATAGATTTGGGATATTCAAAAAGATGGTTGAAAGGGAGTCAGATCTAAAAATCAAGTGCCTAAGGTTAGATAAAGGTGGTGAGTAAACTTCAAAAGAATTTTTGGATTACTATGAAGAACATGGCATTAAGAGGTAATATTCATCCTTTAGGACACCATGAAAAAATGGTGTAGCAGAGAGAAAAAATAGAACAGTTAAAGAAATGGCAAGGACATTGCTTCATGAGGTAAACTTACCCAACATCTACTAGAAAGAATTTTTCCATACAACAGTTTATACATTGAACAAAGTGCAGTTAAGAGTCAAGACTAATTATACTCCTTATGAATTGCAGTATGGAAAACCTATAAATATTGGATATTTTTGAATCTTTGGCAGAAATTTTTCATCAAAAGAGATAATAAAGTCTAGGTAATTTTGAATCCCACTATGATGAAGGTATTTTCTTGGATTACTCTACTCACAGTAAAGCTTACAAATGTTTTAATAAAAGTGGAAAAGAGTGATAGAAAGTACTAATGTGAAAATTAATCAGATGTTGCAGCTATGTGAACAACAAAAAGAATATGATGAAGAAGCTCGCCTACCTAAAAAGGAGGTAAAATCAAAACAAGAGGAGAAAGATCAATAAAATACTCCTGAAAAACCTATGGAAATAGTAGCTAAGACTCCTTCAAAGACAGTGCAAATGAATCATCTTCAAGAATAAATCATTGGGGATAGATCTATTAGTGTTCAAACCAAAAGAAAAATTGTCAGTGCAAGTGATCAGTTACATTTATGTTTGATTTCAGAACTAGAACCTAAAACCTATTTAGAGGCTAGTAAAGACGAACTCTAGATTAAAGCAATGGAAGAGGAGTTAGGTCAGATAGAGAAAAATAGGACATGGGAACTTGTTCCTAGACCCAAGGACAAGAATGTCATTTGATAAAAATGGGTCTTTAGGAATAAACTTGATGACAAGGGAAATGTAGTTAGAAATAAGGCAAGACTTTTCTACAAAGGATACTCTCAGATTGAGGGTATTGATTTTGATGAAACCTTTGCCCCTGTAGCTAGACTTGAAGCTATAAGAATCTTTCTAGATTTATTTTTTTATAAAAATTTCAAAGTATTTCAAATGGATGTTAAAATAGCCTTTTTAAATGGTGAGCTTGGGGAAGAAGTGTAGATGGAACAACTTGGAGGATTTGAATGTGCAGGTAAAGAAGATCATGTCTATAGACTTAAAAAAGCATTATGTAGCTTGAAACAATCCCCTAGAGTGTGGTATTCTAGGTTGGATAAGTATTTGTAGGGACAAGGGTTCACAAAAGGAGGTGTTGACAGCAATCTATATTTCATGAAAATAGGTAACAATATTCTGGTTGTTATTGTCTATGTGGATGATATTATTTTTGGGAGAAATGATGAAAGTATGAGCTCTGATTTTCCTAATATTATGAAAGTTGAGTTTGAAATTTCCATGCTTGGAAAACTATCTTTCTTTCTTGGTTTACAAGTTTCTCAACTTGAGAATGGTATCTTTATTTATCAAATGAAATATGCAAAAGAGATGTTAAAAATATTTTAAATGGATGAAAGAAGACCAGTTGGAACTCCCATGGAAATTGGCTACAAATTAGGCCAGGATGTTGATTTACCTGATGTAGATCATACTATATACATATTTATGATAGGTATTCTTTTTTATTTGACTACTTCAAGGCCTAACATTATGCATGATGTATGCTTGGTGGCAAGATTTCAGTCTTCTCCCAAGAAATATTATCTTAATGTTGTCAAAATAATTTTAAGATATATCAATGGTACTATTGATTATGGATTGTGGTATCCTAGACATGATGATTTTACTTTAATTTCCTACATTGATGTTCATTTTTTTCTTTATGGTCAGATATTAATGATGCAAAACAACATTTAAGTCAGTGGATTGAGCTTTTATGTGACTTTTCTTAATGCCTTCACTGTGTGTTTTTATTGCATACCCTCTCACAATAATGACAATTTGTTGCATGTCCTCCATGTTTCATCTTGTGATTATCTATGGTCTTGTGCACCATGAGGATACAATGGTTATTTTTTAAAAATTTATGCTTCATACTACTGCTTATTGCTTTATGATACTTCTTGGTGCATCTTTGGATAGTTTCCTAGCCATGCTAATATGGTTTCAAGGGGAGTTTCCCAAATCATTCTTTATTCTTGGTGATTCATTATTTTGCTATTACATTTCTATCTTCAGTTAGTTTTGATTCACAATATATGTGTGATGCATTTATGTGGTTGTTATAACAAACTAGATATCATGGTTTTGCAGTACTATTACTTTCATGACAATATTGGCATATGTGATTTGGCAATTTTTGGTGTAACGGTTCTTTTATTATGGTTTGAGTCTAACAGTGTTTTGGTGTTCACTATGATAGCAGTTCATAAGGCTTGTTTAGTTGGTATTTTGATACATAGCTTCTTTACACAAGTTTTCCATCAAGTATACATTGCTTTCATAGTTTCTTTCATTGCCCCCTTTTTTTTTCTTTGGAATTGTTATCAAAAGGGGGAGATGAATAGTGGTATTCTTTAGTATTCATACTCAGTATTCATGCTTTTGTATCTTGATATTCATATTCAATATTCATGCTTTGGTATCCATACTTCAATTTATGAACAATGGTAAACATTTTTGGTATTCAAGCTTCAATTTATGGACAACATGTATTTATTACATATAGAGGATATCATGTATTTTGGTCTCATTATATAGAGGACAGCATGTATTAGTACAAGGACAGCATGTTTATCATGTACATTCATGGTTGTTTTTGACAGTTTTTTGCTTAAATTGACACTATGATTCATGTTTATGAGTATTTATAGTGATGTACAGCAGTACATGCTTCTCTTGATGTTGTTCTTGACAGTGAGTATAGTGGGTATAGTGGTAATGCATTTTGATACATGTTTGAAATGCAATTTTTATATAGATTTGTTTATTGATACATGCTTGAATCTACTTCATTGTTGTATAGGCATTCAACAGTCTTGATACAATTGATAATATCTTGATGGTTGTAACAGGGTTTGAAATTGATGCCAAAGGGGGAGTTTGTTGACCCCTTTGACATTGCTTGAATTTTACATTGATGTCAAGTTAGGCATTCTCCTTGGTGCATATTTGAAAGGTATATAATGTTAGTTTTCTTAATGTCTTAAGGTAGCTATGTTACTAAAATCTATACTCGATGATATTTGTGGTTTTCATGTGCTAAGTGATATAAGGCATAAATCAAAAGTTGTAATGCCTAGCAAGTCACGGGTGTTTGAGGAAAGGATTAAAGGAAATTAATAGCATTGCTTTCACTGGCCCTCTCTAGGGCATACCAATTCAGCCAGTTAACATTATAAAATGTTGAAAGCAATGTATGACGTGCATATATCGCATATTTTGCAAAGCTATAGCTTGGTTTATATGTAGAAAAATTAGGGTTTGATACAATGACATGAGTCAAGGCTTGGTGAGAAAAAAATGCAAAAATATTCTTTGACAGTGGTGGCCATGGATAGTTTGAAGATATGGTGGTTACTAGATTTGAGATCTATAAGTTGTTTTCAGTCATATTCGGTCTTGAACAAAGGAATGATATTATTGGTTTCTAGTGTCTTCTTCATTGCTATATATTTCATATATTTGAGCACGGCTTATGGTTAGAGAGAGCACTAAAAATTTCAAGAAAGCAAGAATCCGTTTGTAGTTGTTTTATGTTCATTATGCTTTGAATGTAGAGGTTTCTCTTGAAACCTTAGTTTCATGAAAATGAGCATTTGAAAATTTTGTTACATTGTGAGTTGGAGATTTATATTGCTAGACTCTTTTTTTTCAGATGTTATGATTGTTTTCTTATGTAAAGAGAGGCTTCTTTCAAAACCCTATACTACAATTGATAGATAAAATGTATTCTTCAAATATTGAATGAGTTGTAAATAGAAGTTTGTGCTTAAAAGATTGTTTCAAAAAGATAGTGAATAAGGTTAATGTATTGTGTGTGTTCTAGACTTCAATTCAAATGGAGTTTAGAGGACATGGAATGAATTAAGGCTAAAATTTGATATGAACTTCAAGGAAATAGAGAAACCCTTTGTCTTTTCTATTTATCTTGATTGTTTATCTTTTTGCCAGTAAGGCAGTTTTTATGTATTTTCTAATGAGGTAGTTGCTCATTTAAAAAGCCAATGAGGCTGTAGAAACATTGAAAATCTACTGAGGCATGTTTTTGTAGCCAATGAGGCTCTGTAAATAGTGGTTTTTGATTAAGTTGGTGAGGCATTTTATCAAGTGGTTTTTTATCCCTATGAGAGTTTTCCACTCATGAAAATATTGTGTTATGGTTTATTTGTGATCTATGTGCTTATCATCATTCATACAATTTAGTCTTATAGCTTTCTTTATGTACTTTCCATAATTTGAGTTTTCCATCTAATTACCACATTTGAAAACATAGTTGAAACTGAACATTCTATGATTACAAAGAAGTTGAGTGTTGTGGAAAAGAATTGAATAGAATTTGGTTATTAAAACACTTATTCACCCCCACCCTCTTAGTTTTTTCCATACTCCAAAAATTAGGTCTATCTGGCAATTGAAATTCTTATGGTTTTTCCATGTAAACTTCTTCTTCCAGCTCTCCACTCAAGAAAGCATACTTCACATCCATTTGATAAAACTTTAAAGTCTTTATGTGATAAAAAATCCAAAAGCATCCTAATTGCTTTCATTCTAGCCACTGGAGAAAATATCTCCTCAAATTATATTCCTTCAACTTGTGCATAGCCCTTACACACAAGCCTTGCCTTGTTTCTTACCACTTCTCCATTTTCATTCAACTTGTTTCTGAACACCCACTTAGTTCCAATAATTTTTTTATTTTTAGGTCTAGGAACCAATTCCCAAGTTTTATTCTTCTCAATCTACATAAGTTCTTTTTCCATTGTTTTCATCCAATGTTCATCTTTGCATGCCTTACAGTCTACAGTTCAATTTTAGAAAGTAAACACAAATTTACCTCTGCTTTAATAGCTCTTCTTCTTGTCAACACTCCTTTTTTGTCTCCAATTATTTGTTCTTTAGAATGATTTCTCTATACATACTTAGGGGTTTTAGGGGTCTTTTTTTGAGCTTCTTCCTCTTAATTATGCACTTCTTTTTCCTTAGCTTTTTCTTCTTCTTTGCAAGTAGGCTCATCTGACTCATATCCATCTATTACAATTGAATTTTGCATATATTCATCAACCTTAACACTTGCACTTTCAAAAATTATTCTTAGTCTTTATTGTAACATTTGTAGGCTTCAATTTTAGTAAAATATCCAAGGTACCTTAATCAGACCTTGCATCAAACTTTCCCAAGTTTTTATCATCTCCTCTAATATAGCATTTTCTTCCAAATGCTCTAAAGTACTTGATAGCAGGAATCATTTTGTACCACAACTCATAGGGAGTCTTTGTGCTATTAGCTCTTGCTTGAACTATGTTAAGTATGTAAACAACTATATGAATTGATTATCTTCAGTAGACTTCTAGTAGATAATCTTCTCTCATCATAGTCCTTGCAGCTTCTTGAACATTCTTATTTTTCCTTTCAACTACTCCATTTTGTTGAGGAGTCCTAGGGGTAGACAAGTTCCTCTTTATGCCATGATTCTCACAAAACATGTTAAATTCATTAGAGGTAAATACTCAACCTCTCTAAGACCTCAAAAAATTCATCTTCAAATCTATTTCATTCTCAACCATAGATTTAAATGCCTTAAATCTATTTAGGGCTGCATATTTTTCTCTAAGAAAAGTAACCCATGGCATTCTAGAGTAATCATCAATCAAAATCATGAAATACATGTCACCTTGAAGACTTCTCACTCTCTTTGGACCACAAATATCTGTGTGTACCAATTCCAATAATCTGATAGAAGATTATTCTTTTCCTTTGAAACTACATCTAGTTTGTTTTCCAAATTAACAATCTCTACAAACAGCATTGATAGGCTTTGTAATCCTGGGTTGATCTCTCATTTCTTGAACTAAATTGATTCTAACCAGGTTATCAAAATTGGTGTGACACATTCTCGTATTCCATAACTAGCTATCATTAATCAGAGTCATAAAATAGTGACCATTAGCACCCTTGATCTAATAGCTATTTCCATTTTTCCTCTTTCTAGAAGCAATTATAGTTACAAACCCTTTTCTAATCTCACGTCCATTATATTGAAACATAATATTTTATTCTTTACTACACATTTTTCCAACACTCAAGAGGTTATGTCTCAAACCTTTAACACAGTAAACATCTTCAGTATTATGCTTGCCATCAAAACTAATTGAACCTATTCCACAAATCTTAGCACCTAAATCATCTCCAAATTTAACAAGTCCTCCATCATATTTTTCAAGTTTAACAAACTCGATCTTGTCTTTGGTCATATGATTTGAGAAACCACTTTCAATAACCCAATATTTTTTGTCTTGTCTAACATGAAAAGTAGATACCAAGGTACCTCCAACTTTATCCTTTTTATTCAGGAAACATTCCTTCATACAATTCTCAGAGTTAGTAGAGCCAAATTCATCTTTTAAAGCCAAAAAAAACATTCATTATCATCAACATCTCCATAATCAAATTCATCATCAGAAATACCAACATCTTCTCTTCTAACATAGTATATTTTCTTGATCATCTTTCCTTTTTTTTCCTTTTTCTTATTGTTCATAGTTATTTTTGGAAATATTGAAGCATAGTGACCTATATTTCCACAACTAAAGCATTTGAAAGGTAATTTACCTTTGTACTTACCGGTGCCCTTTTTTATCCTTCTCACAAAGTTAGCTTCCACATCATCAAGATCATCTAAATCTGAATCTTCAAATTTTTATAATTTTCTGATCTTGAAAGTAGTCTCCACTTTTGCACCATTTTTCAAACCAATTTTCCTCATTTCAAATGTATTTTGTTCCATATAATTGATCTCTAATGTATGTATTAAAATTATCAATTTCCTCAATAGTAGAAAATAATCCACTATAAGAATCAGGAAGATTTCTAATAATTTTCTTTACCACTTTAGGTTCTTTGACTTGTGCACCAAGACCTCTCATAGCACTTACCAGTTCATTAACCCTCTGCATGTAACTTGTGATTGTTTCATCATCAAACATCTGCAAAGTCTCAAATTGTGCTTTCAAATTTTGTAACTTATCTTGTTTAACCTTATCATCTCCTTCATAAATGCTTTCTAGCTTATCCCAAACTTCTTTAGTAGTTTTTAGATCCAAAAATTTCACTAATTCAGTATGTGTAAGACTAGTCAAAAGAACAAACCTTGTCTTACCATTTATTTCATAGGCCTTGATTTAATCACTCATGTGAAAACCATTTGTAGGTATGGTGTATGCAATCTTTACTACCTTTGCTACTTCATACCAAAGATAAATTAGATATCCTTCCATCTTCACCTTCCAGAATACATAGTTTGTACCATCAAACATAGCGATATCCTTCTTGTTTGCTATCTAGATCTACCTCAAGTGGTCAAGCTTTTATCCACGTAAACTCTCTCGAATACCATTTGTTGAATGAACAAGATAAATGAGAGGGGGGTGAATTAGTTATATCAAATTAAAACATCAAATCCCTCAACAGTAATCAGATACACATGCATTCATTAAACCCTTAATCTGTTATAATGTTTAAGCATGAAAATCATTTAATATAAACTGAAACAATCAACACCATACACAAGAGAATGCTATATTTATGTGGAAAACCCAATGAGGGAAAAACCATGGTGAGGATTAGCTTACAATATAAGTAATTACAAAATTTGTACAAATAGGCTCACTGCCAGAATAGGACACACTATCTAGAAAGGCTCACATTCCAGGCTCATTGTTGGAATAGAAAGAAGATAGAAGATAGAATGTTACATAGAGAACATTATCTCAATGCAATAGGGATTCCACCACAACAACTGCACCAATACTAGCAATCTTTAAGAGATCAAGATACCTCAACTCACTTCATTCAAGAATCTCGCATTATAGCTCACACTACACTTCACACTTTTTCACTTAATTTCACATCACAACACTCAACTCTATTCCACACTTCACCTCGCATCAATTCACTTTGCATTTATACCATCTGTAACTTGAAAAACATCTTCAAGTTGGCTACACTTCATAAATTCAAATTAGGTTAGTACCAAACATTCCCGCGATGGATAGGAATGAAAAGTGGACCAAAACAAAACTTATATGGGACCCAAATTAACTCTCACAAACCATGCTACACCTTCATTAATGCTTTAACACCTTTGAATGTATTGTACACAAAATCCTTCACAACAACTTGCACTATCAGAATGTACATAGCTTGTACACTCAAATAACATTGCCAAACATTGTAACTCTTTAATCCAACTTTTGGAGTACCAAACCACAAATCCTCTTGACACAAGAAAGAGATCAACCTCATCAACATACCTTTAGAATCATGAGACCTGAAGAACAACTAGGGAGAAATACGGAGCAAGAACATTTCTCCCAGACACCTCTGTAAGCAACACTACAAAAGTAGTTCACACACTAGTGAACATAATTTCCTCTTACCTGCGATCCAAAATCCAAAATTTTGGATACAGAAACTCTAAACACCTTGAACCAACATATCCAAACCACATAATTAGATCTTCAACCCAGAATAAGTTTGAAGCAAAACCAGAACACCTTCTGTAAACTAGAACACCTTTGCAACACCGTGTTTCCTTATTTTATTAATTTTCTCAATATCCTCAACATCTAAACTATAAATAGGAGCTTATCAAAGCAACACCAGAGGTTAACATCAGCAACTTAACTGATGACAAAATAATGCAACTAATCAAAGCAACAATCTCTTCTCAACCACTATACAACTATCATTAATGACAACATAGGCTTGTTGACATCAATGACAAAACCTTCATACTTACAACAAAAAAAACTATCAAAATCATCTAATTTATAGAGAATCATAGGATAAAACCCATAAATGGATTCCCAAAACCAAAACCACAAAAACCCATGGTATGAGAAAAAAAACCCAACATATCCATGCAAAAAGAAATATTTCCATGAATATCAACCATAACAAAAAGAATATTTGACCCATGTGAAGAGTGTATTCACATTCCCAAGTATGGCACTCTAAAATGGAGTGGCCAACTAATGTGGAATGCACCTAGCTTATCAAAAGATACTTCACTATTTCCTCTAGAACCTAGAATCAAAAAGGTGGTGTAAATTAATTTCAATTACTTTGTAATTGCCAATGTCATAATTTACCTCCCTCATTATTTATATTACAACCAATATTGAAATCAATTGAGAGAAAATAATTAATAAATAATTCACCCAATCACCCCTAGGTATCCATGTACCCATGAACCCAAGGTGTTGGAGACACATTAAGTACAAGGTATTTGCAAGGTTAATAACATATGAGTCCTAAAATTCTCCCACTTGATATTGTAAATTGTAATGACATAAGTAGGAAATATAAAATGAATCAAGTGTAGGATGCAAGGCCCGTATCCTCCCTACACCAAGAGAACTTATCTATGTTCGTTATTTTTGTAAGTGATTTTGTAACATTATCCCAAGTTTCAACCTTTAAAATCATGACCTTATCACTTTCTACCATATTTTGAACAAAGTAATATTGAACATTAGTATGCTTTATAGAAGCATGGTATATGGGATTCCTGGCCTAAAAATAGAACTATAACTATCACATGCAATCTGAATCACCCTGCAATCAAAACAAACTTCTAAGCATAATATATGTAACCAACTACTCTTTATAGGAATTTACATCAGTCATATACTCTATTTAGTTGTAGATAAAGAAATAGTGGGTTGCCTCTTACTCATCCACCTAACAACACTATTAAATAGAGAAAATGTATAGCCACTAGTGGGCCTTTAACAATCCAAGTCACCTACCCAATCTACAGATCAACAAAGCCCTGTATGTCTAATAACTTAACTGCATCATTCCAATTAGATTGAAAGACAAGCAATAGTTGGAAATTCCTTACAAATATCTAAATATCCCATAAATACAAGTCTAATTATCCCTACCAAGGTTAGGCATAAACCTACTAAAAACTCTTACTACTTAGGTAATATATGGTGAGTAGAAACCATTACACACATTAGGCTACCAACAACACTTACATAAGACACATTATACATATCCTCAAAATCACCATCCATCTTAGGACATATATCTAATGAAAGCTCAATGCCTATATGTAATATGCATTAGGCATAGAGGAAATATTTAAGTACTCATAATTTAAGGTCATATGTGCATGCTACCAAGAAAATATCTTGCAAACTTGAACTAAAATTCTTACCAAGATAATTTCATAATTTAAATTATCAAATATAAAATTGATACGGAAAAGAGGGCATACTTTCAACTCCAAAATTTCAATTTCTTTATTATACAAACTTGTCTCATTCATTTTTCACTTGTATTCCTCTAATGTATGAGTTCTTGATCAATTTTCTTGATATGATGTTGAGTAATATATCACTTTGATACAATTGGTTAAAATAATTCACAACTATTAAAATGAAAGACAAAACATGAAGGCAATCAGTCTTGAATTCTTCAAACTATGAAAATAATCAACCAAGTTCCTCAAAACATTAAAATAATAAATAAAATTATCAAATTCAATTTAAAAACATGCAATGGTAATCCTCTATGACAATGAATAAATTTATATATATATTTGTCGAGCAATGATTGAAATTTCTCAAAATTATAAAAAATGGGATTTTATGTTAGAGAAAGCATAGTTTGTACAGAAAAATAGAGCACGTGGATCCAAACTCATGGGATGTGCAATATTTTACTATTTAGTGTTTCTTACTTGCAAATAAATATGCTCATAGTATGGAACACTCACATAATAGTGCAAGTGCATTATTATCTACTTTGGATATTTCCAACTAATAGGGATGGATTTGCCTTGGGCATCCAACGCAAATCGTTAGATCTCATTGTCAACTCCCAAAGGTGTGTTTTCTATAAAATGTAAAAACACAACTAAATTTCAAGCATGCTCTCCATAATGTTTGCACATCTTTCAATTTTAATCTAAAAAAATGTCACAATAACATCAAGCTTTCTCTTATCTTTCTAACCATATATTTTTTACATTTTAAATATGTTAAGGTTTTGATCTTGATTTTTTTTGTCAATGTCTTCTTTTTTATCCTAAAACCTATGTATAGTATTGTTTGTGTCTTTTTTTATCCATTCATCCAAATTTTAAATAAATCACATTTTTACATTCTAGACCATATTCTATACACATTCAAAAAAATGACTTTCAACTAGTTTCCAAAAAAATAGGAGGGAGTGTGCTCAATTTTTTATTTGTTAGGATGTGTCCACTTCCAAAATTAGTAAAAAAATCATATATTCATTTAAAAAATGGTAGAAAACTAGGCATAAACTACATGATGTTAGCTATTTTTCATTGAAGTGATTTTTTAAAAAACTCAAAAAAAGTCAACATTTTAGGGGGAGCACACCAAACACTACATTATATTTTATAGTAAAATAGGAACATTTTGATGCAAGAGGTATTCCCCTCTGCCTAAAACTACTAAGTTACAAATGAGATCTTAGGAAAAACAAAGATTGCAAACAAACTTGGCTTTTATTAATTCAATTACAATTCCATTACATGACCTTCCATGGCCTCTTCCTGTATCAATTAATGTATATAATTTCACTTACATTTTATCGAAATTTGCTTGACCCTTGGTCTTCTTTCTACCATACACTATACTTTGTTCCATCCTTCACACATTTTTATTCCTCCATCTACTTATTCCTCCTTGTTTCCTACTATCGCTTCCTCTTACTCTCCTTGCCTTGCTCAATCACCCGATCCTCACTCAATTTTATTTTATTACCAATTCTTAACTGCCTTTCACAAGGTGTAGCTCTAAATATTTTCCATCACTTCTGCTTCTTGAAGATTCCTTGCAGCCCCTTAAGCTCTCCTTTAGCACACAGCAATTTCCCAATCTGAGCACATAAATTTTTATCTCCTCCCCCTCAAATTCACTACACAGCTGCTTCCTTTAATGTTATTTTATTTAATTTTATTGTGTCTTGAAGATATGCAATCCCTTACTCTATTTCTTATGCAGCCACGTTGCCACCTATCTTCCTCTCACCCCCTCTTTTTGTTACAAATTCAAATACTTTGATCTCTCCTTAAGGCAGACCCTTCAGCTTCCTTTTAAATCTATATTTTATCTTTTTAATTTCTCTTTTGGCCGCCCCTTCATGTCTTTCCATTTGTTGTATGCCTTTTCCCAATCGACCCTTCATTTTTTATTTGGTTGAATGCATTTCATAGATTTCATCTACCCCATGTTTTATTCAAACATAGCTCCTTTTTTTCTATTCGTCTTGTGTGCGGTCTTTTTATTCTTCCATGCTGATTTTTTCTTTGTCTTCATATGAGCATTTTATTTTTCAAATTGATTTGACTTCCTTTAGTTTCCTTTCACCATTTTAATCTATATTTTCAAATGTGGCTCACCAATTTTTCATTTAAATATATTTTATAAATTGGATTAAATGTCCAATTTCGTAATTCATTCAAATTGGGAAAAATGATAAACCAATGAATAAGAAACTACACAATATAATTGAATGGAAATTGAATTGGGATATTTTTTCAATTGAAAATAATAAAATATCACTTCAATCTGCACTCTGAATTATAAACTAGATATGTATTTCCAAGATAAAAATTAAAATTAAAAATGGAAACTAATTTGTTTGATGTTGATTGCCATACCCTCGAGATGCTCCTACATTAGACACGACGGGTAGAAATGTTGTGAGCATAGCCTCACAATAGTATATTTGAGTAATTGCACTACTCTTCCAAGTTTCCATCAACCTACAGTGAACTCCTTCATTGTCCAAGTCTTCAAAATAAATATTTATTTTGCCTTTTCTAGCATCGTGCTGAAACATGTACCACCTCCCTCTAGAAACATTGCATCTTCCTCATTTTCCCCCTTGTCGTGGAATTATGTCCACCAAATCCTAACCTCCTCTTCCAAATGTTTTCCACACTCCTCTCCTCTTTCATGGATTCAAACCCACCTCTAACCATCCACCTCCACAAATATCCTACAACATCCTCAACCAACTCTACACACAACCACACAACATCTACTACAGGCTCTTGTCCTCTATCGAATTCACCTTTCACTACCGCATCAAAAAAAAATAACATCACAAAGTTGATTTACCTCATCTTCATTCACAACTACAGAATTGAATTTCTCTATGACATCTTCCACCACCTCATCAGCTGCAATTTTTCATTCATCTCCCTTCATTGCACCAAAGAGCTTCAACATCCATTCTTCCTCAATCATCAACAAACATGCTAAAAAATCCTCTTCACCATCCACTACGACCTCTTCACTACTCACCTCTCTCTTTTCTTCTTCTCTCATCATGCCTTCCTCATGGCATATCTCTACTGCAACTTCTTTCGTATGGGCTACTCTCTCATCTTTCTCCATCCAAATTAGGCTACAAAACTCTTTTTCGTTTTCCTCTTTCTTCGTCTCACTCTTTCTAGTACTCTTTTCCACTTTTCCTTGAACCATCTTTCTCCATCACTTCAAACATTTTATCCTCCACATCATCCCAATACTGCTCCCAAAACAATATCCATACGGGTCTCCACATGACCCATCCCATCTTGCATGTTGCAATCGCACCTCTCACAATTTTTCATCTCTCAAATAAAATTCCTCCACAGCTTCAAGCTCTTCGCTACTCAAGACTCCTCTACCCACAACATCCCTCATGAGCTTCTTCTCTACCACTTCACACACTTTACTAAGTGTGAACTACCTCCCCGTCAGTGATCTATTCACACAACACCCATAGGTCCTAGAGGATCCTCTCCACTCTCAACACTACCCACTCTAATACCAATTGACACAAGAGGTACTCCCCTCTACCTAAAATAACTAAATTACAAAACATGATTCCTTTGAAAAACTCTACCACAACAATAAAACAAAGACTACAAACAAACTTATATTTTATTAACTCAATT
Organism: Sequoiadendron giganteum; assembly: GCA_007115665.2. Taxonomy (NCBI): domain Eukaryota; kingdom Viridiplantae; phylum Streptophyta; class Pinopsida; order Cupressales; family Cupressaceae; genus Sequoiadendron; species Sequoiadendron giganteum. The sequence goes on along the minus strand of CM021107.1, from coordinate 406,600,022 downwards.
ACAATTCCATTACATGACCTTCCATGGCCTCTTCATGTATCAATTCATTTACACAATTTCACTTATATTCTATCATCATTTGCTTGACCCTTGATCTTCTTTCCGCCACACTCTATACTTTGTTCCATCCACACATTTTTATTCCTCCATCTACTTATTCCTCCTCATCTCCTATTGTCGCTTCTTCTTACTCTCCTTGCCTTGCTCAATCACCCGAACCCTCACTCCTCCATTTTATTTCATTACCAATTCTTAACTACCTTTTTTTGAATAGGTCAACTGAGAGAGGGGGTGAATCAATTGTCACATAATTAAACCTTTAATCTAATTAACGAAACTAATCCTTAACACTACTTAAATGATTAAACATTAAGTGCAAGTTCAAAAATTGAAAACCATCACACAAACACAATAACACTAGATTTACATGGAAAACCCAATGAGGGAAAAACCACAATGACGACTAACTCATAGTATAGAGAATATCAAAACATATTACAAGAGGCTCACTGCCTGAGAAACAAGGCTCACTACCAAAACAAGGACTCACTGTCCAACAAGGCTAACAACCTAGAGGTCTCACTACCACAAAGATACAAAGAAGATAAAAGAGATATGTTGCAAAGAGTTGAAAATCTCAATGCAACAAATAAATACACCACAATCATTGACATACATGCATGAATGATAGAGTACACCTTCTACTCACTTCATCCAAAAAATCTGCATTTAGGCTTAGCACTAATCTACCACACTCGCATCACACACACTCACTGAATAAAATCAATCTCGCATCTATATGCTCTTTTCCTTTTCACTTTTCTCTCTTCTCCACTCTTGTGTGTGTCTTCACCACTAACTCATCCTATATACATATCATCTTCAACTTTAAAAAATATCCAAAGTCAACCATCCAACATTAAATTAAAATTCAGTCAACGCTAAAACATCCTAGGGTGGAATTAGAATGAGGGTGACCCAAACACACGCTTCATAAGGACATAAATAGATCCAACATGCTTCACTAACTTCAAAACTAGTATTCCACATAAGGTCGGCCAAACCAATGTACAACACATAGAATAATTAAGCACACACTTTCTAGATACCAAAATTATCTTCAATACAATCAAAACAACTCAACTCTAGAACCGCAAGTCATAAGACTTTACCAAAGAGAAATTTGAAACAATAACATTTCTCCCAGACCTCAACCAGAAACATAGAAAACCATATTTCACAACTGGTGAACATAAATTGCACTAAACAATGAATCAATAGCCAAAAATATGGATATAGAAGCCTCCAAAAATCATGATCAACATATATGAACTACACAAACATACAAGAAAAATCTAGAGCAAAACTCAGAGCAACCACTGAACACTTGCAATCTTTCTTCAATACAATTTTCTCAACATCATCGACATATACAGTCAACAACAACCAATTGATAACTATTTGACCAATTGACATCAATGACAACACCAAAATCTTTCCATCATTCCTTCCATTCTTGCAACAATCTCCCCCTTTGTCATTGATGGCAACACATGATGTAAAAAACCATCAAAGATAACATACTAGCTCTGAATACACTTCTCAAATTTGTTCTTTCTGCTTCTTCACCTTAGTAGATAATATCTTTTCACATTATTCCTTTCCTCTCTTTCAAATTCTTCTTGTTGATGGTTAAAATGACACAAACAAATAGAATATTTCTACTCTATTTCTCCTGAAAAAGAAAGACAACATATAGTAGCCTAACTCCCAAGGTCCTAGTAGCTGGCTCTCAACTGTCTGATGTCACTCAATTGGCCAATGAAACTGTAATATTCAAGGGGCCTTTGTTGGTGATAAGGAATATAAACAACAATAGATTCATCAATCTATGTTTAATGGGGAGGTTTAAATAAATAGGAAAAGATAGATCAAGGCATAGATCAGTAAAATATGAAAAAAATTCTCTAACATCTAGACATATATTCTTAACAATGAATGCTTCTTAACAGATCAAGAAAACCATAACATGATGCAATTCATAGAAAAATCCATACCATTGCATACATTTATAGTGCTTAGTTTAACCATCACAATCATTCATCACAATACCTTAAGATTTAAAAGAACAAACGCTTCATTCATTGCCAATAACATAGATCAATAGACATGTAACAATTCCATCCATAGACAATTTAATGAAATAATATAAAAAATCTGGTTTCCCCTATTGATTTGCATCAAATAAGAAACATTTATGCATAGAAAACTCACTGGAATATAGACCGATTATGATTCATTAACCTCATCCAAGAAACTCAATTCCAACATAACATTGTATAAAAGTGTATCTAAATTCAGCTGAACTTAAAACAAGGTATCTTTACTTAAAGCTATAAAATTCCTATCTGCTATCATCAGGAGGCTAATTCTACTTTCATCAGCTGACCTTTACAATATGGATTTTAAAAGTACATATAGGTGTGCCAAGCACATATCCCTCTCAATCAAAATTGAGATCCACTAATCAAGGAACAGGAACCTCCTCAAAAACTTAGACTGGCTAATCTCCAGTTCAAACGTTGATTGCCCTATGAAATAGGAGAAAAAAAAGGGGGGAATTCATGTGCCCAAAATAGATCATCCTAATGCCAACTCATTCCTGCATAGTTTTCTCAAGAATTTATTCATTATAACTAGAGAAAACTTGCTGAAGAATATCCACATGAGGCCCATCAATCCAACTGTCCTCAAATTTAATTCTCTTCAACTCTACAGAGGCAAATTCCTTCATATCTTTTAATTTAGTCAACTCTCTCCTTGCAACCTTCACCTCTTCCTTAACATCCATTATCCTATCTAATAATAAATCATCTCTATCATCCTCTTTCATAATAACCTCTTGAAACCTATTGTCCCATTTCTCCTTTACTTGATTCAGAGGCATGCCCTCCTTAACTGGTATGTCCACATTAACTAGAATGGATACAATAGCTTCTAGTTCATCAAGCTGCTCATTCAAATCCTTACTAGTATCTTGAATTTCATTCCTATGCTTATATATAAAATCAAACCTAAACCAGATTGTGCTTGAGGCTTTTTCTAAGAAATTTGCATTGTCTTCCTTGAGGATTGATTGCTCAAGAAGAGTTAACTTTGTAAATTTATTGATATCCTTTATTTTCTAAACATACCCCCTATATTCCTCTTCCTGATTTCCTAAATCTTCAGTGTGGTGACTCATTTCCTCTATCAACTCCATCGTTGTTTGATGAATTATAACAAAAACCCAGTTAGAGATCTTACCCTTCATACACACCGGAGGTGAGACCAGACAGAAGACATCCCTAAAAAGACATTTTAAAACACCAGTGGGGTCGAGACCGGAATGGGAATTGAGTTCTCAACAAACCATATGGTGGGATCGGAGGCGGATTCAGAATAGTATTAGGGATCAGAATCAGAATGGAAATTGATTTGGGTACAATGAATAAATTGTAAACCTATGTCCCGTTCTGCTTCCGGTTCTGACTGTGTGAATAACATTTTGCAAATCTATAACTTATCGGAAGCGGACTCGGAGACCGATCTGACATCCATTACAGACCAAGGTTTGAGACCAAAATCAATTCCGAATCCGACCCCAATTTAAAACAATCGTGACGTCATTAGAAAATTCAACCGAGTAATGAATGACATCATAATCTAAAAATGAGGTCACCTAACAAAACATAGGGGCTAAAAAATAACAGTAGGAGACCGTCCCCATATGACTGAGAGGAAACCTAGCAACTAGGGCACCATTTTCTAATTTAAATAGAGACATGCATAAAAACCCTTCGACTCAAATAATTAGGGCACAAACTTAACCCTACTCAAAACCAACAAGCTGATACATAGAAGAATCGGTAGGTAATGAAATGGATCAAAGAACACCATAAAAATAATTTTGCAGATGATCAACACCCACAAAAACCTAGGGCACCATTGTACGGGCATGAAGAAAACATGAAAACAACCACGGGAAAACAAACAAACAAGAAAATGACGAACAGTGAAAAAAAAGACAAACAAAAAAGAAGAAAAACAAAGCAAAACAAAAGAGAAGACAAGCAAAACAAATAGAAAGGATTTGAATGCAAATGAAGACCTATGAACCCACATGAAGAACAAGAGACCAAACAAAACAAGATGAATAAAAAATGAAGAACAAAAACCCTACCTCCAAAAGCAATCCAACAGGCTAGCCCCTTGATGAGAATCTACACGAAAACATGCCTCACTTTCAATTGAATTGCGTTACCAAATGTTCCACCGTAGCTCTAGCTTGATTTTAGTGTTTAAACAATGATAATAACCATCGAGTTAACCTTAATTAAGGTTAAAAATCTAGCTTCATATGTTTAAGGCACCTATAATTAATGCCATAAATGTGGCAAATCGAACACGGAACCTTGGAGGAAATAGGCACAAGACTATTTGTGATCGAAGTAAATTCAGACAGAAAAAAGAAAAGGCAGGACTGGAAATGGAATGGAAGTTGATTTGGAAACTTTGTCCAAGTTTTGAGTTTGGTTCTAGTTCTGATTCTAGATTCGCCAACAAAGAATAAAATGAAAGAAAAAACCAAAAGAAAAACACCGAGATCAAAACAAGAAAACCCATCACCAATCTCAAGTCCAAACAAACAAACCAAAAGGCAGAGGCAGAGGCGGAGGCAGAGGCAAAGGCAGAGGTGGAGGCAGAGGTGGAGGCGGAGGTGGAGGCGGGATTGAAACAAGCTCAAGACTATGTATAAATCTCGTACCTAATATCCATTCTGGTTCCGGCTCCGGTAAAACAACAAAGAAAAACCCAAGAGACCAACGAAGAAAGAAGTGGGACTGGGCCTGGAATGGAATCCTCAAAACAAGTTTCAAACTAGATTTTGTTCTAGTTCTAGTTTTGCTAGAAAAAAAAAAGGAAAACAAAGCATTGGAAGAAAGAAAAACTCCAAACTTTGTTGAAAAACCACCAAGGACAGAAAACAAAAAAAAAGGGGACCCATTTTGACCAAGGCAAAAGATGGGGTGGTTATGCAAGGAATAACACTTCCTTTCCTATCTTTTTCACATTCTTCCTTTCCTCTCTCCCTTTGACATCAATGGAAAAGAAAAAATATGTTTATATTGATTTCCCCTTTGAACATGCAATACACACAATAACAACACATGACACTACCTTCTCCCCCTGAGAGGTAGCCACTAGACATTAGTCCAGAAGAAAGATAGATCCATAGATCCACCAAGATGATGCATCTCCATATGCATCTAGTTCAAGAAAGGAGGGGCAATGACCCCTAACTTATCTTGGAGATACTCAAAAGTATATTTAGGAAGAGCCTTCATAAATATATTAGCAATCTAATCCTTTGTCAAAACATACTCAATCTTTACTTCATTATATACAACCTTCTCTCTCAATAAATGATACATGATAGATATATGTTTTTTCCTCAAGTGCATCACAGGATTCTTTGAAATGTTAATTGCACTTGTGTTATCACAAAAGATAGAAATGGGATCATACACCATTGTGATATATTTCAATATCTGTTTCATCCATAGAATTTGTGTACAACAAGATGCAGTAGCAATATACTTAAATTCAATAGTAGACAAGGAAATTGGATCTTTCTTTTTACTCAACCATGATACCAATTTACAACCAAGAAAGAATGCACCACCACTTGTACTCTTTTTGTCATCTACACATCCATCCTAATCTACATTTGTATAAGAACTTAGTGTAAAATCAGTATCTCTAGGATACTATAACCCATAATCTCGAGTTCCATTCAAATATTTAAAAATTCTTTTAACAACATGTGTTTCCTTAGGATCTTCTTGAAATCTAGCCACAAGACAAACAAAATGCATAATATCTGGTCCAGTAGCAGTCAAATACAATAGTCCACCAATCATAGATCTATACTTTCTTTGATCAACCTTAGGTGAATCATCATCTTTACCCAGTTTGCAACCAATCACCATAGGAGTACATACCGGTTTGGAACCATCCATCCCAAACTTCTTCAACATATATTTCTGACGCAGAGAAACCACCAAACTCAACCACACACCAGGGTGCTTCAGACCCCAAACATAACTGACAAGTTCCATTAGGCTTATCAAGACAAAATTTACTCAACTTTCAACATAAACACTTCTTGTCACAAGACACCAAGACTCACCAACAGCTCCAAATTTTTATCCAATAATTTTAAGGCATCTAACAATATTAAGATACTTGAAGAATCACAACTACATCACCAATTTGATCAGCAACAACTCACAAAGACAATTTCACTATTCCATTTGATAACAAGAATGACACCCAACACACCAAATCACCAAATATGCTTCTTAAAGACACATCAAGCCCAAAACCATTTTCAACATCCATAATATGATGGTATCAAAGCAAGAACAATGTTAAGCAACTTGGAATCAATCAATTTATTCAATCTACATATTCAAGGCATCAAATGCTAGTAGTAGTCCTTTAGGGAAAAAATGGGTGTATCTCCTAACCCATCTTCAATCTCCACACACTCCATACATTTTAAGGAACCCATTTTTCTATATATTAACATATCTTACAACCAGGTATACTTTTTTTGGAAAGTATAAGAGAAACAATAACCTGCCTGCAACCAAAGTGCACCAAATAAGACAATTTTCCAAAGAAAATACCTTTATATCAACTTGAAAAAAACCTAACAACCCTGGGCAGCATTGATTTAGGTCACATAACTATAGTTTCCACCATTTTCAAGGACTAGGAAGTTCAATCAAGCACCAAACTACAAAACCCTTGATTCTAGGCTTCGCAATGCCTAAGTGCATGAGGGTTTATTTGAAAAGTGCACTCCAAACCTTCTAGGGCTTTGCCACTGCTTCAAACACATTTATGTATATCTACACAAGCTTTATAAACCATCTCCATACCTTCTTAAGTGTTCTTCCATTGATCTTCAACATGGAGCCATCATTTTACATGAAGATAACTCAGAAATTTTCTGAGAAAATAGTCATCCATTTTCAACTCAAGTCTCCCCCTATCCTGCCAACACACAATAACATTAAAAAATCCTAACTACAACCTAATACAATCTAATCCACTGACCTATGTTTTCTAATTCAGTGGAGTAGCCATTATTTGTTACTGAGACTCTCAAAACCTTATTTAAGGGTTCACATACCGATAGGTAAAGGATTTACTCAAACAAAGGTTTCACTTATTCTAATGCCTTAAAAATGATTTAGATTGAAACTAATTCCTTCTTCTACCACAGATAATTAGAATCTAAATATGGTATTGTTGCTTAAGTCTAAACTAGAAATAAAAACACAAGAATTGCAAAAACAAGGTACTCCTTTTATTAAATATTCTTCAAGATTACAATGGATCGCCACTTGCTCACCCTTCCCAAGTCTTAAATAGATATTTACATCATAAATAATTCCTTCCCCTTCACCTTCAACTAACTAACTAGCTCTTACAACGAGGTGACTCTTCATATTCTTGACAACCTTTACATTTTACAAATATTGCAACTTTTTATAATTTGTGCTACAAAATAGCATTTTCCCCAAATTGACACATTTTACCCTCTAGAGACCTATAGATGACCTTTTATACATTAATTATGCCTTCTCAAGAATTTTATAATGCCTTTACATTTGAAAAATTCAAATTTCCACAAATTTTCCCCTTGAAAGAATTTTAAAAACAAGGTGCTCCTACACCACTTTCACATACTTAGACTATGAAATAAAAATCCCTTTCTCAATTTTATTGATCTATAGTACAAGAAATAAATTCATCTCTCCAAACATAGACATTTCAAATTCTTTTTGCATCTCTTCTGCAAACATCTTGTACATAGTTTCATTTCCTCCAAAGATAATGTTGTCAACATATACAACTACTGTCAAGATTTTGTCATTTTCAATTTTAAAATACAGATTACTATCTATCGTACCTTTGTTGAAACCTTGCTAAATAAAATACTTTTCCAACCTCACATACCAAGCTCTAGGATCTTGCTTCAATCCATATAAAGATTTCTTCAATCTTCACACAATATCTATTTGATCTAACAACTGAAATACTTTTGGTTGTTCCATGTAGACTTCCTCTTCTAGCTCACCATTCAAAAATGTTGATTTGACATCCATCTGATAGACCTTGAAATATTTATGAGCAGCAAATGCTATGAACATCCTTATAGCTTCCATTCTTTCTACTGGAGAAAAGGTCTCCTAAAAATCTTCGCCTTCTACTTGTGATTAATCTTTACACACAAGCCTAGCTTTGTTTCTAACCACTCCTCCATTCTCATTCAACTTAATTTTGAAAACCCACTTTGATCCAATAATTTTTTTGTCTATCGGTCTTAGGACCAATTCCCAAGTTTGATTCTTCTCAATCTACATAAGCTCTTCTTTCATGGCTTCCATCCAATGTTCATCTTTACATGTTTCACTTATAGTTTTTGGTTCACTCTCATAAATTAAACACAGGTTTACTTCAGCAGCAACAACAACTCTACTGCTTGTTAATACTCCTTTTATTTTGTCTCCAATAATCTATCTTTCTAGATGATTCTTCTTTACATACCTAGGTGTCTTAGGGGACACCACTAGAGCATCTTCTTCTCTTTCATTCTATTCATCCTACTTTTCTTTCTCATCCTTTTCCTATTCAACATGTAGGGCAGAGATAATAGTACCTTCATTTTTCTCCTTCTCCGAAGGGCTTTCCTTCACCTGTTTTTCAAAATTAGAAGAAGTAGGTTTATCCTTTATCGTTGAGAACAAGCATTCATTGTCATCAAGGTCCTCATACTCAAAATACCCATCAGATATACTATCATTCTCATTCACATAATATTCTCTATTAATTTCCTTTCCTTTCTTTTCTTGATCATATCTTTGTGTGTTCCTCTTAGCTCTTTCCAGACACTTTGCAACATAATGACCTATTTCTCCTCAACTAAATAATTTAAATGGTAACTTACCTTCATACTTTCCAAAGACTTTCCTCATCCTTATTACAAAGTTATCTTCTATCTCATCAATATTTTCTTCATCCGGATCTTCAGCTTTTGTAGCCTTAAAAGAAGCTTTTGATTTACATCATTCCTTAGATTCGGCTTCCTCATCTCATAAGATTTCATAAATCTCAACAAAAAATCTTTAGTGCAAGTCTTATAATCTATACTTTGTTTAATAGAACACACCTCGTTGTAAGCATCGGGGAGAGTTCTAAGAATCTTCTTTATTATTCTGATTTCATCTACAGTAGTGCCAAGTCCTTGCATTTCAGCCACTATCTCATCTAATCTATGTACATAAGCTTTAACATTCTCATCTTCAGACATATGTAGAATCTCAAACTATGTTTCCAAATTCAACAACTTTGCCTCTTTGACTCTTTCATCACCTTCATGTGACCTTTCTAAAGCATCCCAGACTTCCTTAGCAATCTTCAGATTATGAACCTTAATCAACTCGAAGTGTACTAGACTATTCTTCAAAATGTACTTCACCTTATTGTTTGCTTCATGTGCTTTGATCTCATCAGTCATGCTTGGACTATTAGCAGGAGGAGTGTAAGGATTCTTGTAAGATTTCTCCACAACATATCCACAATATTCTAGATATTCTTCCATCAATATTTTCCAGATAGAATAATTAGTTCCATCGAACCTCGGATAATCATAAACCATTTTTCCAACCATCTTGGACCTTCCTCAAGCGATTAAGATCTTCACCAAGGAACCAAGCTCTGATACCAATTGTTGAATAAGACAACTAAGGGAGAGGTGAATCAGTTGTCACAAAATTAAACCTTTAATCCAATTGTCAAAACTAATCCTTAACAATACTTAAATGATTAACATTAAGTGCAAGTACAGAAATTGAAAACCATCACACAAACACAACGACACCATATTTACGTGGAAACCCCAATGAGGGAAAAACCATAGTGAGGATCAACTCACACTATAGAGAATATCAAAACTAATTACAAGAGGCTCACTACTTGAGAAAAAAGGCTCACTGCCAAAACAATGACTTACTGTCTGAAACGGGACTTTCTTTCCAATAGGGCTAGCAACCTAGAGGGCTCAATGCCATAAAGATACAAAGAAGATAAAAGAGATATGTTACAAAGAGATGACAATCTCAATGCAACAGAGAAATCCACCACAATCACTCACATACATGCATGAATGATAGAGTACACCTTCTACCCACTGCATCTTAAAACTCAATATTTAGGCTTAGCACTAATCTACCACACTCACATCACACACACAAATTGAATAACATGAATCTCACATCTATATGCTCTTTTCCTTTTAGCTTATATCTCTTCTTTTCTCTTGTGTGTTTCTTCACCATTAACTCAACCTATATATATACCATCTTCAACTTTGAAACAAATCCAAAGTCGGTCATCCAACATTAAACTCAAATTAGGTCAGTGCCAAAACATCATAGGGTGGAATTAGAATGAGGGTGACCCAAACACATGCTTTACAAGGACCTAAATAGATCCAACACGCTTCACTAACTTTGAAAGTAGTATTCCATACAAGGTCGACCAAACCAGTTTAAAACACACAGAACAATTAAGCACAAACTTTCCAGATACCAAAATTATCTTCAATACAATCAAAACAAATCAACTCTAGAACTACAATTCATAAGACTTCATCAAAGAGAAATCCAAACCAGCAACATTTCTCCCAGACCTCAACCAAAAACACAAAAAACCACAGTTCACAACTGGTGAACACAACTTGTATTGAACAATGAATCAACATCCAAAAATCTAGATATAGCAGCTTCCAACAACCATGATCAACATTTATGAGCCACAAAAACATAGGAGCGAAACCCGGAGCAACCACTGAACACTTACAATCTTTCTTCAATATAATTTTCTCAATATCCTCGACACATATAGTCAACAACAACCAGCTGATAACCAATTGACTAGATGACATCATTGACAACACCTCCAATCCTTCCATTATTCCTTCCATTCTTGCAACACCTTTCACAAGGCATATCTCTCAAGAATTTCCATCGATGTTGCTTCTTGAAGATTCCTCATAGCCCCTTAAGCTCTCCTTCAACACACAACAACTTCCCAATCTGAGCACATAAATTTTTATCTTCTCCCCCTCAAATTCACTACGCAGCTACTTCCTTTAATGTTATTTTTTTTTTTTTTTCTTCTTGAAGCCCCTTACTCTATTGCTTATGCAGCCACACTGCTTCCTATCTTCCTCTCACCCCCTCTTTTTTTGCAAATTCAAATCCTTTTATCTCTCCTTACAACAGACCCTTCAACTTCCTTTTAATCTGTATTTTGTCTTTTTAATTTCTCTTCTAGCCAACCCTTCATCTTTCCATTTATTGTGTGCCTTTTCCCAATTGACCCTTTGTTTTTTATTTGGTTGAATGCATTTCATAGATTTCATCTGCCCCATATTTTATTTAAACATAGCTCATTTTTTCTATTTGTCTTGTGCACGGCCTTTTTATTCTTCCATGCTGATTTTTTCTTTGTCTTCATGCAAGCGTTTTCTTTTTAGATTGATTTAACTTCCTTTAGTTGTATTTCATGATTTTAATCGATATTTTCAAATTGGGAAAAATAATAAACCAATGAATAAGAAACTACACAATATAATTGAATTTAATGGAAATCGAACTAGGATATTTTGTCAATTTAAAATGAAAAAATATCACTTCAATCTACACTCTGAATTATAGACCATAATTGTATTGCCAAGCCAAAAATGAAAATTAAACGGAAAACTAATTTGGTTGATGTTGATTGTCATACCCCCGGGATGCTCCTGCATCACATTTTGTGTGCTCAAGCCCTATTTAAGCCTCTTAATATCTACCATTTTTTTTATATTGATAATCATTTACATATTTTTTTCTCATTCAAGCATCAACATGAAACCAATACTTATTCTTGCAAGCACAATAATGAGACTAATAATAGCTCCTTTCGAGAAACCACCTATGGAAAACCAAGAGTAACAGTTCTTAAAAGTACACTTATTTAGAAACCACATCCACACTATAAGCTATCTATGGAAGACCAAGAGTCACAATTTATATTCCTTGTTAGATGTCCCTTTGGGATTTGAACTTAGGTCTCCACAATGAGAACTCAATACTTTAACAAATTAATCTCAACCCCTTGGGAAATATCCACCATTTTTGCAAAAATTAGTAGTTTAGGAACTCGATTTTGAGCATTGCAACTCTTGTTATTGCTGCATCTTCAAAATATGAGTGTGGTTATCTTTAATTTCTCATCCAAGTTTATATCAAAAAGTGAAAAAAAAAGTAACCACTTCTGATGCCTTTTGGTCCCCCATTTCCATGCACATACCCATCCATCAAATACATTAAATAACCTTTATGCATAGCATTAGAACTAAACTAATAATCCAGATAAGAGTTAATAGAGAAACTAACAAAAATTTATTGCTTTCATTATCAATGTATGTGAATATTTTAAAAAAATTAAACCATTTATGATCACCCTAAACATTGAGGATTATTCAAGCCATTAAAACTATTTAAGCTATGAATATGTATAAAATATTTATATATATTCATCTTAATAAATTCATGAAGGCATACTATAGAATTTCATCAATATATAGCAATATAAATTGTTATGAATATGTTATACAAACATATAAAATGTCTTCACCTATGTAGTAAATATTATTACAAAAGTATTTATCCTCTCTTTTTCCAACTAGGAAATGAGCCTCAAACATGTGAATCAATTGTTTCCTTGTATCATTTTGATCTCTCATGCCCCTCACTTTATTGTACCTTAATTTATATATAAATTATAAAATTAATACTATTCCAAACCCTATAAATAAAAAATATTATTTAAAAATGACATTAAAATTAAAAACACACTTACAACATATTGCTATTGTAGATGTTTTGTAATATATATATTGATTATTTGCAAATGTTGAATGATATCAATTGAGATAAGATAATTATACTAAATGTATGCATTTATACTCATATCCATGTTAGAGACATTAATGATGATATTGTAACAATAACGCCAACGTCTAGATTATTTTTCATAAATTAGGAGGCATAACAATTGCACTCGTCAACTAAACAAATAATAATAGATTAAACTAGGAAAATCAAGTACACATAAACACTACCATTAAACTTTGTAAAATAAAAATTTAAAATGTACTACACCTCAATAAATCCAATGTCATAGCTAGCACTACCAATAAACATGTTAGATGATGGTGTAATACCCAACTATTTGATTAAAAAAATATTTTTAAATATTTAATATCATTCTAAATATAAATTATCTATTGAATTATTGTGATATATTATAAATTTACTTATGGCATAGTTTTGACCAGAAAACTTGTTGTGGAATAGTTGGTTCCATACCACCCTATGAGGTTAGACCCTAATGTACATATATAATAAATGTATATTTTTTATTTAATTTTTTGTTTTTGCTAGGTAAATCACTGCTTGTGGGGCAACACCCATAAAGTGATTAAAAATAAAATTTTGGACTGCTTCAAACCCAATATTGGGGAGCACAAAAACCTGCTTCAGACCCACGAATGGGGAGCACAAAAAGACAACACCAAATAAAATTTACCCTTCCTTTGGATTATGCCTATTATATTCCATTCCTACCCATTACAGACATTTTAAATGCTTTTAACTTTAGCTCTTTTGATGCTGATCTTGAAGCCATTTTTTGCTTGGGTTTTGATTGAGCCTGTTTCTTCCTTTTTACTTTTGTCCACTCTTGCACCAGCTGCAGAGGAGAACAATTAGAAGATCTTACTTCAGCTGAGAAGCCAATGGAGATTCTTGTGAGTTTTGGGTGATCTCAATGTTTGAAGATGTGATTATCAAAGCAGCAAAGACTTCTCTAGATGAGCTAGACATCTAAGAACAAATTGGAAGATTTGGGGTGCTATCAAGTGGAGCAATTTGAGTGCTTGATTGTGTTACTATAAGATCTTGAGGCAGTTTTGACTCATCTTGAGAGCTTAGTGTAATAACATATTGTTTTGGTTCTACCCCTATCCACCAGGTGGACCTTCCTCCAAGATCTCCCTTTTGGGTGATTACCTTCTGACATTAGGGTGTAGAGTGGTCAATTAAGAAGCATTTTTCTGCATCGAAAGGCTATTATTTCATAATCTATAGGTTGTATCCAAAAATGCTCACCAACCTTCATTGAAATCTTCGTTGGAAGACCATTGGACAGGTCCATTTCCACACAAATACAAGCACAGGTGGAGCTTTGGTATTTCATTGTTTCTTTTGAACTACAATGGAACTTTCCTAACCCATTGTCAATGGCTTGCAAGCAATCAAATTCCCATAATTAAAATGGAAGATAAGGCAGTCGCACCCAAAAAAAGGAAGTGGAGAATTTTTCCATTCGCAAATCAAAAGATGGGTACCAAGGTTTCATGCACAGAAAATTGCCTTGAAATATCCACAGACCATTTTTTAGCACCCATTCTTTGTCGGAAATGGATTCAAATTCAATGATAAAAAACCCTCTAGCACAGGGAAACAAACAAATTTAATCCTTCATAAAAATCTTCCAATTTTCAGAAATTCAGGAATACAAATCATGTAATTTTGGCCACACCTTTATGAATCTACAAATCAAAGCATTTGTTTGCAAAAAATCTTCCCTATCTTTGACTAGTCCATCCATTCGAATCTCGGGAGTTACAGTCACTTGAGAAACCCTAATCGCAGATCCACTGTGCTCAAAGGCAGCGCTCTCATTAGAGGCTTTTGGTGATGCCAAATGGGGTGGTTCCATCTATCCTAGCACCGCATCCTTGACCTTCAGGCACATGTCTTGATGAAATTTCCTTGAGCACAGAGAATGGCATTTTGCATTGTTCTCCCTAACCCCACTTTGCACAACATCTAAAAATTTCAGCTCACCATTGTAAGGGGGAGGGCCTTTATCGGGGATGGAATTCACCACTGGCATGTTTCCATCCAAAGAGCCCCTGCGCGAAGCAAAGGAATCCACGGCGTCATAGGTGAGGAGTGAAGGAGAAATGATAGGAGCAAAGCAAGGCATGATGTGGTCTAGTCTTGTTGATCAAGGATATTTTTTATTTAATTTTTAAATTATAAATTAATTTACATATTAAAATATTAAATATGTTATTAATTCATATTTAAATACCTCTACATGATTACTAAACAAATCGCACACTAGTTCATTAATTATCACCATAATATGTGATTCACCACCCTATACTACTTGATCATCTTGTAAGTTGTAAGCTCCTAATACATATACAATGAAAATGAGTGTACTCATGGGAAGTAACACCCTCTACATTTGTTGGATTAGTCTCCTCAAGAGCATAAATGATGTAGCTATAGCATAAGTTGGAGGTCACAACACTAGAACTATATGGCCTTGCTACATGATCATCTATTGAACAATGAGACTAAGATATATGTGTGTCATGTTGTCTATAGATATTAGTGAGGCTAGCAACTACATGGAGAGTCTACACATTCATAGTCTCCTTAATGAATAATGGAACCATTGTTGGAAGTGGAATTACTCTTAGAGGGGGGTAAATCAGAGTAATGTAAATTAAAACTTTTATGACATGAAATGCAGATTTAAACTTTTTGACCTTGAACAAATGAGATATATATATATATATATAAGTGCAATGTGATTACTAAGCTTAAGAAAAGAAAGATTGCTTTTAATGACTTAACCAACCAAAACATGAGTGACTTAATAGACCATATTAAAGCATAATGTAAATTTTTCAAATGATTCTCACTGAACAACTTTTTAATGCTTTCTTTTACACAGGACAGAAAGCACAATAATACCAGGTTGAACTTTCCTTATGACAGATTTATCACATTCATACATTGAACATTTGCATGACATTTTTGAATAATTAAACTTTGAACTTTTAGACAACTTGAAATGATGCAAGTGTATCAGAGAATTGCATAAACAATTTTGACATATGACAAAATGAAAACTTAGATAATTTAAGCACAAACCACACAAAAGAGAGACACAAAACTTGACGAGTGGAAAACCCTCTTGGGGTAGAAAAACCACTCCAAAATGCCTTATAGGCTTAATTCCAAAACTAATTACAATATGTTTCAGAGCACCAACTCAACACTAAAATTCTGAAGCACAAACTGCAATAGGAGCAACAACTCCTTCATAATGTTTCTCTCTACAAAATTTGAAAATTGTAAGGACCTTATAATTGCACTATTTTTGCAATCATAAAATCTCTACAGAACAAAATGATACTCAATAATTTCAATTTCACAATGTACCAATTACAACAGTACAAGAAATAATCTCTCTCACTCAAATCTAAATATGATTCTATGTTTTAGAAACCAAAGATCATACACAATAAAACCCTCTTTTTATTTTCTCTCTCTCAACAAGTATTCTCACTATATTCTTTTCAAAATATTTGAACCCAATAATGGCTTATTGCCATTCTTTTTATACAAAAAAAAACTGAAACCCATGTACCAAAATGTGAAAACTTGAGTCAAGAACCAAACCCTCGAGTTAGGGTTTCTAAATTAACTGAAACATATAGTTGAAATTAAAAAAAATTTCCTTTTCTAAATAAAATCAACTGTAATAATCTCTGCAAACAAACCATTTTTTCTTTTTCGAAAGAAATCATGAAATTAACACCTTTCATTTTCACTGTCTTAATAGAATGTAAATTTATGTAACTCTTTCTTTTACCTTATTCACTTTTGAAGAAGAAACTTGCAAAAGTTACCTCATGGTGTTTTGAAAAAAAATGCCAAGAAATCCTCTAATACCTCTGCTTCCAGATCGTGGAGAGTCCACCAACCAACTCACCACTCTTCAAAAACTAACATATCTGAAAGCCAAGCAAAAAATGCCAGCTATAACACTCTCAAGTTGTAACATAAATCTCTTCATGGGGGCACTAAGGTTAATTGTGTTTGAAAAATGAAACAAATCTTTTGTTTACCCTATTTCTTCCTTCTCATCGAAACCTTTGTCAAAATACATAATCATTTGGAATCCACAAACCAAATTGTAATCATTTTGAGTTCCATCAAACACCAACATAATGATGCATTAAATGAAATCCAAATCATAAGCCATGCGTGTTGTCCAAGTCATCAATATTTTCAACACAACATGTTGCTGCCCATGTGAATTCAAAATACCATAATAACTATCATTGCCAACTCACATCCATGTGAGTTATCATTTTCCAATGTCAAAACAAATGAAATATGTGTATGTCGACTATACAGACAAAATAATGAGCCCAATAATAATGTAAATTTTGTTGGCCTTAAGTGCTAAAACAATTCACTTTAAAACAAACAATAATATGTGCAATAAAACCCGATACCATTACAAGAGTTATCATTTTCGAATTTTGCAAATCACTTTATAAGTGATGTGTATACAACCCTTAGAGAATGCCATTAACCGAACTTTATAAGTGACTTAAATAAAATATGCCTTAATGTCGACCAAGTCATTTACCAATAAAAACTCATATCACTTATAAACCATGTGTACTCATATAAAATGTGAGAAAAATGATCACAATGAATGCTATCATAATCAATATATTCATCAAATTTACAATAAAACCAAGTTGAATATCATGTGAAGGATCAAAATTATATGCAACTATAGTGTCACAATATAAACAAAAACAAGATATACCTTCACATTTGAAATGAAGAACCTTCACTCTGAACTAAACATCACAAACACCTGAAAACATAACCCTTTGAATGTCATCTATCTGCATGGAACTCAAGGCATTAGTACACAACAAATTAAAACTAAACAATAACCAACACAATGTTGTCCATTAATAAGTACTAAATACCAAAACCAACTGAAACCATCTGAATGTAAACCAATTCCATATCAATCACCAAGATAACCAGAACATCTGAATATGCCAAGTTTTGACATCAAGGACAAATGACAAAAGAGAAACAACAAACTCCCCCTTTGTCCTTGATGGAAAAAACAAATCCATATCAACAAAGTGCCAAAGTATCACCAAAAAACACGAGCAGAAACTTAGATTTCTCCCCCTTTTTGTCACAAGGACAAAGGGTAAATTGTAGAATGCTAAGCAAAATGGAATTGAACAGCTGCAAATGAAGCATGAAGTAGCAAAATAACAACATGTGAAGCAAAAAAATGTTGCTTAGAGAGTTGAATATCTCCCCCTAAACCAATGATCTGATTAAGCAAACAAGTATTGAGAGACAACTCCCAATCGAGATCTAAGCCTCTCAAATACTTCCTTTGCCAAGGCTTAGTAAAAATGTCTACAACTTGTGCTTGTGTGGGAACATACTGCACTTGTACCTCATTGGCTAAAACCTTTTCCCTCATAAAGTGAAATTTAATTGTAGTATTCTTAGTCCTTGAGTGCATAATAGGATTTTTGGACATATTAATTGCACTTGTGTGATCACAAAAAATAGAAACAGGTCTAGCAACTTCAATAGCCATATCTAATAATTTTTGAGCCATCCAAAGTAACTAAGTGCAGCAAGATGTGGCTGCAATGTATTCAGCCTCAGTTGTTGATAAAGAAATAGAGTCTTTCTTTTTACTGTGCCAAGCAACAAGATGATCACCAAGATAAAATGTTGCACCACTCATGTTTTTTTTGTCATCTAAGCAGCCAACCCAATCAGCATCAGTGAAAGCCATCAAAGTAAAATCATTGTTTCTAGGATACCATAAACCGAAATCAAGAGTACCCTGGATATACTTCAATATTATTTTTATAGCATTAAGATGGGACTATTTTGGTGCAGATTGAAATATAGATACCATACAAACAGCTTGCATTAAATTTGGTCTAGAAGCAGTTAAGTCTAATAAGCTACCAATCATTGATCTATACTCAAATTGATCAACATCAAGAGAATCATCAGTTTTAGACAACTTACAACCAATCACCTTCAGTGTGCTCACTGGATGACATTCATCCATTTGAAATGTTTTCAACATCTCTTTGGCATATTTTGTTTGTGACAAAGATATTCCTTGTTCAAGCTATAAAACTTGGAGGCCAAGAAAGAATGTTAGTTCACCTAACATTGACATTTCAAATTCAGATTCCATAATCTTTGAAAAAAAATTAGATAATGCATCATTATTGCAACCAAATATTATGTCATCTACATAAACATCAACAACTAGAATATCATCACCTTCAACTTTAACATAGAGATTGTTGTCAACACTGCCTCTTTTGAATCCATTTGTTGTTAAGTGTGCATCCAATCTAGAATACCAAGCTCTAGGATCTTGTTTAAGACTATACAAGGCCTTTTTCAATCTGTGCACATGAGCAAATTTATCTTTTGCAATAAATCCTTTTGGTTGTTCCATATATACCTCCTCGTCAAGATAACCATTCAAGAAATCAGTTTTGACATCCATTTGGTAAACCTTAAAGTTCTTGAAACAAGAGTATGCTAAGAAAATTCTAATTGATTCAATACGAACAACGGGTGCATAAGTTTCACCAAAGTCTATACCTTCTTGTTGTGCATACCCTTTGCACACAAAACATGCTTTGTTTCTCACTACTTTTCCACATTCATCCAACTTGTTTCTAAAACCCATTTTCCACCAATAACATTTTTATCATCAGGTCTTGGGAATAGTTCCCAAGTTTTGTTCTTTTCAATCTGGTTGATCTCTTCTTGCATAGATTTCAACTAGCAATCATCATTTAAAGCATCAGAAATAGCTTTAGGCTCAAATTTAGTTACCAAACAAAAATGTTCAGCAATTTGTGCTTGCTCATCAACTTTTTCTCTTCTTCTTGTTAAGATCCCAACATTTATGTCCCCAATGATTTGATCTTGAGGATGATTCTTGATAACAATCCTGGAGGGTGTCTTTGGAGGTGTTACTACTTTAGAGCTTGAAGCATCCTCCTATTGTATATTATCTGCTTCATCATATTTTGGGAGAAATGTCAAGACCTACCATAGGTTCCTCTTAAACATCCTACACATGATCATCATCTAGAAGCAATTTTTCATCAAACTTGACATTAACAGATTCAACAATCTTATTCAGCCTCTTATTGAAACACCTATAGGATTTGCTATGAGTAGAGTATCCTAAAAAGATACCTTCATCAGTTTTAGATTGAACGCTGCCTAAATTATCATCATCTATTTTGATAAAACATTTACAACCAAATATTTTGAAGTATTTAATTGAGGAAAATTTACCATGCCAAAGTTCATATGGAGTGGAATTGGATTTCACTCTGATTTATACTTTGTTCAAGATGTAAACAGTTGTATGAACAGCTTATTTCCAATACATGCCTGGCAGTTTTGCTTCATCTAGTATTATCCTTGCCATCTCTTTCATTGTTGTGTTCTTTCTCTCAACAACCCCATTTTGTTGAGGTGTTCTTGTAGCAGCATATTGCCTTTTTATACCATGTTTCTCATAATAATCAATGAATTATTTAGAGGTAAACTCACCTCCCTTGTCTGACCTCAAGAATTTAAGCTTCATATCAGATTCTTTCTCAACCATTTTACGAAAGATTTTAAATCTGTCAAAAGCTTCTGACTAATGTTTGAGAAAGGTTACCCAAACCATTCTTGTGTAGTCATCTACAAATAACATGAAGTATTGCTCACCATTTATAGACCTTGTCCTAGTAGGACCACACAAATCAGTGTGCACAAGCTGCAAAGGCTTAGTTGAAGCATGTTCTTTGGATTTGAAACTAACCTTTGTTTGTTTACCTCTTAGACACTCTTTGCAAACTGCATTTTCTAGTTTGCTTAGAACAGGAAAACCTCTCACATTCTAGTTTTTGTTGATCCTAACCAGATTATCAAAGTTAACATGTCCTAATCATTTATGCCATAACCAATTTTCTTCAACTTGAACCATAAGGCAAATGCCTTCATTGCATTCATGATTGGAAGAATCAAGAAGATTGTAAACATTATCTTGTGTCCTTAATCCAGTTGCAACTGTTTTACCAATTTTTTTCTTTATAGCACAACCTTGTGAATTGAATATAACATTGTAACCATTGTCACAAATCCGACTAACACTTAAAATTTTGTGTTTAAGGCCTTCTACATAATACACATCATAAATGGGTGTGTCATCATTTAGAAGCAGAGAGCCTTTACCTTTAATCTCAATTCCTATATTGTCACCAAACTTTACAAAACCTCCTGAATAATCTTCAAGTTTGATAAAATTGTCCTTATCTCCTGTCATGTGATTGGAACAGCCACTATCCAAAACCCACAATGCCTTATTTTTGGAAAGAAGAGCATCTTGGACAAGCATGGATTTTTCTATGTTTTGAACAAACTTGTGTCTCCAAACTTTTTCAGTGATTTGTTTACCTTGTTTTCATTGTTTGGATGTGTGACCAATAGTATTGCATGTGAAACATCTAATAGAACTAGGAAATCCAAAGAATTTTTTGTGACCGAACCTTGGTGTACTAGACAACATTATCCTGCGATTTCTCACTTTGTGTCTGAATTTATTACAAAAGAAGCAATAACCATGAAAGAATGCATTAAACCTGAAATTGATTCATTTATGCTCAAATGGCTGCTTCTTATCAGCTTCCTTAAAGTTCTGATTTAAGTTTTTTGAACACTCACTAGTGTTGAATCCAATACCAGTCATGTCTTTGTGTTGCTTTTTTTTTCCCAAGTATATCATTCAAGTGAATAGTACTTTCATAGCCTTCAACTTGCTTTTTAAGAGTGACAACCTGTTGTTCAAGGTTTTGAATCTCTTTATCTTTATCAACAAGAACTGATTTGAGATTATCCATAGCTCTTTTAGAATCATCAAGTTCAACTTGTAAGGATGTGATCATATTGTTTGGACTATTCTCTTGAAAAGCAATGTGTTTGTTTAATCTTTTTATTTCTTGAAGTGCACAAAGCAATTCAATTTCATATTTTTCTATCTCAGACTGTTTTTTTGGTTCTTTATTTGAAGTCTTTTGAGTATCTACTTCAGCCATAAATAAACTTATATCTTCATCACCTAGTGATTCATCTAACTCAACATCTTAGTCTTCTTTGGTAAAGAGACTCTTCTTCATTTTGAAGTTAAACTTATTTTTAGGATAAAAAGTCTTTTTCCTATACTATTTTTCTGGTTTCTCATCCTCATTAGATTGATCACCGTAAGAAAATTTAGTAGCAAAGTGTCCAGGCTTGCCACAAACAAAAAATTTAAAGGGAAGCTTACCCTTATACTTCTTTTTGAGTTTCTTGACAAGAAAAGCTTCTTTTGAATCTGATAAATCAGAATCATTGTCATCAGAAAAATCTTTCTTTTCTTCCTTGAAGGAAATTTCTTTTCCAAAGGAATTGTTTTTATTGATTCTCATTTCATAGGCAGACAGAGTGCCTTGTAAGCTGTCTAAGGTAAGATAGTTAAAGTGATTCTTTTCTTCAAGAGTAGCAACCTTAGCTTCAAATTTAGTCGGTAAAGTTCTGATGACCTTAGTTACAACATCAAATTCTTTTAATTCTTCTCTTAGCCCTTTCATAGCATTGACAACTTCATCAACTCTGAATAAGTAATCAACTACGTTTTCATCATCCCTCATTTTTATTTCCTCAAACTGATGTTTTATAGTAAGGACTTTTGACTGTTTAACTTTTTCATTTCCTTGATATATGGTTTCAAGTTTAACCCAAATTTCCCTAGCAGAACTGCAGTGCATGACTTTAATAAAGACATCTTTAGTCAATGCACACAAGAGAGCATGTTTTTTTCTAGCATTAGTTTCATATTTTTTCTTTTCATCAGTAGTTGTGGGCAATGTAGTTGGTACATTGTACCTAGTTAACACTATGCTCCACACATCGAGATCAATAGAAGTCAGATATGTTTCCATTCTGATTTTCCATAATATATAATCTAATCCATCAAATAATGGAGCTCTAGTCATTGATGTGCCTTCATGATCTTGATACATTTTAAACAAACTCCAAGACCAGAATCAATCCTAGGTTGTTTAGACCTATCAGAGGACCCTACGCTCTAATGCCAATTGTTGGAAGTGGAATTACTCTGAGAGGGGGGGTGAATCAAAGTAATGTAAATTAAAAAATTTATGACTCGAAATGAATATTTAAACTTTTTTACCTTGAACAAATGAGACATATATATGTATCTATCAAATGAGATATATATATATATATATATGCAATGTGATTACTAAGCTTTAGAATAGAAAGATTGCTTTTAATGACTTAACCAACCAAAACATGAGTGAATTAATAGACCATATCAAAGCATAATGTAAATTGTTCAAATGATTCTAAGTGAACAACTTTTTAATTATTTCTTTTACACAAGACATCAAGCACAATAATACTAGATTGAACTTTCCTTATGACATATTTATCACATTCATACTTTGAACATTTGCATGATAGTTTTGAACAATTAAACTTTGAACTTTTAGACAACTTGAAATGATGCAAGTGTATCACAGCATTGCATAAACAATTTTGGCATATGATAGAATGAAAACTTAGATAATTTAAGCAAAAACCACACAAAAGAGAGACACAGAACTTGACGAGTGGAAAACCCTCTTGGGGTAGAAAAACCACTCCAAAATGCCTTATAGGTTTAATTCCAAAACTGATTACAATATGTTTCAGAGCACCAACTCAACACTGGAATTTTGAAGCACCAACTTCAATAGGAGCACCAACTCCTTCACAATGTTTCTCTCTACAAAATTTTCAAACTGTAAGGACCTTACAATTGCACTATTTTTGCAATCATAAAATCTCTACAGAACAAAATGATATTCAATAATTTCAATTTCACAATGTATTGATTGCAACAGTACAAGAAATAATCTCTCTCACTCAAATCTAAATATGATTCTATGTTTTAGAAACCAAAGACAATACACAATAAAACCCTCTTTTTATTTTCTCTCTTTCAACAAGTATTCTCACTATATTCTTTTCAAAATATTTGAACCCAATAATAGCTTATTGCCATTCTTTTTATACAAAAAAAACTGAAACCCATGTACCAAAATGTGAAAACTTGAGTCAAGAACCAAACTCTCGAGTTAGGGTTTCTAAAGTAACTGAAATATACAATTGAAATTAAAAACATTTTCCTTTTCTAAATAAAATCAACTGTAATAATCTCTGCAAACAAACTATTTTTTTCTTTTTCGAATTAAATCATGAAAGTAACTCCTTCTTTCATTTTCACTGCCTTAACAAAATGTAAATTTTTTTAACTCTTTCTTTTACCTTATTCACTTTCAAAGAAGAAACTTGCAGAAGTTACCTCATGGTGGTTTGAAACAAAATCCCCATAAATCCTCTATTACCTTTGCTTCCAGCTTGTGGAGAGTCCACCAACCAACTTGCCACTCTTCAAAAACTAACATATCTAAAATCCAAGCCAAAAATACCAACTAGAACACTCTCAAGCTGTAATAGAAATCTCTTCATGGTGGTGCTAAGGTTAACTGTGTTTTCAAAATAAAACAAATCTTTTGTTTACCCTATTTCTTCCTTCTCATCAAAACCTTTGTTAAAATACATAATCATTTGGAATCCACAAACCAAATTGTAATCATTTTGAGTTCCATCAAACACCAACACAATGATGCATTAAATGAAATCCAAATTGTAAGCCATGCGTGTTGTCCAAGTCATCAAGACTGTCAACACAACATGTCGTTGCCCGTGTGAATTCAAAAT
Source organism: Sequoiadendron giganteum (assembly GCA_007115665.2). Lineage (NCBI taxonomy): Eukaryota > Viridiplantae > Streptophyta > Pinopsida > Cupressales > Cupressaceae > Sequoiadendron > Sequoiadendron giganteum. The sequence goes on along the minus strand of CM021107.1, from coordinate 406,575,066 downwards.
ACCATAATAATTGTCGTTCCCAACTCACATCCACGTGAGTTATCATTTGCCAATGTCGAAACAAATGAAATATGTGTATGTTGACTATACACACAAAATAATGAGCCCGATAATAATGTGAATGTCATCCTTAAGTGCTAAAACAATGCACTTTAAAACAAACAATAATATGTGCAATAAAACCCGATACCATTGCAAGATTTATCATTTGCCAATTTTGCAAATCACTTTATAAGTGATGTGTATATAACCCTTAGAGAATGCCATTCACCAAACTTTATAAGTGACTTAAATAACATATGCCTTAATTCTGACCAAGGAATTTACCAATAAAAACTCATATCACTTATAAACCATGTGTACTCATATAAAATGTGAGAAAAATGATCACAATGAATGCTATCATAAGCAATATATTCATCAAATTTACAATGAAACCAAGCTGAATATCATGTGAAGGATCAAAATTATATTCAACTATAGTGTCACAATATAAACAAAAAAAATATATACCTTCACATTTGAAATGAAGAACCTTCACTCTGAACTAAACATCACAAACACCTGAAAACATAACCCTGTGAATTCCATTTTTCTGCACATGGAACTCGAGGTATCAGTACACAAAAAATTAAAACTAAACAATAACCAACACAATGTTGTCCATGAATAAGTATCGAATACCAAAACCAACTGAAACCATTTGAATGTAAACCAATGCCATATCAATCAACAAGATAACCAGAACATCTAAATATGCCAAGTCTTAACATCAAGGACAAATGACAAAAGAGAAGAAACAACCATCACATAATGTATATATTTTACACTAGTGATCTCCATTGATAGTTTTCTACTTCACAATCTCCCACTATATATTGGGAAGAGTTTCTACCTTTATTCTAAAACTCTCTCATATCAAAATAATTATCAAATTTGTGAAGGAAACTTTCACAATATTTTTTTCTCATAAAGTATAGCAACACCTCATGGTTGTTACAAGGAGGTTGATCAAAATTCATCCATCATGTATTTCAAAAATTATTTTGATATCATTATGATTGTACCAATAGATAAGTGATCTCTTCAAAGTCACAACAATGGGTGAAATAGCTTTGGGATCATTAGAAAGAACACATTTTTTTCCTTTTATTATCTCTTTTCATTTCACTTCATCATAGAAAAGTTTTGTTGTATAAAATCGGTGGCATACATCTCTATGAGTTTTCCATTGACGGATTTGAATCATGACTAAGTCAACATGCTTTATCATTGCTTCCAATGATGAAGCAAGTGATGCATGGTTGAGGTTTACTATGGATGCCTTCAATGTTAAAACTAATTCTATAATTTAAATTTTATTTTATTCTAAATGTCCTAATAAATCCTTTTTCCTTTGTCTAGGGCTTGGTATAAGTGCCATAGGAGATTCAAGTGATGTGGGATTCTCTTCAAGAACTTTTCATATAAATTAGGTTTTGATTTAAGGTTTAGAGGGGTTAATTAAAAATATATTTTAAATATATTTTAAAATATTAAAATTTGTGAAAATACAAACAAGATATAATATAAAAACATGAAACTTTAGAACACTTATCTCTCATGTGACTTGACATTGGGAAAAAATTGGGAGGAGTTTTAGAAATGTAAATCAAATATCCAAAATGCACGTGTATTTTTCTCAATTTCTTATAATCAACCATGACATTTTCTTTTTTGGATGTTTGCATTGGTTATATAATGCATGTACATTATGTATAATGCTACTATATTTTCTTCAAAATATTTGATTTGTCTATTTTTTTTCCCTCAATTTGATGCACAAAGATTATCCAAACCAAAATCAGTTGTATTTGGTGTGAATTCTTCATTGATATATCTTGGTGTAAATAAGTTATTCCACAAGCTGCACCCAAAGAAATTGAATATAGTTGTGCCCAATTTATGATTTGTTCTTTCTTTCCTTATGCAAATATAAACTTCTCCAAAGATCCATTAGCCATGTACTCATACACCAGTTAGTTTCTATGTTATTGAACCACCAAAAATATTGCAATAGGGAAAGAGGATTCCCCAATAGGCCCCTAGGGGTTTTCACCTAGGAGCTTGGTTGGTACAATGCCTCTTTCGTGTTAATGGTGTGCTCCTAGTGAGTTCATTCAAAGATTGGGGTTTGGAATAGGTGTGATGTGTGTGATAGAGTGTGTCTAAATGTTGCTAACTACTGAAATGAAACTAACTATGAAATGTAAACTAATCAATGAAAGAGTATTAAAATTACTATGTAAAATGGCCTAATATGTATGCAAATTGTTAAGAAACTAGAAGAGATAGAAATGGTGCACCTGGAAACTGAAGGCTAAGGAAAAGAAGCTCTGGAATCTTCTAGATTCTATTGTTGATGCTCGTTGGGACACTTACACTAGGTGGGGCGACTTAGTCCTCCTACCAGGAAACTTTGTCGGAACAGGTTTTTGGTAAATGGGTATCCAAAAACACAGAAAACACTTTTTTGGCCTAGTACAGGGACTAATTTGCCAATGATGGTGATTTAGTCCACCTGGGGCTTGTAGGAGTCTTGAAGCTAGAATTTATAAGTGCCCATTTGTACTTCTATTTCTGACAGAGACTCGTGTTCAAATCTTTAGAAAATGACTTGAAAGTTGTCTTTAAGCTCCTTCTTAGGGTTTGTTGACTTGGAATGATATGGATGGAATGATGACACCTTTTTGTACCTTTCTCTTTGACTATTCTGAGTATAAAAGCTACAAAGCACACATGCAAAGAGGGAAAAGGTGTTAGGGTTAGAGAATAGGGGTTTGCCTTAGTCAAACCCCATGTTGGTAATCAAACCCAAATGATGAAATATAATGTAAAGGGAAAGATTAATGAACAACATGCAAATGTAAACACTCACCAAACCCTTGTTGAAGAAGTCTGAAGATATGCAAGAACCAACTCTAATGGATGATGTCTGAAATGTTAAGTGTTTGAATGCTTGCTTGAGAAGATTGAGTGCTTGTGAAGATGAGAGATGTTGTGAATGAAAGAGTGTAGGAGAGAAAGAGAGATAAAATGAGGATAAAAACCCTTATTTATACATGTTATACCCTAATTCCTCAAAAATTTAACACATTATAGGCCGACCTTAGGGTTTTGGAGGCAAAATCCGGCTAGAAATTTGTTTTAATTTTGTTTTTTTATGTCAAAAGGGACTAAGTCGCCCAAGGTGGAGACTTAGTCCACTTGGACAAATTCAAGTGGTAGTCAAGATTTAAAAGGTGGTCAATGATGTTTAACGGGATTGTCCCTCGAAACACACTTAAGTTGGGCCTAAAAGTACATTAGGAGGCCAATTTAATATAAGAAAGTGTTGAATTAATGATCAAAAGCCTAGGAAAGTGTGAAAATGTGTTACAAAACCTTACAACACTTTGGCACAAGGCTTGGAAAGAGGTAAAATGGGGTTTTTTAGATGAATTATGTTGAAAGGGTATTAGAAAAGTGGGAAGATGTGTTACAACACTTCACAACACCTTTGTAAAACACCATTAGGTTGTTGATTTGCAAGTGTTCAAGGCCTAATGTGAATGTGTTGGCCACATTAAAACATTAGATTTGAGAAAAATCAGGCCAAAATCCAAGGGAAAAGGCCCAAATGAGTGAAAATTGTCAAGGCTACACTTTTTGGCAACACATTTAGCCCCCATTTTAGTGAGAGGATGAACTTGTTTCAAACTCACACTAAAGTAGCCAAGTCATGCATATCGAGAGGGATCCAAATGTATTCATGCTATTAAGATGGGATGAATATAATCAAGAGGGATGATCAAGACCTTAGGATCAAGATCTCACGGCAAACCAAATATAAGCACAAAAGATCACACAATAAAGTGATGTGAAAGAGTGAAGAGAGAGGGAAAGTTAGGTCAAGCTTCGATCGTTTGTCCAACTAGTTGTGGATCAAATCTAGGTTGTTTATCTGAAAGGAAGTGTACTCACTCTGGTGTGATGATAATTTTGGTTGTCTATTGAGTGAGAAGGCCCGAAAAGGTGAGAAACATACACTCGGTTGGTATGCACTCACACACACACAAATATGGCTGTGGGGAAAGTTGTGTCACTAGTTGGGCTTCTCGATCAACCATACCAAAGTTGTACCACCTGATAACTTTGATAAAGCGCCACAAAAGACAAGGTTTCATGTTTCATGAGGCAAGCAAAGTTGTGTATGCTTGGAGCTGATGAACAAGTGCAAGATGGCACCACAGGTATGCAAGATGTGTTATGCAAGGTGGCCATATATGCAAAATGCAAAAATGTAAAATGTAAAAAGTAAAAAGAGTGTTCAAAGGAGTCTTTTTTAGTTCATGCAAGGTATTTAACTTAAGGAACATTGTGTCTAATGTCTCCAAGAGAGTACCAATCAAAGAATAGAAAATTCACAACTTAGGGTTCGATGCAGTGCGTCACATCAGGCCGCTAAGAGGAATGTAATATGCTAGGATAGGTCACTTTCATGAAGGACATTACACCTAATATCATCCACAAAATGAGAAACACATTGTATGAAGTAATAAGGCTGCACTAGGAACCAAGGAAAAAGAAAAGCAAATGCAAAATAAATAATGTCAATGTATGCCCTCACTTTAAAGGAATTGCTACACATCATTTTGTGAGAAATTACTTTAAAGTAAAGAAATGAAAAATGCAAAAAATGAAGAAAAGGACATGAGAGCCTACTTGTAAATCCCTATGCCAAGTGATATGTTTACAACGGAGGCTGCATCATGTAAAAGAAAAGGAGATAGAAAAGGGAAAGGGGGTTTCCCCCAAAATGAAAAACACCAAACACATAAGGGATCTATGGAGTTGGGGTCAGTATGTTCATTGCAGAATGTTTGTTTAGAGAGTGCGGAACTATCATCATTCCCCCAAATACATAGAACTGGAAGAAGGACACACAGAGAGCAGAAACAAAAGAAAAAGAGAGAGTCATTTTGGGTCAACATGGAAGAGACATAGGATGTCTCGACATTTTAAATTGTCCCCAAAAGGACAACAAAAGCAAAAGGAAAAGACAAAGAAAAAGAGACTTTTAGAGTCAACATGAAGGATACATTGCGGTCTCAATGCCTTGCATCATCCCCAAAAGGAAGAAAAAAGGAAGACAAAAGAAAAAGAAAAGGAAAAGGCCTTTTGGGTCAACATGAAGGAGACATTGTGGTCTCAATGCCTTGGATCATCCCCAAAAGGAAGAAAAAAAGAAAAATAAAAGGAATAGGGGCCTTTTGGGTCAACATGAAGGAGACATTGTGGTCTCAATGCCTTGTATCATCCCCAAAAGGAAGACAAAAATAAAAAAATGAAAAATGAAATGAATGGATGACATATAGAAGAAGCAAGGTACAAATAGAAGAAGGTAAAAAAGAGAGAGAAAACATCAAACAAAATAGTACATGGGAACACGTTACACACAAAATAACAAGAATGAGACTAGTAAGGAAAATTATTGTCTGAGGGGAGGTCTCATGTAAGGTCATGGAATAAGAGATCAATTTGTTCAAATTTTTATGCACTTCTTCATCTATTGTGGCAATCTCCTCATCATCGTCATCCAAATTAATGATGATAGGAGGGCAGATGACAATGTCAGTTGGAGCATGTAGTACTAGTTGTGATGGAGGTATAGGATCATGTTACGGTGGTGAGGGAGGAGGGGCGTCAGGCATTTCTTCTAGCAAGGGTGGGTTATGATTTTCATCATTTTCGTCATTACGCAACTTGTGAGAAAGAGCACGACGGCGATGCCTATGCTCCCTAGATCCTTTATTTCTTTTTATTCTTTTGTCAAGTTGCATCTGAGAAGGAAAGGGTTAGTCGACCATAGGATGCTTGTCATTCCTAGGGGGGGGAATGGGAGGAACCATAGGTGGGTCAGCCACTTTCTCCTTGGCTTTATAAACTTGTTTGATGCGAGGAGGTAGGATGGAATCACTCTCATGATCTCTAGGCCTCTTTGATGATGTATAGGAGGTTTCAGGTGTTGTCTAGTTAGGCATGTTTGATTCAGGTTACAACATAGTTTCATCAAGGATGGGAGTTTCAGAGGTAGATGGAGGTATGTTAAAAAGAGATAATTTAGAGATTTTCTTTGCTTTAAACTTTTGATAGGCAATAAAAAAGAAATCTCTTCTAGGGGTGATGGGTTCCATGGGCTTTGGCCAAAAGGATTCTAAGGAAAAGTTGCCTTTGGATGATAAGGGATTGAAGCCACTATGGTGGATGGTGAATATTTCAGTGTCAAAGGGAAACTTCAAACATTTGTGAATAACAAAAGGGACTACTTTCATTGCACGAAGCCATCGATGGCCTAGTCACAAACGAAATTGGTCCGATTGTGGGATGATAGAGAATGTAACGTCCAATGTCTTAGGGCCTATCTATAATGGGAGAGTGATTGATCCGATCTTAGAATAGGAAAAACCATTATGTGTTTTGATCCATGTGTTAGGTTTGTCATAAACATCTTGATAAAGATCATGTAGTACCAAAAATTCTTCCATGATCACATTCTCGCCACAGGTGGGATCTATTAGTATCCCATTAGTGGGCTTATCGTAGATTATGTTGGCTATGTCGAGAGGACCATCGGGAAGTTTTATGAGTATGTCTTGAGGTGAAAAGTTAATATCAAGAGATGTTTTGGTTTGGCCCTTACGAGGGATAACGTCAATCGTGCCTACCATTTCATCCATAGGTTGGACATGGGTCACATGTGGAAGAGGATCAGAATGTTCATCTTGTGTATCAACATTCATAACATCATTCTGTGAAGTTTCACTGGCTTTAACAAAGGAAACATTATGTTTAGGCATGGGATTGGTGAAAATTTGTAAATTTTGGTTTGGGGGTGCAACAGACTTATTGCCTTTATCATTAATACCAGCAACGAATAGGTGGCCCGAATCAATGAGGTCTTGAGCAAGGTGCTTAAGACACTTACATTGTTTAGTGTCATGTCCATTTTGTCTATGAAAGTAGCAATAAGTGTTGGAGTTAAAAGATGGAGGTAAGGGCTTATTAGGATCGGGTGCATGGACAGCAAGTAAGGAAATCATTTGTTACTATATAATTTGGGTCATTGTATTATGGAGGGTATCAGGTAAAGGTGTGAAGGTTCATTTGGGATCTCCATAAATGAAAGGCACTGTGGTCTTAACAGCTGCTATTTGATTATTGGAAGGTGGAGGAGTTTGTGAAGGAGGTTTAAATTGTAAAAACCCTTTATTTGGCTTTCAAAATGGCTAAGAGTTGGTTTGGTTGGTAGCATCGGATTTCTCAATTCGACTAGAAGTGGATCGCATATCATGAATGCTAGTTGAATTGTGATAATCACATAGCATTGTGCACAAGTGCAGGAAGGAAATTTCATCAGGGTGAGTTTGTCTTGAAGGGGTTTTAGCTAGTTTTTGGTAAGCATCTTTTGGAGATGTGTATCAGGAATCTTGACATCAATCTGGGAATAAAGCAACTGATAACAGGAGATAAATTCTATTATCTTTTCATTAGTGTCTTGCTTACATCTCATCAAATCAGCCAAGATCTTTTTAGGAGTCATGTGCACTCAGAAATGGTTAATAAAGGCATCAACAAGTTCATTTAATGAACTAATTGAATTTTTCAATAAAGAAGAAAACCAATCCAAGGCAGTGTCTTTGAGGATCCTAGGAAATAGTTTAGCTAACAATTTATCATCAAGAGAAAAATCACTACACAAAGCAGTGTAAGCATTAACGTGATTAGAAGGATCACCCTTCCCTCCATACTTCTCAAATATTGGTATTTATATTCCTTGTGGCATTGGGTGCATAGGATTTATAAGGACAAGGGATTGCTACAAACATAGTGGGTGGGTGAACCATGTTGGTTTTGATTGATGGTGGAAATCTATTGTTGCATGGATGAAACGGTGTGAAAAAGCTATGTGATGAGAGGATCGGTATAAGTGGTATTAGGTGGAAGAGAAAGTGGTGATGGGGTGAATGTAGTGGAAGGGCAAGTGAATGGGATGCTAATGGAGGGTATGGTGGAAGAGGCTAAATTATGTGATGCCATATAGGAGGTAGGAATACCAAGGGAAGGTATCACATTACTAACATGTTGCATTGTTGTTGTCGCATGAGGAGAGGAATAGGTAGGAATGGAAGCTATTGTTGAGCCTGGAGAAGGAGTTGGAGGTCCTCCTTGGCTAACAATAGGGGTGGTTGCTTGAGAGACCCTAGATGTGGAAGAGACATGTTTTTGGCATATCTCAGCTATTTTCTTCACAACACCTAGGCCATCATCACTTTCAAGCATACAGTGAATATTTTCTATAGTGGGGATAGTAGTGGTGGAAATGGTCTCAAAACTCACTTCATGTTCGAGGTTTGCTAGGTCTGCATGAATGTGAAATATCTTATCATGTGGGAGGTCCTCAGGTTTATTGTCGACATGTGTGTTTCCTAAATGCAGAGAGTTGCTAAGGGTAGTTTCTAGGCCTAGTGCACTATTGTCGATACTAGGAGTAGAAGCCCGAGAGATCCCAAGATCTACAACAAGAGTATTGTCACAAGATGCCATGAGTCTAGAGCTATGTCTCACTACGGTATCAGTAAGAGAACACCAAACGCTCATGTAGAGTTTTCTTAAGGTAGGGTGGATGCAGATGCAATGTAAACAAAGAAGACTAAAATGCTTATAACTAACATTCTGGAAAATAAGACAGAAATGCAAAACCAAAAAATAGAAGTGCAAAAGATGCTTTGAAAATGCCAAAAATTATAGTGTAAATGGTGCAAGTGGACTAAGTTGCCCGGTGTGGCGAATTAGTCCCAACAGTATATTTTTGACACTTTGCAGAATGGTTGACAATTTTTTATGATTTTTAAGCTTTTCTTATCCAAATACAAAATGAAAATGTAGATTTTTGTATAATTTTTCAATAGAAATGCAATACAAGATGAAATCTAATCATGAAATTTTCATTAATGCACGTTTAAGAACCCTAGAATGGAAACAATGGAAAACCCTAATGCAATGCAAGCTTTTTCTTAGGATGCAAATGTAAAATTTAGAAGTGAAAAAGAAGTGTTCTAAGGACGGGTTCACCAAAATGAACCACCAAAAACAATGCAATAGGGAAAGAGGACTCCCCAATAGGCCCTTAGGGTTTTTCACCTAGGAGCTTGGTTGGTACAATGCCTTTTGTGCGCTAATGGTGTGTTCTTAGTGAGTTCATTCAAACATTGGGGTTTGGAATAGGTGTGATGTGTGTGATAGAGTGTGTCTAAATGTTGCTAACTACTAAAATGAAACTAACTATGAAATGTAAACTAATTAAATGTAAACTAATGAAATGCAAGAGTATTAAAATCACTATGTAAAATGACCTAATATGTATGAAAATTGTAAAGAAACTAGAAGAGACATAAATGGTGCACCTGGAAACTGAAGGTTGATGAAAAGGAGCTTTGGAATCTTCTACATTCTATTGTTGATGCTCATTCAGACACTTATGCCAGGTTGGGCAACTTAGTCCTCCTGCCAAGAAACTTTTTCGAAAAAAATTTCTAGTAAATGGGTATCCAAAAACACAAAAACCACTTTTCAAGCCTGGTACAAGGACTAATTCACCAATGATGGTGACTTAGTCCACTTGGGGCTTTTGGGAGTTTCGAGGCTGGAATTTGTAGGTGCCCACTTGTACTTTTGTTTCTAACAAAGACTCATGTCTGAATCTTCAGAAAATGACCTGCAAGTTGTCTTCAGCCTCCTTATTACCTAGGTTTGTTGACTTGGAATGATGTGGATGGAATGATGACACCTTTTCATACCTTCTCTTTGACTATTTTGAGTACAAAACCTGCAAAGCACACATGCAAAGAGGGAAAAGGTGTTAGGGTTAGAGAATAGGGTTTTGCCTTAGTCAAACCCCATGTTGGTAATCAAACCCAAATGATGAAATAGAATGTAAATGGAAAGATGAATGAACAACATGCAAATGTAAACACTCACCAAACCCTTGTTGAAGAAGTCTAAAGATATGCAAGAACCAGCTCCAATGGATGATGTCTGAAATGCTAAGTGTTTGAATGCTTGCTTGAGAAGATTGAATGCTTGTGAAGATGAGAGATGTTGTGAATGCAAGAGTGTAGGAAAGAAAGATAGATAAAATGAGGATAAAAACCCTTGTTTATACATGTTATACCCTAATTCCCCGAAAATAACACATTATAAGTTGACCTTAGGGTTTTGGAGGCAAAATCCCACTAGAAATTTGTTTTAATTTTGATTTTTATGTCAAAAGGGACTAAGTCGCCCAAGGTGGTGACTTAGTCCACTTGGAAAAATTCAAGTGGTAGTCAGGATTTAAAAAGTGGTTAATGATGTTTAACAAGATTGTCTCCCGAAACACACTTAAGTCGGGCCTAAAAGTACATTAGAGGGCCAATTTAACATAAGAAAGGGTTGAATTAGTGATGGTGAGCCTAGGAAAGTGTGAAAATGGGTTACAACACCTTACAACACTTTGGAACAAGTCTTGGAAAGAGGTAAAAATGGGTTGTTTAGATGAATTATGTTGAAAGGGTCTTAGAAAAGTGGGAAGATGTGTTACAACACTTCACAACACCTTTGTAAAACACCATTAGGTTGTTGTTGATTTTCAAGCATTCAAGACCTAATGTGAATGTGTTGGCCACATTACAACATTAGATCTAAGCAAAACCAGGCCAAAATCCAAGGGAAAAGGCCCGAATGAGTGAAAATTGTCAAGGCTACACTTTTTGGCGACACAATTATTAGTAGCAATATTTTATTAGGAAAACCAAATAAACATGATGGATCCTTCCAATAGTTTCTACTTCATTCATGAATTGATTCTCACATGGGAAAGCTTAAATAGCACACTCTAAGCTTTGACTTGCATACATTGCTCATCTAAAATCACACTAACTTCTCCAATAGGGTTCATCTACTAGTGTGATTTCAAATGAACCACCTAAACAAATCAAAACTTAGAATATATTGTTTAAACCAAAATGATTCTCACGATATCTTTTAATGACTAACAAAATATGGTTAAGTAGCTTTTCTTTATAAACCACTCCTTTAACAAATACCAAAATACTGCTAGGTAGCTTTTCTTTATAAACCACGCCACAATCTTCTTCACCCACTTTATCTGAAAGTTGTTGGTGATCTTCAAGAGTCAAGAATATGAATATCTGTTTGCCATTTGATCAACATAAACTTGCAGGAAATCCTCTATATTAGAAACATTGAGTTTCTTCGAGGAAGAGGAAAACCACATCTTCCAATCAACAAACACATGCAATGGCTAACATGAATGATAGCTTATTAGCAAAGAAATATGGTGGGAGAAGATCGAAAGAAAGCCCAGGCATGAGGAAAACAAGATGAGTTTGTTGCTTTACCAATTAAAATTCACTGCCATAGACCAACACTGAACATGCAAATTACATTGGCAAACATATTTTTTAGCTAAACAAACATATGAACAATAAATAGATAACAAATGACAAATATGAACATATGGGGTCTAGATAGTTAAAAAATGGTTTTATTGTAGAGACACCCATCAAATGTCATAGTTTAATGTTCATGTGTTTTGTAGGTTTATTTTTGGATCTTAGTCATCATCAAATTTGTTATGCCATTTCATTTATTTTTTTGGAATTTATAAATATTAAGGTATATCCTTAAATATGATAACATATATCATAATTCAAACAATTTATTGTGCAAGTCAACATATAATGATTGTATTTTTGAATTTTGGATCAGCTTGGCTTAAATTGGAAATGATTTTAAATTATGAAGGATACAATCATGTCTAAGAGAATAATTCACCAATAATCACATCTACGATTTATGAATTATTAGGACATAAGATGTATGGGTCAATGGAGACTAAAATGAGTAGATGGATGAATATTTTTTAAGTTATATTGGTGTTTACACCTAAATAACCAAAATTGAATACTAAATCAACACAACTCAAAATGTGACTATAGTGAGCTCAAAACTATTGGGGGATAGTGCAAAGTATGCACTTTTCTTTGCACCAATAATATTGAACTTTAAATCGAATTGTCCTAAATTGCAAGAATGTGTACAATGTTCAATAGCCTCCTTTTTAATATTTTATACATTATAATGTGATTGGATCTAGTTTAGAATTTGCTTGGAGTATTAAATTTTATTTTTTATTTTTATTTGCTATAGTGTGGCCTTACCTTTATAATGGTCATGCAATAAATAGTAAGTTGTAAGGACCATTTTCATGTTTGAGTTGTGACAATGATTTTGACCACTTTCCACTTGTACCATTTTCATGTTCAAGTCATGATAATAATTTTTACCACTTTTCACTTTGACCATTTTCATGTTCAAGTCATGTGATAATAATTTTTACCACTTTCCACTTGAACTTTTTTCATGTTCAAGTCATGATAATATTTTTTACCACTTTCCACTTGGACCATTTTCCATTTGAACCATTTTCATGTTTGAGTTGTGACAATAATTTTCACCACTTTCTACTTAGACCATTTTCATTTTTTATTCATGACAATAATTTTTACTACTTTTCACTTGGACCATTTTCCACTTGGAAACTATGTGTCAACAATAAACCTCATTCCATTTGGAAATTAGATGTCAAACTAATCCACACACCTAACTTATTAAGAAGATCAAGAGTCACGAAGCCGAGAAGTGGAAGAGCAAGAGTCCCCACTTACAATTTCACTTTAGATATCCTTTTGAGGATTTGAACCTACAAATTACTACTAGAAGCCAAATAATGAGAAACCAAGAGTTGCCACTTCGAATTCCATGTTAGATATTACTTTAGAAACTTGAATTTAAATCTTCACAACTCAAACCCAACACTTCAACCACTTGATCTCAACCCCTTGAATAGAAATAAATATAACAAAGATACAATAACTATTCTAAATATTCCTTTCAAGTAGTACAATATTTTTTACATTTATACATGAGTTCACTTATAAAAGAGAAAGTGCAACAGTTGAATCTAATGTAAAAAGATATATATGAAATTTACTATTCAGTGTGTCTGTAATAACTAACTTGTTGTGGTCAAGCCAACACTTTACAATATGAATCAGTGTCATCATAAAGTGTTACGACATATTGACCACAACATGCCAGCAATAATCAGCTTGTTGTGGTCAAACCCACATTTTACAATAAGAATCAGGCTGATCATAAAGTGTTAACATATTGACCACAACATAAGATCTTCCTCTTCAGTGCGGCTCTCTCAAAACTTCTTGTAAAGTTTCCACTATATCAGTAATGGCTAGGTTGCACCCACTCTTCATCTCCATCTGCAAATGTACTGAAATGTCATAATTATTATCTACAGCTGATGAAATTAAAAAAACTGTAAATGCTAACAGTGTAATGGGAAGACCTGTCCAGTAAAAGTGAGATGAAGTGTTTCTTCTGCAAAGAAAAATATGCTGGCGTTCTCAACTGAAAGCTCAAGATTTTCCAGCTGGGTAAGACATTTTACCAGCAAACCTCTCCTGGCAGCGCAGTCTATGCCAATCAAAAATTTGTTTTGGTTAAGTCGTACTTTGATCTCCGGATCTCCTCTTTCTTTCTGCTCACAACAAGACTTGGTTTGAAGTTGAAGAGCAACGCCAGGCTGCTCCTGCTCAATCGCATTTAATTTCTCTTGCAGATGCTTCACGTATTTGACCGTCTCACTTAGCACGCTCTCCTTATTCAACTGCCACAAACAGTTCAAATCTACCTGTCATGTTAATGCCCGAAATTGGGAATTTCTATAATAAGTTGTACACAATTTCTATAGTCCTGTGCTAAGGATTAGGTTTACTAATACTCTAATTGATAAGTAAGAGATATTTTACAACTTATCAAATTATGATATTGTTATCAAGATTCAACTGTGTAGTTTTTAGTGATTCATTTTTCATGAGTAGTGGTTCACAAGAACTTATCTCTCATGGTAATAAATGGTTCACTTAACACTCATTGCATTTATGTGATCCTAACAGAGGTGAAGCATTGGGCTCAGTAGATGCAATGAGTGCTAAGTGGACCATAAATTATCATGAGAGATGTGTTCTTGTGAACTACTACTCATGAAAAATGAGTCAATAAGTTTGACTCAAAAAATTACAAGGTTGAATTCTGATAGCAATATCATAATTCTCCAATGTCAAGACACAATAATAAAAATTTTTATAATCAGAATGAGATTATAGACTGAATTTTCTTCTTTTTTTTCTTTATTTTGAGATATATTAGAATTTAGATGACTTCGAAAGAATGGATGCCTCTTAATTCTAAACTATCAGCCAAAAAGATTTCAAACTCATGCTCATATCAGATAATAAAATGGTCTTATGAAAAAAGGTAAAGCATCCATAATCATTTTATCTTAAATGTCCTACTTAAACGTTCATGTATACAGTTTTCTCCAGTAAACTGTAATCCATTATCCAAGTAAAGAAAAGAAAAAAAATGGTACCATGGTCCATCACCTTCTTTATGCCGGGAACCAGAGATGACAAAGCAATTAATTTCTCGTTGAGTTGCTGACGCCGTTTGCGTTCTGCCATGATGTATTTCTTGTGCCTGTTTCCATCCACCGCATTATCGCTATCATTAGCTGCATTTGAACAGTGTAACAATGTATCTGAAGCTTGAAACGATGAATCTGTATGAGCAGAGATATTGGGTCCTCCAAAGCCATGAGCCTGATTGCCCGCCTGCTGATGAAGGCGTTGAGTAGTTGTTAAGCTGCCATGCTCATGAGCTTCCGTCCATTGCTGCACTTGGGGCCCAGAAAATGCACTTGAATTGTACTCATCTTCTAAGAGAAGGGCTTTCAACGATTCGATTTGTGAGGACACTGTTGGAATACTGAGAGCATTTGCTTCAATCTCCTACAAGAGAAGTATGAAATATTTTAGGCATTAAAATAAAATAAAACTGTATGGATCTGTTAAAAGCATGAAGTTCAGTGGTTTATATTGACTATTTGTCACATTTTTTTAGATTTGATTGTATGAAAGTTTTTAATATTAATGTTTTGGATCAAACTTTATGATTCATTATGATGTAGGAGATAATCAGAGATGGTGAAGTTTGATTCAAAATGTCCATTTTAAAAACTTTCATAATCAAATCTAAAAATATATGATAAAATGAATAGAACATATTTAACAAAATATAATAGAACATGAAATTTGATCCAAATATTAATATTAAAACCTTTAATACAATCAAATTCAAAAATATATAATAAACAGTGTAACAGATTTAATAAATCATTCCTTCCTCTTACCAAGTCTGATAGCCATGAAATCTCCATCTCCGTGTCACTGGTAAAGAGGCAGTCCAGAGCCGAGAAAGATACGAATGTGTTGGAAACACGGGATGGACGTTGGAGTATATATGCAGTTTAAATCCACAGTCAAAGACGAGTAAAACTGGTATGAACGGTAAGTGCGGGAAGTACATTTCATGTGCTAAATACACCTCGTAGGGTGCGTAGGTAAAATAATGATGTAATGGCTTCCGTGGAGGCCGCCTAAAGTCAAGGAGGAGGAAATTGTATGAAAACGGGCATGGTCTGTGTAGGAAACTTCGTTTTTTTGGGTAATTTCTTTACTTACGTGGAGGACACTGATCCGGTTGGAAGAAACGGTCAAACACCTCTAGAACTTTTATGGAGACGATGTTCTTGTAGCATGTCAATTTAACAGGATTCAACTACATATTCTTCAGTCAACCTGAAATAAAATTCTATAGTGATATTTGTGCGGTCTGTCAAATCATGTGATGTTTTTATTAGAATTCATTTACATATAGTTTTGAATCAATATTCATTAATTTATATTTAATAGGTAGTGTTTTATAAAAAAAATTGTTTTCCAAGTATAGTAATGGTTAATTTTAAATTGATTGCATTTAAGTGATGTTCACAAAGGTGAAGCATTGGAACTTCCTAAGAGGTCGCCCTTCTCAATACTACACTAATTCAAATATGTTTAACCAAGGAATTTGATACAAGGTCAAGTCCATTTAGCTTGCTACCTCATTTGTAAAAGCTTCATCAAGTGTTGTGCTTTGTGAACCATTAGTTATAGAGTTCCTTAGCTTATCTATTTTCATGTAAGTGATGTTTTAAGAGTGTATCAAATTATGTGATGCTTTTATCAAGATTCAACTGCATGATTTTTAGTCAGTCTTCATTGACCATATTTTATTAGTAGTGTGTCTTGCAAAATGAGTCATATTCCTCCAAAGAATCTGTCACAAGGGTTGCCGCCACTTGCTCTCAAATAGAAGAGTCGTCAATCAACTACAATTGTTTCTTGCAAGTAGCTAGACTTTTTTATTGTGTGCCAAGACTATTGAGTCTTTTAGTTGACCCTCTCCTTCACAAGGTGGCAATGATATTGGTACTATCAGGCCTTTGCCTCTTGGTTAGAGGTACTTATGGTGTTTAATATACATTAGGAAGGATGGGTGACCCCTAATCTTTCCTTAGGTGAACCCTCTTACAAGATTTTTTCTCATCCTTGTTTGCTACCTCCTCCCTCCAATGTGATAGTATTTTCTTAACTAGGTAGTAACTTTATGTTTCTAATTTTTAATACTTTTTTCTTCAAGTTTGAGCTCAAAGTGTTACTTTGATAAATAGTGGTGGAAATTGAAATGAGGAAAAATTTGGAGATTAGAAACAACGGGTCAGTGGATCTACATTTATGGTTTGATTCGATTTTTTTTTTTAATGTTCAATATTTCAAAGTTGGGCCTAGGGTAGGAAGATACAACCATATACCATAGATTGAACCCCTACAAATAATTTTCTCATTTCAACCCAATAGACAATGTTTATGATTACCTTTGGATTCCATCCACTCCTTCCTCTTTACAATTATTTTGTTTATCTCTATTGTTTGTACATACTAACTAGTCATGCATACTAATTGATTGTGTTTTATTGTAAACCTTAATATGTACTTTATCTGATTTTTTAATTCATATGTATGGGCATATAAAAAAATTCAATTAAAAATTTTTTTAGTAAATAACATATATATTGTAATACCATAAAGCTTTTATATATGTATGTGTGTTTTTATTGGCACGATTTAAGCATAAGTATTTAAGAGTAGACGCCTAGTAGTTAAAAGTAGCTTTTAGATAGAACAAAGCCCTCGACATATGCATAAGATTGATAAGGAATAGATGAATGTAAGCCTTAGAATTAATTTCATTAGAGAATTTCTTATATAAACCTCATTGATGTAATGAACTGATATCAATGATTGAATACAATAAAGCTTTCCCAGATATACATGACAATATGTTGTGTATGTTTGTTTATCATTGTGTGTATTTCTAACAATACACAAGTCAAGTAGTAGGTGTGTGGAGTTAAACGTGGTTTGAGTGATCGTCCATTTATTGATAAGCTAATGCATGTGAATTTTAAAAGTGCTTAACCTAGAGATCTAGTGTGTGCAATAGGTAAACTGCTAGCAATTGGTTCCATTGCCGAAATCTAATCAACATTTTTATTATGATCATTAAAAAATAAATAAACATGATCTGAACCTAAAATATAAGGGAAAAAAAATTAGGCACAAATCAAAGTCACCTTGTTCTTGATGATTGCACAAATATTCTATAATGATCTATTGTATTCCTTCTTTAGATAGTGTTGGGATTTGCACAATTTCTAACCATGGGTATAGGCTTCTTGAAAAAAGAGCATCCTAGAGAATTGAGCAATCAGTTTCAAACAATTTTAATTTTTTTAGGTTTTTTTTCTAGCATTTAGCTTCTCAAGTTTGGAGGAGTAATTCAAAATCAAATAAATTTCCTCTCAAATGGTGCCCAAGATATTTAGAGGATTCCAGTTGCCACATAAGTTGGTAAACTTGCTCTCTAGGTGATTGAGAAGGGGAGTTTGAGGAATTAATATTAGAGAGAGTTAACAATTAAATGTGCCACTCTCATTTGCATGTTCGTATTATCAATAGGTTTACCCACACGAAGGAAGAGTTGTAATGGGAGAAGCTTAAATTTCATAGATGTTAAATTATCAAAGTTTTGTTTGATCGTGCATGGGGCCACTCATGACATAATTTTTTTAGTTCCACTCCTAAATCATCTCAATTTTGAAAGTGGTTATCACATTGATGGAGATGTTATGCTCCTACTTTTCTCTCTTGAAATTTCTTAAAAACTCTTTCTTGAATATCTTCACTTTAGCACCATGATATTGAAGATATTGATAAAAAAAAGTATGGAGGGAGCTTTAAATGATAGCTTGCTTCTAGATCATTAAATTTCAGGTTAAAGGTGAAATTTTGAGCTGATATTCGTAGATTAAGAGTCCAAGAGGGAAATTCAAAGTCATTGTTTGATGTTGATCTTAGCATGGAGCTATCTAGTTTCCATTTAATTACTTATTTATGTTCCAAATCTAGTATTTTATGGGTTTGGGCGATTTAGAATATAAAAATATTAATTTTATAGGGGAATATACCTTCCAAATTTCCCCAACCAAATATAATGTACAATATTTTTCTTTCATGGTTCAATAAAATCAACAAAATCCTATATGTTTGGTGTTCATAAATAATTATAAAAAACAACTAATTATGAAAATCAACAAAATCCTATATGTTTGGTGTTCATAAATAATTATAAAAAACAACTAGTTATGAAAAAGGATTTCAATTTTTTTCTATTTGAAATCAATGTTTTTTGAATCTTATAATGGTTTCCCATGATCTCCAATAAACCAAAAATATGAATTGTTAAAACCCTTTTAAAGGAAAATTTTATAATCTTACTTAAGAAAACCATCAATTTAAATAGTAGTTTTGGTAATTTTGTTCCCCTGAGTTTGGTATATGTGTGGAGTCTTGTATTTTAGTTTGTAAATAATTATCAAACCTTTGTAAGTTGTATAAAAGGGTGTTATGAAATTTTGATACAAGGGAAAAGGCAACTTTCATTTGGTTCCCTGCTCTTGACTAGATGGAATGGTATCTTGAAGATAGTCTAGGTCTTGTAGAAAGTTATGTCAAATAATTGTCTTGTTCTAGTTTCTAGATTGGGTTTTAGTTATATGTGTGTCTCTTTGCTTGTGACATCATTCCTACTAGAATTCAAAATAGTTTAATTTTATAATAACTCCAAACCAAGATAGCTATAATAAAAGTTTAAAGAGAAGGGATCCTACAAATGGTGGAGAAGACAATAGTGAAGAATATTGAAGAAAGGATGAAAGAGAGAGGAAGAGAAGGAACTATACCTTTAGATGAAGTATATGATTGGGTTTGGAGGTCTCTTGAAAATATTTTCTATGGGAAAAGGATGGATGTACCTAAATTTTCTAATGCTTTGAATTTAGGAGAGTTCATTGACTAGGTTTGCAAACTTGATTATTACTTTAAATATGAGGATATCTAAGATCATTGCAATTTTTAAATGAAATAAGCCAATACAAAGGGGCTAGAAACCCTTTGTTGGAGATATTCATAGATATATGGTGTTCTTTGATGGAGTGAACTTATCACTTGATAAAACTAGGTCCATTTACCAAGTTGAGGCGAAAAAATATTCTTAGAGACTAACATTTGGAATTGTTGTTAAAAAACTCTAAAATTTTATGTAAAATTATATGTGAAAAATTACATAGAAGTGTTCTACAAGGCACTGATAAAATTCATACCATCATGACATGGACTAACAAAATGTAGAAAGGTACATATATAAATATATTGAGAATCTAGATTAGGGGTTACAATAAACATTAAGTTTAGTGATAATTTATCTAATTTATTTGTTGTAATAAATTAGTAATAAAAAATAATAATAGTATGCATGAGTTATAAAATTCACAAGATCATTCATTAAAAAAAAAAACACACTAATATTACATAGGAAAATCCATTCAAGTTTTAAAACATGCCACCAAAGAGAGCCACACTAATATTTGTGTTGATCTACAATAATATAATTTACATAATGCAGTTAGCTTCTCTAGATTCAATCATTTTATTCTTGAACTTGTATTCAATCTAATAGGATTTTATTAGCATATCCTTGCTTCAAACTAAAATGATAAAACTATTATATTGTACCCTCCTTGTATAGAAAATTAGGCAAGTGAAAAACTACTATGATTATAAACCAACAAAGAAAAACCACCAAGGATATAACCTAACATGTCTCTAAAAGTTACAAGCATCATTCTAAAATATTATTGACCTTTCTCACTAACCTATATATTTTTATGTCCACAAGAGTACAACTGTAGACCACTAAAAGGTGAAACAAAAACTACTTGGGTGCTCAAATAAGATAATCAACTATGTGACCACCACCTTACACATCTTACAATATCATAGATTCAATTCTAGTTCATGCCAAGTGGCCAAGGATGCCTTACTAATGTAACCCCTATTAAATTCCTCTTAAAATCAATATTACCAGTCTAAAAGAATATTCCACTCCACATGTACCTCTGATTACCATATCAAAATCCCATTTCACCCTTTACATGATCTATGGAGATACATACATAAATTAATATATTTATAACAATATAATCATAAGTAGCATTCATATTATAACATTTTTTACAAGGATATTCAAGGTGAATAATACACCTTACCCTAACATTCTCCTACTTGATATTTACATTGTAAAATACTAATAGAGATACATGTAAAAGACATTAAGTATTAGGGAGGACTTAAGGCTCATATCCTCCTTCAACCACAAAAAATTTTCATGCTCAATGGCTTCTAAGTTTAAATAAATCAATTACATTCACCAACTTTCTAACCTTCTCAATTTTAACCTTCTTATCTTATACATCTCTCAAAAAAAATGGTATTGCACATCAATATTTTTTATATGGGCATGGTACATAGGATTCTTTGTCAAATTTCTATCACTCTAATTATCAAAACTTATCTTCATTTTCTTATTCTAAAATCCAATGCATACACATAATTTGTGTAGCCACACTATTTCATACGAGTACATGTCATAACCATGTACTTTTAATCTATAGTGGAAATAACGATTGTGGGTTACTTTTTATCCAACTAACTACACCTCCAAACAAAGTAACTACAAAGCAACTTGAATAGACCTCCTATTGTCCAAATCACCAACTCATTTTGAGTCCACAAAGCCCTATATAGCCAACAACTCAGTAATATTATATGTTCCATGATAACAATTGTAATAATTATAAATTTCATGCAAATATCTTAAAACCCTTTTCACATAGGTCTGGTGCACCCTACCAAGGTTAGACATAGAATTACTACGGACACCCACTACTTAAGAAATATTTGACATAGTATAGACCATAAGATACATTAGGCTTCCTACAAAACTAGCATAAGGAACAATATACATATCTTCATTTAATGACCATATTTAAGATATATTCATCCAAATATAGCTTCTAGTACCTACAAGTAAGGTTGCATTCATTAGTTTATTATCCTACATATTAAATCTCTACCAAATAGTTTCAATATAATTTCTCTAATTTAACCAAATCCTTCTATTATTTTGATCCATATGGATTTCTATACATAAAATATATTTTACAACCCCTAAATGTTTCATAACAGTAAATTTGAGTTCTATGTTCCCTTCATTCATGTAGTATTCCCAATAACAGCATATAGGATAATGATTAAATATTATGGTCAAGTTGTTTATAATAAACATAATGATTAAATTTACTTGGATAACAAACCTAATTTCCAAAGAAAATTAATCAAACTTCAAATACCACATCCCAAGTGACTACTTCAATCCATACAAATATCTCTTCAACTTACAAACTAGATTTGTCTTTCCCTTAACCACAAAATTATCAAGTTGTTTCACATAAATTTCCTTTTCTAGGTCCCCATTCAAAAAGGAAATTTCACCAAAAAATATTCCTTTGAACTTAGGACAATATTTCAACACCAATCAACAAATTAAACTAAATCAATGACTATTCCTAGTCTCACATGTTCTATGTCAAACCCTAATACTACTTTCTCCACAACTGATGGTGTGACAAGCAGACTAGTATGGGCCGATTACGTTTGATCCATAAAGAATTGAAGCATAATGAGGCCACTAACTCCAATCTCAATAGGATCAATCAAATTGAAGTTAAACTAAATATTCATTAAAGCAAAGCATTCTAAACTACAAAAGTGTTAAAATCTCTACTCTAATCCATTCAAAACTTATCCCATTGTGGGATGGTGTCACATTGATGTGGAATGGCAACCCTTCCCCAATCCCATGGATAAATGAGCTTGTTTCACCCAATTTTATTGAAGAAACTGGTGAAACCATGATAAGATATGTATGAAAACATGACTTTAATCTAAATTAACATGATGCAAAAGCTAATCTAGCATAATTTATGCTAAAGTGATTTAGATATACAAATGCTAAGTTAATCTAAATGAGATTTAAACTAAAAAGATTCAAACCCTAGTTCTTTAATTAGCTAAATGGATGGAAGCCATTAATGAAAGCTAAGCTATTATGCAACTAAAAAAGAACTAAAATATGTTAAATGTATGCAAAGTATGAGTGTGAGTGTGAGTGATTTCAACAACATAAGTTTGATGCTGAGAGATGGATCCATTTGTCTCCAAATAGTGTTTTATTTATAGGAGAGCAAATGGAAATGGAGGGTTGAGATTAGAAAAGCTAATCAATGTTCAAGGATGGAGGAATTTGGAGGCATGGATCATGGATTCTCATCAACGAGTGAGAATGCAAGATGAGATTTAATCAAGGGTTCTCATTCATTCCAAACAATCACACTTTTGACCTATACAAGAGGTCAAAAGTTGACTTGCACAAGAGGTTTCAAGCTAACTTATGAATGAAGTTTTGTGAGAATATTCCCTTTCTTAAATGATTGGAGGAGAAATAATATGCATGGGTGAGGAAAAAGGATATTTTGCTAATTAAAACAAAGTTTAATTGTGCAAAAGGGGAGGGAATATTCCATGAGAATATTCCCTTTCAAGAGTGAGGAATTAGATTAATTAGATAATTATTAATTAAACAAGGTTTAATCATGCAATTAGGGGAATTAGAAGAATAAAGTGATATTCATTAAATTAAATGATTTAATGAATGGGAAAAGGGTAAAATGGCATTTAACTTAGGGTTATTTAATTAAATGGGAAGACTTAAGGAATTAAATTAAATACTTTGGTTTATTTAATTTAATGAGATGAAATGTTAGTGTGAAAGGGGGTGAATTAACCTGATTTGATGAATTAGGTTAATAGATGCAAATGATACAATTAATTAAATAACTTAGGAAAAATTAATAAATTAAGCGAAAATAGGATGGGTTTTAGGAGGAAATGGTGTTAGTATACCTGATTTGAGTGCATAATATCATTTAGGACATTTTTCAGTGTCTACATTTTGCCCCTCTTTGAAGTGGGGTACATGCTACTTTGATTAAAGACTGATTCTCTCCGGATTAAAAAATGTTGGTTAAATAAATAAATAAATTTATTTTTCAATGCCTTGTTGTTGAAGGATTAAGCTTATTCCTTGCCCCCTCAAGAAATCAAGTGGAAATTTTAAATTTTGGGTTGATTTCTTGATAAAGATGAAAATTTGTCCCAGGGGTCCAGAAACGTTCTGAAATGCAAGAATCATGCCAATTTAAGCAAAAAATGATGTAAAAAAAAGGTTTTGATTGGAATATTTGGTGAAAATGATGATAAAACCTAGCTTGATGGTTAAATTAGGGCCAAGAAAACCCTAATTTTGATGTATAAATAAGCCAAGAAGGGTCACTTTCAATTCATTTGTGCATTCACACCTTAGAAAAATCTTGCAAATTGAGCTCTGACCCTTTGACAAGATGGCATGACGAGAGCTCCAATGACACATTTTTAATTGAGTCTGAGATTACCAAAGGCTTCTAGGCACAGGAACACTAGTATGTGATCTGAAACTTGATTTGAAATCTGACTTTTTGATGCATTTATTGTGCTTTGAAATTTAAACTTTGGCGGTGTCGCTATATGGCAACACCCATTTGAGAGTCGGCGACACTAAATTGAATTTTAGCGACGCATATGTATATTGCAACGCAGTTCACAATTTAGAATTAGGGTTTCCAATTTTAAATTGTGATGCATATGTTTATAGCGACACACTTCTCAATTTGGAAATTAGGGTTAGGGTTTCCAAAGTTTAAATCATGACACATGTTTCTGGCGATGTGATTTGTGATTTGAAATTTGAATTCCTTTGGGCATCACAATTTGGAATTTGAAATATAGCAACGCTATTGTCATTTTGGAGCTGAAAATTCTAAACTGAGTCATTTGTTTTCAAATTTTGATGTTGTGCACTTTGTGGGTGCAGGTCATTCCACCCTTGATGTCTCGCGAGCACCGGCCCACAGTTTTGGAGAGACTTGGCAGTTTATCCGAGTTGCGCCAAGAGCACCTGGGAAATATTGGCATGTGGTACGTCACATATATGTCCATCGTCTAGACACATCTAACTATGATGACCGTGCTATGCAACCGATGGCATAATGAGACTTCGACATTCCACCTTTTGGTAGGCGAGGCAATAGTGACATTAGAGGATGTATGGTGGATACGGTGTTTGCCGATACACGTTGAGCATGTGATATATGATGTCAGTGTTGGATACGATGCATGCCACAAGGTGATGGAGATTAAGGACATCATTCTAGTTACTTCACAAATCAACCTTGAGATGTATAGAGGTCAAGTGCCTACCTTCAAATTGATAGTTGCAGTCATCATTTCAAGTTTGGTCACTCCAAACCAAAGAAGTGGAGGATTTAGCCTAGGATGGGGCTTGGCATGGCATCGGATTCTCTAAAAGAGGACAAAATTTTCATGGGGTCCAGTGATGTCGGTCTCATTGTATCATGATATGCATGACTTTGTCTATTGCAATGGAAGAGAAATCGGGATAGGAGTTACCTTGTTGCATATTTGGGCTTGGGAGCACATTATTGTGCTTCATTTGATTGTTCAGATGGTTGATGTGGAGCCAGATAACCCTGTGGTTTGGAGCTACAGAAGCACCATTACCTTACGACACATTGGGCAACTTGGGCTTCTATATTGGTGCAAGGTACTTGATGATATGATAGTATTTAGGTGGTGACCCTGGCTTCAAATGCCAGCGTGGTATGATGATGTGCAACAAATTTTATTTGCCAAACAAAACCAGTATATGCAGGGTTAGGAGTATACGATTATTAAGAGATACCTATCAGACAGGGTAGCTCGACAGTTTATAGATCAGTAGGATAGGCCAGACAATGCATATAGGACCATTTTTGCCAGATCATCTCGAGAGGTACCCACATGGGGACCCACGATCCCAGCTCCTAAGGTGGCTAAGGGGTTTCAATAGTTGGTTGCACAACCATGGGCATATGACTAGGGACAGGTGAAGGCTCATACAATGTCTACATACGATGCATGGTTTACACCCCCTCGCAGGTTGACAGATCTAGTAGGTGCTCATCCATGAGGGAGACCTAGAAGGCGGGGAGTGGGCAAAGGTAGATGCAAAGACAAAGGACATGATGGGCAGGACAACCAAGATGGGCAGATTTTGGGGATACCGCCAGTGGATAAGCAGCCCCCACAATAGCCTCCTATTCAATAGCAGCCTGTGCAGCAGCAACCAGTGCAACCACCACCATAGGATCCTCAAGATTTACAGATTCAACAATTGTAGCACCAGGTGCAAGTCATTATAGGTGAGCAGGATCAATCCCATCAGCAGATTTTAGCTATTATTATTGAGAGGGATCAAGCACAATAGCAGGTTTTGGCTATGACTACAAAGCGAGATCATGCGAGGCAGCGGGTATAGGCCATGACTATTAAGAGAGTTTAGGAGATCAATCGCCGCTAGTAGTTGAAGGTGATGACAGCAGCTACATGGGGCAGGACTGTATTTGTTAGGCTATACATAGAGGTTGTGAATGACACGGCCTATTATAGGATGCACTATCATAGATATGTTCCACAAGCACTCAAATAGCCTAAATACTCATAGAGGAGTGATGTACGGCCCAAGGTTGAGGAGTATCTAGAGAGATAGGCCAGAGAGGAGAGCAGCCATCAGGGCTAGCTCGATTATATAGACATTTTTTATTTTTTGCTTGATTCTTTTATACAGATATACATTCATGGGCTCATTTTTTATAGCCTCATGGATATTGTATTTATGTTCAATATACATACACTAACTCAGATATTATACCATGACATTCATTTTTTGATATGTATATATGATACGGATTTGGATTCAATATGATGTGTTCATCTTATTTCATGTTTATGATTGTATGGATGCATATGATGTGAGATGTGACATGCTTATATTTTGTCATGTATGGATGCACCTTTTTTTATACTTATGCAATAATGTGCAATGATAGGCGATGTAATGCTATGGATGGATGCAATATTAATTCTTTTTCAGTATCTTTTCATGATATTTTATGGGATGAATAATATGATATGCAAATGCTATGCCATGATTATATATGAAAATTTTATGGATGCATTTCTTATTTTTGTATTTTCTATGCAGTTTTATGATGATGAGATGTATGCATATGGATGGATAATGTAGATGCTTATGCTTATGATATGATAATGTGATGTATGTTTATGATATATGACGTGCAATGATTTAAGATGCTCAAAATAAAAAATCTATATTATTTATCACAACTTAAATGATAATGATGATGGAGGATGTATGCTTTATGATATGTTATGATTATGTTGTGTTGATGGTTTGTGGATGCAGGATGGATGCATTGATGATGTGTTTGTTGATTGTCATGATACCAAGTTAGTGTGGAGAGAAGATAGAAGAAACAAGATGAATGACCACTGATTTGATGATTGCTTCAAGAGATCCAACAAGTTTGTGATCCACTGAGATTTTATTAGAGATGGTGATGAGAAATGCATGATTATAATGAATGTATGACGATGATTTTCTCAAATCTCAGGATTGGGACTTTCTTTCATTCCTTATTGTTTGATGTAACACATAGATACGATGCATCAAGGTATTGATACTAGGACGGTATTGTATCTAGTGTAATGGAATTTGACTCTACAAATAGATAGGATAGTTCTTGTTGACATCTTGACATACGGAAACCCCGTCGAAATGTAAGTTAGAAGCTTATAATATATCAGACCAAAGCATATGCAATAGTCAACAATGTACTCCAAACAACCTTCCTACACACAACCAAGCAAGTATGCACCAAGATTATTTTACAAGAGTATCCACAAGCACAAAAGATGAAAGATCATGATCGATGCCCCATTCCTTTCTCTCTAAATCATTTTGATAGACATCATCAAAAGGTCCTCAGAATGGGTCATTACGATAAATCCAAAGAAAATATCAAAGACAAACGATCAGTACTATCTATATCTCTTGCCAGTTTAAATATATCTAAGTTGATTTTTGATACTCATGTCCATCACAAGAAGGATACATCCTAGGACATGTTGATCAAGGGTTTGATGTAGGATGATGATGAGCTTTATGATAACCCATTTGATACAAACTTCACTAACGCATTTTCCTATGATCTAGACTTTAGATTTTGACACTTAGTTTTTCACTTTACGACTTGCTATACTTGCTTTCTATTCGTTTTACCAAAGGTTGAAGGCGACGATTGATTTATTATGGGTGAAAATTTATTGTGGTTGAAAGTGAAATGGGATGGATGGTTTTGGGTTTTTTAGAATATGTCAATGTTTTTGGTATTTTGAAAAAGTTTCAAGGTTGTTTTTGGTCTTTTTGAGTTTCTTATGTGAATGTTTATGGTTTTCAATTTTTTGAGGTTGTTTAGGGTTTTCTTGAATGTTTTCCAATGTTTTTGGTATTTTTGAAAAAAATTCAAATGTTTTGGGTTTTTTCTGATATTTTGAATGTTCTCGGGTTTTTTAAGATATTTGAATGTTTAGGGTTTTTCTAAGTTTTCTGACTAAGAACCTAACCTAAAATACCTATCCTAGGGGCCTCAGGGGTTGATCAAAGATAATCCTTGCCTACATTATACACACAGAGACCACGTAGTTCGACTAACTCAACTTATTAACAATGAGATATGAACAGTTGATGGATTTCCAGTTTATTATGACAAACTCCTAAAGATTGACCTAGGGTGTCTTGGGGGTACATCAATGATGGCCTTGCCTATGTTCAAGCTCAGAGACCTGTAGTTCAACAAGGTACTATTTTTTTGATTTTTTACGTTCAACCTTTTTTAGGGATTTTGATGTTTTTTGGATGTTTTGGATTTTTCCTTTACAATTTTTTGATTTTTTTTGGATTTTAGCTATACAAGATTTTGCAAATGTTTTTTGGATTTTTTGATGAATGTTTTACGAATGTTTTGGGATTTTTTATGAGATTTTGAGGTAAACGATACCTAGATCACGATGTCAATGTCGCATTGTGAGATAAAAGACATGGATCAAGAGTTATTTGAAAATAAGAGTGCAAGAACCTGCCCCTAGTTTCTAGCAATTCTTCATAATGTAATGGATAGCCAAGATAGGTAATGTATATGCAAAGATTTTGACAAATTTTTAGCATGCTAGATATAAGATATGGGACTTCATGAGATAAAATGGTAAAGATCATGTCAAAAGTTTTTCATGACTAGAGTTGAAGTATACATCGAATCTTTGTCAAGATCAAGATAAAATGGGATATCTGGATGAAAGCTAGATTTGGATAGATGGAGGGAACATCGGATTTATCATGACAAGGATGATATGCTTTTTTTTGAGAGGGATCATATAGACGCTCGATTCTACTCATGATTCTTGTTTGCTAGGTTTACATCATGGTACTTGCCCAAAGCACCTTCGTAATGGTTTTCACTGGAGGACGATTTTTATTTTTACTATTTTCTTAATTTTTTGATGATTTTTTTTAATTTTTTTGGAAGTTTTACCCTCATGTTGAACCACCTAGTGGAACTGATATAGAGACCACTATCAAAATGTGGCAGCAATATCCTTCTTGAAGAAGCTACTTTGCTAAGATATGGGCACTTGAATGCAACCTTGAAGACTTTGATTTACTTTGTTGGTACCGAAATTAACCCTATCTATGTGCGCACATTGTGATAAAGTACCTTTAGAACCTTTTGATGAAGGGTAGCTACCAACAAACAGTCAATGTGAGAATTAGATATCAGAAATGGAGTGGACGATGACATGTATGAAGGAATATGAGATGTATTTTTTGATGGTTTGGAACCTGTGACTCTCCAGACTTGGGAAGATGAGCAATGATGGGTGGGAATGGAGGTTTTCATGGAATTGGGACCAACCACTGGATATACTTTGTTCCTTCCTTGAGAAGCCTACTTTTGTATTAGAGGACTCTTTTGATGGACATATTTCCCCTTTTGATTTTTCCCCATAGTTTCTTTGACTAATGGAGTTTTTGAGGGATGATTTTCTTTATTTTTATTTGGTATCCATTTGTATTTACTTTGTCCTTTTTTCTTTACTGCTTCATTTTTTGATTATTTTCTCTTTGCTTTGATATGAATCTTTCTTTTTACGTTGGTCCCAATTTGTGTATGAGACAATGGGTGAATGTCAATTCATGATACAGTTAGTTGTAGCGTTGACTGTATTTTCATCATAAGGATTATTCGTCATCATATGTTAATTTTTGTTGTAGACAAGATTGCCCTCGATGTTGTGAAGGTATTGACAATGCCTAATTCCTTGCCCTGATAATGTATCCTCTAATCCATAGCCACTGAATATGACTTGTTGTGAACACATGATATTGCTATGGGTTCCTGTTGTTCAGGAATATGAATTGTTTGCTCTGATTCTATGACATTGTTATCTATTGATACTAATTAAAAATACGGTGGTGTTGGTTCAAAAGATGTCAATGATGCACAATCACTTTAAGAATAAAGAATCTTGACCATCATTTGCTCTTGTGTAGAAATATCAAGAGTGGGAGACTCTTATTTTGGATGAATAATTTCTATATACATCCATTTGAAAGAAACATCTCAAGAGTGATATCGGGGAAATCTTTGGAGTTTAAAATGGTTTGGAAGATTTTCCTTAGCTCTTGGTGAAACTCTTGGGATAAGTGTTCTTGATCTTGACTCAATTCGGAGCAAATTTCAT
The DNA here is from genome assembly GCA_007115665.2 of Sequoiadendron giganteum. NCBI lineage: Eukaryota > Viridiplantae > Streptophyta > Pinopsida > Cupressales > Cupressaceae > Sequoiadendron > Sequoiadendron giganteum. The sequence goes on along the minus strand of CM021107.1, from coordinate 406,544,689 downwards.
TATCCTTAAGATCCTCCTCTTGACATGACCCTTGGATGGATGATATATCATCAATAAAGGACTCTTCGCAACATTTTGTGGGTATGGGTGCAATAAGAATTAATTTTGGCTCATTTGGGACATCTTCAACATACCCAATCATTTAGTCATATGTGGGAGAGATATCACAATTTGATATCCACTTGATGTCATTACAGTATAAAATAGTGCTAAACATTGTTGATGGGTTTGGACTTTGTTTTAAAATAGTATCTTTATACATGTTTGATTCCTCATGTTGTGATAAATAAATATGTCCCACCATGGTATCATGACTATTGTTTACATTTTTTGAGGTTGATGTGTTTCCTAGATCTTTTGCTTTGGTATGGTCAAGCATAGGGTTTGTGTAAATTTTCAGATTTTCATTCCTATATTTTTTATCGACATGAATGTCTCCTTGTTCGATAAGATATTATATTAGATGTTTTATTCTAACACAATTTTGTGTGTTATGACCTTTGTATTGGTGAAATTCACAAAAATGATCTTCTATATAGTTGCGAGGTTTGACTTGTGGTTCTTGATAGTTTGAGAAATTTGGGAGTGTGATAAGATTATATTGTATCAACATTTTCAACACATACTCCATAGGTTCCCCCAAGTGAGTGAATTTTCATTTAGGAGTACTATTCATTCGTTTTTATCCATGTTGAGTGTTTGTAGTGTTGATTGTTGTTTGATTATTTGACAGTGACATGTATGGTTGTTGTGTATTGATGGTTTGGATGTTTTCTTTCCTAGGAGTAGTTAAAGCCACCTTTGCATCAACAAAACCATCACTAGTAACATTCTTATAGTTCTTGGCCCAATAGGGAGGCTAGTTATTAGAACTAATGGATGGGTGGTTGTCTCTATACACTTGTGTGTTTCCTTGTGAGATTAGAGCTTGCTCAATGTTAAGGGCTCTAGGGACAAGCTCTTCATAAGAGGTAATGCATTGCATCTTCAAGTGGAAGGATAGATCTGGATCAATATTTGATATGATAATCCCCACTTGTTCGTCAAGAATGGTCCACTTACTCTTACTAGCTTTTTTCCTCCATCGTTGCAAGAAATTGGCAAAGGATTCTCATTTGTTTTGCTTGAGTGTTTATAACTCTTCTAAGCTTACCTCCATGTCAAGATTGAAAGAGAAGTGATCTATGAATCTCAATGATTTCTTGGAAATTTTTGATATAGGGAGGCAGTTGAGAAATAAATCCATGGCAAGACCTATTAAACTTCAAGGGAAGAGACGAATTAAATACGAATCATTGTAAGCCAACTCCATACACATGACGTTGAATTCTTTGACATGGTCCACAGGATTTCCTCTCCCTTTGTATTTTTCAAATTTGGGGACCTCAAATCCAGGAGGAAAAGGTACCATTGCAATGTTTCGATTGAATGGATAAGGACATAAGTTTTTTTGTGTATGGGGCTTCTTCATCTTTCCTATTCAAAAATCCTTCATTTCTTGTGATAACGCCTTGAGTTGTGATGCTAGATCATCCTGCGGGTTTTGTGGAGGGACATATGTTGGAATGATGGATGAGTCGTAGGTGGGATTCTGATATGATAAGGTGTTATATGTTGTATACGGCAGTGTGAGGTTATGCGAAGGTGATTTGAGGTGTGGATGTATATGTTCCTAATGTGTTTGTATTGATGATGTTTTGTTGAGGACTATAGTAGAAAAAAATTTGTTGTTGTTGTTGTTGTTGTTTTTGTTTTTGTTGTTGTTGTTGTTGTTGGACAAGCTACTGAGCTAGTAAGGCTTGTTGTTGGGTTTGATGTTGTTGCGTGACTAAGGTGACTTGTTGGGCTTCTTGTTGTTGTTGTGCTACTAAGGTGGATTGTTGTTGTTGTTGTGTTGTTAAGGATGCTTGTTGTTGTTTTGATACTAAGGCTACTTGTTTTTGTTGATTTTTTGTTGTTGTGTTATGAAGGTTGCTTGCTATTGTTGTTGTTGTTGTGTTGCTAAGGCTGCTTGATGGGCTTGATGTTTTTGTGCTACTAAGGCTTGTTGTTGGGCTTGATTTTGTTGTTGTGCTGCTAAGGCTTCTTGTTGAGTTTTTTGTTGTTGGACAACTTGTCGATAAGCCTGTTGTGCTTGTTGTAAATCTAAGGCATATGCTTGTAATATAGGATCAGGTGGTTGTTGGGACATCTATGATGTGTTTTGGGTGTTGATGTTTTGAGTGGGTTTTGGGTTGTTGATGAGAGGTTAGGGGTTCTCTTAGCTCAAAATTCCTTGTAGGATAGTGGATTGAGGTGGAGGAATGTAAGTTTGAGGTCCCATTTGATTTTGCATGTCATGGGGGACCAAGGGGAAAGATGATGTTGGTTCCATTTGTTATTGTGATAGTAATGGCACATTCGTACCTTGTAACTGATTGAAAGTGTTCCCTTGACCAAAGGGTAGGGGGTTTCCTTGTTGTATTTGAGGTGGGATCAAGGTATTACCTTGGTTGATGGGATTCATAACCAAGGTGTTATTTTCATTTGGGTTGATGATAGATGGGTTTGATGTGGATGGTGAATTGACTTGAGTAGCTTGGGTACCACTTATTTTGATGTTTCAATGGGATTGTTGGAACCACTTTTCAAGGGTTGAATTTGTGTGAGAATGTTAACTTTCCCATGTTGTCCTACTTGAGGCACTTGGTTCACATTACCTTGCATATCATTAGGCATACTTGGGGTATTTGTAATGATTGATGAAGATGGTTGCACTCAAAATGTCACGGTTATTGTGGCATCATGAAATGTAAGTGGTTTGGTAAACATTGGTGTCCAACTTGTGTTTTGGGGAAGTTTGGTGGTTAATGGAATGGTTGTATTGTGAATAACCACAGTTGTGTTTTTTCCTACATATGAAGTGAGACCAAGGTTGGTTCCTAGCCTGGTTGCAAGACTAGATATTAAGGGTTGACTCAACACAAGGGATGGATTTGGTTGAATCGTAGAAGAAGTCAATCCTTGTGTCAATGACTGTGCAAAAAAATATGGCGAAATTGGAGCCACGTTTTCTAAGGCTTGATGTTTCATGATTTCTTCCCTAGTAAGTGGATTGTCTGCGATGTCCTCTATCTCATATGGTCCTGATAGAGATGAGGGTTGTTGTGACGGGGTGACTTGACTTCTTAAATAAAATTATTAAGGGTTGGTATCACTTATGATAGATGAAACTTTAGTTTTCTCCATGATTCTCTTGTGTTTTGATCTTGTTGTTACCATAAATTATGGGTCACCTATGGGAAAGTTGTTTTGAGATTTATAATGTTTGAACTCTCTAGTTGACTCAAATCTAGGTAAAAGGGATGATCTAAGTATTTTGGGAGAAATGATGATAATGGGAGATGAAAAGGGTGGATGATATGGAAATTGATCTTTGGAAACAACACTTTTGACTTAAAGGTTTTATGTTTGGATGTTTTGATACAGGATGTTTACGAACTTGGGAATCTTTAGGGTAGACTCATGACCTTCAAGATAAACTAGTTCAAAGATGATAACTAGCTTAACCAAATGCATGGAAAAGGATTCATTTAACATACAAATTAGCCAAGTTAGGGGTTGGTTTCAGATGTCTAAGTCAAAGAGTCTTAGTGTATTCAAAAAAATTGCAAAGATAGGTGGAGTGAAGGATGAAATATGATGAAGGATGGATGAAATGTTTGACCCAATCTTGACCTAGAGTGAACCTTTATTTTGAAAGACTAAGGTAATGAGAAACATGCTATAAATTAAAGTGAGAATACTCCAAGAACTCAATGATTTTGGTAATATAGGACTCAAATGATTTTGGAAATAAGACCCAATGATTTTGGACTCAATGTTTGCAATATTTTTCTTGTCTCAATTTGCTTGTATTCGAGGAGTCAAAGTTTGAACATACATTAATGTGGGGTATTCATTTGATTTAATCTTGGATTAATGAAGTTATTTTTACCACATGCACTTGTCTTTCTTAAGTTCAAACTAAATTTCTATGTCAAAAACATCATCAATTTAACAAAGTCCATTTTGTGAGAATCATGAGGTTGAAGCCACAATTGACATCTTTTGGTCGAGAGCTCCTTAGTCAGGGATAGGAACTTAGAAGTCTTGCTCTTTTAGGTCTTGGGCCTACTTTCTCACTTCCCTTCATGCTTTCATTGATTCGTTTAGTTTGAGTTTTATAAGTGTAGTTTGTTCCCTGGTGATCTCTTGAGAAGAAAGAGACTCGTGTGCAGCGAATCCCTTTTATATCACATTTTTGGTGAACCAGACATGAATCGTCGGATCCATTTTCATAATGTTGTCTAGTTATAATGAGTCTTTTTTTGAACGATATTTTGATATTCTAGAAGATGCTCTAGATGATTTCTTAGAAGCACTCTCCCCTATATGTAAATCTCCAAAACAAACTCCTTCCTTTTTGACTAAAGATTCAGTAAATGTGGTAGTAGTTTCTATGGCTCCTACAAGTCCTAAGAATCTCATCATTTATGTGACCCCAACTGAGCCATTCCCTAGAAGGGACTATTCCATCTATGGGATTTCAGGTCATAGCAATCCATCAAACTTCTATTCGAGATTTATAAAAGCTACTGACTCTACTTCTTACAATGTTGTCAGACATACATACCCTACAAGGAGAAACAAACAAAACTTAGAACAACAAGTTGCTATTCCCACATCACAACCATACCAAACTCCTACTTCTTTGCCTTTGTCTCAACCTGATCTTCCTTCAGCTCCTAAACCTATGATCAAAGCACCAGGTGATTACGATCTTGTTGAGCAACTTTGTATTACTCTGGCTAAGATCTCGCTTTGGTATTTTCTTTAGAATATTCTGGTTTATCAAGACATGTTGCAAGAAGCCTTACAAAATATTCTCCTGCCTACCTCTACTAGACCCATGGATGTTGATGCGTTGATGGCACATATTCGAGTGGATTCATCGAATATTACATTCCACCAGCAAGAACTCCCACCTTTGGATGTGTAGAAACAAGCAAAACCTTTGATGATTATAGTAAACGTTCACAATATCAATATTAGACGTACCCTCATTGACACTAGCTCAGCTCTCAACGTTTGTGGTATATATCTACTACCTAAAATTAAATTCAATTCATCCTCTTTAGCAACTTCCTCCTTATATATTCACAGGTTTGATAATACTGGCAGCCAAGCTCTAGGAACGATAATACTACCTTTGCAATTGGGCCCTATTATCCTACCTATGCTGATCTATGTAATGCCTGGCCCATCACCATACAATCTTCTCTTATGAAGACCTTGGATTCACAATATGGGTGCAGTAACTTCTACCCTACATCGTTCCCTAAATTTTGTTGCTAACAATTGGGTGGTTACGATTAAAGCAGATCCAGAGGTTGTACACCTTTATTTACTGGCCACTATTGGTCCTAACTCGATTGCATTCACTCTCAAGAATTGCATTCCTTCCTTAATTGTTGATGCTATGGCATGTTGCTTGTTGATACCCACTACGGAAGTTGTTCCTCAAGCAAGTATCAATTGAGACAAACTGCCTAAGGCGGAAGATGGTGAATCTCCTTTGTCCTCTCCTTCATCTCCTAAAATGAATGCTCTCTTAGGTAATGACTAGGGTTCCTTGAACTTCTTTGAATTCTTCATAGCGGAGTATAAGATAGACCCCTCCAATATAGAATTCCAAGATTTTGCTAACAAGAGGATGAGTGATCCTCCCGTTGAAGAAGCGAAGTGTGAAACTATCGAGGAGACCACTCCTCCCCGGGAGACTGACTCCATTTCTGAAAAGAAGAGTAATATTCGTGAATCGAGTAAGGGAAATGGGACCACTTTTATAGAAAGTTTTGGCATCCATTAGTGGAACGAGACACTCTACGTAGAGCCACCCCCTCCCGAAACTCTACAAGCTTGCTATGGATTTGGTTACAAACTTGCTTCTCAATATGGCTATGGGCAGAAAAGGATGTATCGAACAAGGAATGCAAGTCCTTGTTCAGTTTAAGCAATGAAAACGCTATTTGGGCTTGGGATGCCTTGTTGAACAGTCTAGACAAAAACCTTGGTGAAGTGTTGTAACAACCCCATCCTGGGTAATTAAAAAATTTCTACTTTCACAAATAATATACAAGGAAAAACATAAATAATGATAAAGCAAATAAACTTTTCTTTTCTTTTCATTGCAACTTTTCTTTTCAAAGAAACAATTGACACAATACATCATTACTTTCCTTTCTAGGTAAATAACAGAGTAAGAATACATACAAGTATAAAACATAGCTCAAAAGCTTTTGAGCAAATAGGAATAAGACGGTGCAAGATCTTCCCTTTCAAACCTTGGTACTTCACAAGTCTACTGTGGAGGAGAAACATCACTCAGGCGCTTTTCCGCCAACCACGGACTTATAATGCAGTCCCCTGCACGTTTACTATTAAGTAGACGGCCCTCCCTTCTACAAAGAGATTGGTTGGGTAACCGATTCTATTTAAACTAACTGAGCATAGTGTTGTGTCCTACATAACTAAATCCTTGTAATCCCGCAATCTCAATCTATTATGTAATCTGGACAACAGTGAACTAACAGTGTAATCATCTCACAGTCTAAGTGGATGTAGGTGTACTACACTACTTTGGCCAAAGTGTTTCGGCAGTATAAAATTGACGATCATCTATCACATGCACTAAGTCAGGTTCAACTTGACTTTAGGCTGTCTTATCCTATGCATAGGCTAAGTCCTTACCATGGGTAGTCAATCACCCCAAACCCCCCTACAACAATCTACCTAATTAGGAAATGAAATACAATCAACAAGTGTCCCTTAGGTAACTCCTATTCTGGAAATCTTTATCCACGGAGTACTTAGCGTTTCACAGTTAACCTATTAACCTTAAGCTTTAGACTAACCTCGGTATTGGTTTCATCCTGGTCCTAGTAATAAATAGCTAGTTCCCTCATTTTCTCCATATAAGGAGATCAAGCAGTATAGGTTACATACACACAAATGCAATCCATCCAAACATTTTCCCTTAGACTTAATAATCCCTTTCTCAAATGAAGTGGAATAACAGTTTCCCCTTTTTCCCTTATATTTAAATTGCAAACATGCCATTCCTTTAAAATGCAGACAAGCCATTCCCTTTAGTCTATGCAGTTATAAACAGGAAACATAATTTCTCTTTTACTTGACTGATCCACCTATGCTATAATACAATTTAATGCATAAAATAAACATATGGTTTCTTCTATTTATAAACTAAAAACAGAGATATTAAAGAATGTGGCACTCATGCATGTTTCCTTAAGTTGGCCTCCTGGCTACTTGTGAATTCTTCTAATTCAATTGGTAACATCTTCGTTGTACCTTTCCTTTCAATAACCCCTTTTCTTTAATCTGTTATTTTCAGATATTAGCTCCTTGGCTGAAGCTCAGGAGGACTGGAGTATTATTTCTGGTAGAGCTAGCTACTATATATCTCAAAAATGATTTCTACAGCAAGTGCGTACATACATATATACAGCATATGAAATTCTCAAGACTCGAACAAAATGGCAATGGCGAATTGTCACTTACAAAAGGAAAATTCGGAATTTAGTAAAGGCAAATTATGAATTGGTAAACTGATAAGCAAATGAACTCTTATTTATAGAGTTCGGATTCTCATGCCATGCTATAGTTTTGGCATGAGAATCGACACCTCTATTTATTTGAAAGTGGAAAACTCATGGTGGCAGCATTTTAGAAGCTTATTCAGCTTTTAGAAGGTGAGTCAACCTCTCTTTGTGAAGAACGATTCAAACATCACATGGTAAAAATGGTTGAGTGGCACCTACAGGCGTCCTCCTTCAATGGCGTCCAAAACTAGCGGATTGTTTCTCATTGGAAAACCTCCCAGCTCAAAGGTGTTCCATCTGGCCCTCATTTTTTATTTCTTCCAAACTGTTTCAGAAATGCATCCCTGCATTTTCTGTGACCAAGTCCATTGCACGCATTTGTAGCAGCGCATTTTCATTTTCCAAAAGTTCCAACTATATCAATGAATGAAATAGTTGTAGTTGGCATTTTATTCCCAACTTTATCACGGTGGGAAGAATTCTAAATATTTCAAACGCAAAACATTGCTTATTTCCCATGGTGAAAATATTCAATATTTACCAAATGACTTAAAATGCTAAGTCCTTTACTTTTCAAAGATTTTATATATTAAATATATATAATGTATTATATTATATATAGTCTATTATAGTTTTATTTCTCCTCAAAATAAATATATATATATATATTTAAATATACTTATATATATATCTATATATTTATTTTGGTAAGACTATATATATATTTATATATATATATATATATATATATATATATATATATATTATATATATATTTATATATATATATATATTTACACTTAAACATACATATACACATTTGCACAATAATCATTTAAATACGTGTATTGTGAGTCAGTCAGCATACTTTCAATATACCTATTCATGCAAATATGTGTATATATGTTTAACTGTAAATTCAAGGTAATATAATAATGTTATAATTAAACATCATAGGTAGTGTATATATGTTTATAGATGTGTATAATCCATTTATATCATCATGTGTATGTATGTGTATGTATGCCATGTCGACACATGTGTATGGCATAATAATTTTCCCATCATACATCTGTATCGCCATGTCATACATATTGATACATACATCTAAGAGATACATGTATACACATATACACCCTACCTATGTACATATATCCATTCACGTTCCACATTCAAGGTCACAGAACAATAAGTCAAGTTTACAAGTAACACCACTCACAAAGCACAAAGAAGTAACCCAAAACTCCTAAAGCCTATGTATGAATTATCAAGACAAACCTACTTGACTTAGATCCTCTAAACCTTTAGTGAAGTGTGTGTATTCTCAACTGATTTACTTTACCGGTTATCCAACCAAGCCCCTCTCCCGAGTGATGTTTCCCCTCCACCTGGAGGAATGGTTCTTGTTCCTGCATCCATTGGCACAAAACCATGGTAGTTACTTGCTCATAACATTTTACAGTAAATAAATCAATATTTCAAAAAGCAAGACTAATTATCCTCTTTCATGCATTATTTTACCCAAGAATAACATCAATCAGAGAAACATAGAATGATTCAATCATAAAATGTAAAAGATTCTTAAATTGATAACAAGGTTCAACACATTTTATTCATCCAAATTCTTCCTTACAAACAGAATGCTCTAAGCATTACCAAAATAGTAGCTATACAATTTTGAGGTGTAACAAGTGTTAATATGATTTCGATTGAACTGTTAAACTTGGTCCATCCTGAGTTGATAGAGGAAAGGGGAGAAACCGAGAAAGTTCTTATAGATGTCTTCTCTTTGGATGAAGCCTTAGGGGAATTTCTCAGTGCTTACTCTTCATTAGCTCCTTACCATCACAAGAAATTATTCTTGTATCGCTTACATAAACAAGCATACTTTGGAGAATCTATTCTAAGAACTGATGAGGAAGACCCTCTATCTAATGTTAGCAACGATGTTCTGATATCTCATCCCGAGGACCACAGCTCTCTCCTTAAAGGATATACTATTGAAGTCCCCATGGATGCTAAATCTTCGAAAAAGGTGATAAAAATTGGGAAGTTCCTATCTTCCGAGGAAGTAGGTGAGCATTATGCTCTCTTACGTACTTAGCTTGATATCTTCACTTGTATGTATGAGGATATGCCCGATATTGATGAATCCATAGTGGTCCACAATATCATTCTATATCCCGACGCCAAGCCCGTTAAGCAGAAAATTCGAAAGATCAACCCTAAGGTAGCTTTGATGGTCAAGACTAAGATAGAGAAGTTGTTGAAAGCAGGCTTTATCTGTCCCATTGACTATTCTCCTTGTATTTTGAATATAGTCGCTATAAGAAAACCTAACGGTCGTATTCGTATATGTATTGACTTTTGAGATCTTAATAAGGCCTCTCTTAAAGATGATTTTATGTTGCCTAATATAGACATGATTGTATACTCGACCGCAAGACATTCGTTGTTATCTTTTATGGATGGCTTCTCGGGTTATAATCAAATCCGTATTAACCTGGATGATCAGTGCAAGATAGTTTTCACTACCCCTTAAAGGAGTTTCTGCTATGTGGCCATGCCCTTTGGTTTAAAGAATGCAGGATCGACATGCCAACAGGTGATGAACCTGATATTTCATAATTTCATTCATAAAATTTTAGAAGATTATGCTGATGACATCTTGGCGAAATCCATAAACCGTCAAGACCATGTGAAGAACCTTCATCTCATTTTCGAAAGGCTTCGATTTTACAAGATGAGACTCAATCCCCATAAGTGTATCTTCAGCTTAGATGCAGGAAAGCTTCTTGGGTTTATAGTCTCTTATCGTGGAATCGAAGTTGACACAAATAAGATTGATGTTATCGTTAGCATGCCTCCACCAAGGAACATCACCGAATTACAAAGTTTACAAGGGAAGATTCAGGCAATTCGTAGATTCATATCTTAGTTAATTGATCGCACCCTTCCTTTCACTCGGTTACTGAAAAAAGATATTTGCTTCATATGGGACAAAGAGTATCAAAGAGCTTTTGAATCCATCAAAAGCCTATTTGACCAATCCTCATGTATTGATGTCGGCTAGGCAAGATAGACCCTTCCTGCTTTACCTTTCCACATCACCGTACGCTTTGGCAGCCGTGCTAGCTCAAATACGAAGATGCAAGAAGAGAGAAAGCAGTCTACTACATTATTCGCGTCCTTGTCGATTATGAAACTCGTTATTCATCCATGGAGAAGCAATGCCTTTCTCTTGTATTTTCTACACATAAGTTGAGACACTATCTCCTCCATGTTGAAACCCGTGTCATAGTAAAAATAGATCTTCTGAAACATTTCTTCTCTAGACCTAACCTTGTGAAAAGATTAGTGAAGTGGGTTATGTTTCTTTTTGAGTTTGATATAATGTTCATCACTCACAAATTGATAAAAGGACAAGCGGTTGTTGACTAATTGGCAGACGCTCCCTCGCTTCGCTCCTTCCTTGGGTTGGACCTATTCCCTGATGAGAACATATATACATTCAACTATGACCTTGAATGGAGAATGTACTTCGATGGATCAAGGTGTTAGATCCATTCTAGACCAGGTGTGGTCCTGATATCCCTCGAAGGAAAACCGATCCCCTTATCCTTCCAACTAGATTTTCCTTGCACCAATAATATCATAAAGTATAAATCTCTTATTGTCATCTTACGTGTCGCAATTGCGCTAAAGATTAAACACCTTCGTATACTAGGTGACTCTTAACTTATCATGAATCAGATCACGTGAAATTATCAAGCTAAAAAAATTAAGTTGTCCCGCTATTGAGACCTCGCTTTGTCTCTGCTCAATCAGTTTTCCTCTTTCACAATAAATAGTATACCCAGGAGAGAGAAAAAAACATGTGGATTCCATGGCAAGTGTTGCTTCCTTGGTGCCTTCAAAAGAAGATACGAAGGAATACCACTTTGTGGTTTAGATCGCGCGAACCCCAACGGTTCTCGATCAACCCAAGCCTGAGTCTCTGGTTTGTTTCTAGACAGACTTAGGAGAGTGGTTCTCTAGTATCTACAACTACTTAAATATTGTAAAATTTCTCAGTGGTGCAATAAAAAGAGATCGTACTCGTATACAAAATCTTTTGGCGCATTACGTCATCTTGTTGGACGTTCTTTATATAAAAGGCTATAACGGTTTGTTGTTAAGATGCCTCACTAAAGCGGAAATACCCCTTGCCCTTAAAGAAGCCCATGCAAGCTCTAGGGGTGGACATTTCGGTGGTAGATCCCTGGTGAGGAAATTGATACACATGGGTTACTATTGGAAAATGATGGAAAAAGATTCCTTCGATTTCGTCAAGAAATGCCTTCAATGACAACACCATAGTCGACTTATCCACACTCATGCTCAGGAGTTGTAAAATCAAACTTTTCCTTGGCCTTTCGCAAAATGGGGGTTGGATATTATTGGGAAAATATCACCGCCTTCTTCTAATGGGCATACCTTTATCATTACCGTTACAAATAACTTCACAAAATGGGTTGAGGCTATTCCACTCTGATCCACGAATGCTAAGACTATATGTAGCTTCTGTAGGAGTTGAGAAAATACAACACCACAAACCTCGAAGATCACCTACATGCAAATAACCTGTCACAAAAGAAGAGATGGAGACAAACAAGCAAGGGTTCTCTAAAAAATGAAAATTTATATATCATAGAGAATGAGAGAATGAATTGATATGAAATACAATGGGATCAATTCTTATAAAAAGGAGATCATGCAAACCCTAATAAAACCCTAATAGGAAAAACCTTAATAGAAGCCCTAAAAGGAAAACATTTAATTATTAAATGTCACTTTATGCAAACTAACATGAAATTTTAAGAAGGGAATAAAGGTAACTTAATCAACATAATTAAGTTAAAACCTTTACTCTAACACCCCCCCTTAAGATGAGCAACAGTGCAGCTACAAACAAGTGCAAGAAAGCAAAGGTAACTACAATGCAAGAAGGCAAACATGGGTCCTGGCAACTAGGCTAGATTAGGTACCCAAATACAACCAAATCTCTGTAAAATGGAGAAATAGAGAAAACCTCATGGGAAAAAGCTCTACTCCAAAAAAAGAGATGCAGAAAGCCAAGAAGAACATCACTGAAGTAGAAGAAGCTACAAACAACTATCGAAAGATGACTGCTATGGTGCAGAAGAACCTCCATTGAAGATAGGATGATTAGGAACAAGAAGACAACAATCTACATAAGTGGCCCATACGACACTTCTCGGATCAGATGGCAAACAAAGGCAAACACCTTGAATGAAGATACAGATGGCACAAGAACCAATAGTCTGAAAACACTGATCAATTGAGAATGGAAGATTCCTTCCAAGGTGAAACCAAGGAAGAATTAGCACCAACAAGATAATACCCCCCCATAATGTTGAACTGGGAGAGCTTAACAGATCCATTGAAATGGTGTGTAACACTTTGTAGTGCATGAGGAAGAAGAAACAACATCTAAAAGTGCACAAGAAAACACCTGTAACTAAAAAAGTGGTGTGCAAAACAAAAAACACATGCATGAGGCTAGAATCATATGGATTCACTGTTGTCGTGGAGGGACACTCACCGGACAAAGATGTGATGGCAAAACAAAGGCAAACTACACAACCCCTCATGGCACTTTATAATAACAGTGCGAGTACAAAATATGGCACAACCTTATATGCAAAATCCCCAAAAATGTATGTACAATAGTGTGGCACTTTATCTCAGTGCGTTTACATAAAAAAAATTGCTTACAAATGATGCTCAAAATGTCCAGAAAGGACAAAGCTGGAAATACATGAAGGACAGCCAAAAAATTGACTGTAGAATGCACCAACAGAAAAAAGAAGTGATGAGACCCACACCACTAGAAAGTTGACAAAACCAGTTTTCCAACGATATCTCGTTTGCCAAAAAATGATATTGTATGTCCAAGTTACGACCTCTGGAAGAAAACAGGTCCAAAGGGGAAAAAAGTCAACGCTAGATTAAATTTGACGATCATACGGCAGTCGCAGCGAAAATGCGGGCATAAATTTGACGGCCAAACAACCGTCACCGCAAATGCATAACTGGACTTATCACAGAAAAAAAAAACAAATTAAAAAAACCCTTTTTATTTTTATTTTTTTAAATCATAAAAACATTGTTTTTTTTATTTGAAAAAAAAACTAAAAAAAATTAGAGGGGTGGGGGTTGCCGCCACCTGCAGTTGCCAATATACCGTCGTTAGCGGTACTATCAACCGTCGGTCGGCATTAAAGCCATCGGCAGTCGACAGTACGCCGACCAGCAGGACAAGGCCCACAAGCCTACGGTCGCAGGTACCAACGGGTACCCTATACCAGGCCCGCAAGCCTTTAAACTGCAAAAAAAATTCTTTTTGATTTTTTTCTCATAAAACTCAAACCTTTACAATTTGTTTCCTCCGATTTTATTTTTTTTAAATCAAAAAAATACAATGACAATTTTATTTAAAAAAATTGACGGAAAAAATTGGAAATTTATTTTACCAGGCAAACGGACGGTCGTATGGCCGAATAGTAAAAAAAATTTGCCCCAAAATTCAACTTTGTCCAAAATGGATGAATGAACAGTCGATTTAGGGGTTTTTGACCGCTGCGGACACAATGGCAAGGTTCGTTTGAGCTGAAAATGATTTGAAATTTCAGGTATGTCCTGGATCAAAAAAACAAACCCCAAACCCTTGAAGCTCCAAAAATATTCAAAACAAGAACAGGAAGCAGCAGGTCTGGAGCTCTGATACCATGTAGGAGTTGAGAAAATACAACTTCACAAACCCCGAAGATCACCTACATGCAAATAACCTATCAAAAAAGAAGAGATGGAGACAAACAAGCAAGGGTTCTCTGAAAACTAAAAATGTATATATCAGAGAGAATGAGAAAATACAACACCACAAACCCCAAAGATCGCCTGCATGCAAATAACCTATCACAAAAGAAGAGATGGAGACAAACAAGCAAGGGTTCTCTAAAAACTGAAAATGTATAGATCAAAGAGAATGAGAGAATGAATTGATATGAAATACAACGGGATCAATCCTTATAAAAAGGAGATCATGCAAACCCTAATAAAACCCTAATAGAAGCCCTAAAAGGAAAAAATTTAATAATTAATATAATTATTAATTGTCACTTTATGCAAACTAACGTGAAATCTTAAGAAGGGAATAAAGGTAACTTAATCAACATAATTAAGTTAAAACCTTTACTCTAACAACTTCCTCTTGAATAATATCATTTCTCATTTTGGGTTGCATGCTACGCTTGTTTTTGATAATGGTACACCATTTAAAAACAAGGAAGTGAAGTATTCCTTCGAGAAATTCTAGATTCAACACAGGTTCTCTACACCATACTATCTATAATCCAATGGCCAAGCGAAATCCTCTAATAAAATACTTGAGCTCATTCTTCATAAAATAGTTAATAAACATGGCAAAGATTGGCATACCTAGCTGACATATGCTTTGTGGGTTTATCGCACGATTATTTGCACGATGATGAGAATGATGCCTTAAAACCTCATGTATGGTGTAGAAGCTATCATTTCATTGGAGTTGGAAATCCCATCTTTGCAGGTCTCCCTTAGAGGGGTGATTGACAATGAAACCTATCGAGTTAACCATTTGCATCAGCTAGAGATACTCGACGAGCGTCGTCTATAGGCCCTCAATCATCTTAAATCTTATCAGCAGTCACTATCAAGATAATATAATCAAGGTGTGCTTCCTAGGACCTCCAAACTAGGAGACTTGGTTCTATACAAAAATCAGCGAAATGTAAATGCGCCACCTGACTAGAAAGAGAAATTTAGTCCTAACTGGCTAGGTCTATACTTTGTGGTTTCTTATACGATTCACATGCCTATGGATTGTCATCTATGGATGGGATACCTTTGAAAGAACCTGTTAATATAATGCATCTTCGTCAATACTATTCATAGTGTTCTAATGTGCCACGTATGTGGTGTTCTCCCTAAAAGCTAGTAATATTGCATATTAACATTTACTCATCTTCACATCACAGAAACAAAATTATGACAATGGC
Source organism: Sequoiadendron giganteum (assembly GCA_007115665.2). NCBI lineage: Eukaryota > Viridiplantae > Streptophyta > Pinopsida > Cupressales > Cupressaceae > Sequoiadendron > Sequoiadendron giganteum. The sequence goes on along the minus strand of CM021107.1, from coordinate 406,528,950 downwards.
ATGACCATGTGTGAGAATGTAGTAAAAACATACATACGTGTGTCTAACTATGCTAAGTATTCATACATTGCATTATTTAAAGTAATTAGATCATCATAGCATTCAATTAACATGTAAACAAATGTGTATAATTAAATCATGATTCGCATCTAATGAAAGTATACATCCATATAAGCAAGTAACATCCATAGCATGAGCATACATGAAAATGGAAAACATACACATAGGCAAAGCCATGATACTGAAACCGATGTATATATATGTGTCCAATGTATGAATTAAATGTCATGTACATGTATCAGGCCTCTGCTATAAAAAATGAGTGGTTGTTGAATATATATCTATACATAATATCTACAAGTATGTATGTATATATACGTTTGACTACAAAAATGATATACAAAAAAAGGGGTCCTATCCCCGTGGCATGTGGCTCCCCGAGCCCTCTGGCTTTAGTAATTGCTCTGGTGCTTTGGGAGGAGGCTACACAGTGGTTTGTGACTGGGATCAGTGTGAACATGACACGGATAGGCCCACATGTATCCCTCTGAGCTCCCCTTGTAGCAAACAGATATCCATCTTCGCCCGGATAAGCTCTTGCTGCAACCTTTGGACATCCGTTGAGATCATAGTTACCGAATGCATGTTGAGCTCATCGATGTGGCTCTAGAGAGTGTCACGTGTTGCCTCGGTGGCATCATCTCTCCTCACTATCAAATCTCACTCGGTGAGTACCATCCGCAGCTCCCCCAATAGTTGATCACATTGTCCTCTAGTGGCTGTCAGTTGCACCACCTCTGCACCCCGCTCCTTGTATGTAGTATGTAGACGTGCTACCGTCTCAAAAGTGGGGGCATGCCTCCCCACTGAAACAAGTTGGTAAGCCTCTAGGATTGTCCCCTAGATCAGCACAACAAGGGCCACCTCTGAAATACACTAAGCTATAAGCTCAATCCATCCTTGTGCATCCTCTACAATCACAAAGAGAGAGAGAGACAAGGATCAGTATCACATGGCATATGTATTTATATAAATAAAAACAAAATTATGGAAAGAATGACAATAACAATACAACATTGTGTATACCTAAATCCCCCAACTGCCATGTGGGATCAGGGTGTGGCTCAGCACTAGGGCCTACACCACCAGTATCGGTGGTCACCCCAGGTGATGCTAGCGTTGTTGTTGTCGGGCTGGTGGAGACTGCTGGCACTGAGGAAATAGGTGTAGCTGGGGGGAGCTGATCTCCTTTGTCATTGCAGCCTCACAAGTGTCGCCTCCTCCTCCTCCTTTGCACTTCTCTACTAGCAGCCTCTCCTCCTACCCTATGGAGGTTAATGGGGCTCGTCCTCCTATGGACCTGGGTTCCCTCTTGGAGCACCCTCACCAAAAACTGGAGCAGGACGATGTCTCTCCCACCACCACATGTAATCAGTCGCCACCCCGACATTATCCACTGTCGCTATGGCCGGTAGATCATGATTAGGCTCATCATCATTTGAAAAGACAATGTCTATAATACAGGGGTGAGGGAGATCACCTACCCTCACTAAATTGCGGTGTTCCCTAGTGTATGTGGGCACGTCGGGCGATATAGTCTGTACACGACCATGTTGCTGCATGACCTGACTCCAATAATAAGGTACAATAATATAACCACGACGAACCACTAGAAAATAGTCCCACTATAGGTTCCTAAGGAACCTACTATCATCAACCCACCCAAAATAGCAGTGGGGTCTCCAGTGAACCTCTCTCGTGGTGACAATATCGAATTGTAGCCTCCAAAACTATAAATCTCTGAAACACCACTGGCCTATCATGTCATACCATTGGGCCATCAGGATATCATACAATTGTCGCTGGGGAAAACTAACTAGCTAGGTGCACATGATGTGGGTGAATGCCCACACCTGCAAAAGTGTGCACACAGTAAGACTATGGTACCCATAATGAATGTATCGTCCAAGCTCTCAGTAGAGGTGCACCAGCATGTTGCGCCCCCAGGAAAAAATAGTCTTGTGCTCAACCATCTCTTTAATAGTTGAGATGAGGCCCCCACGCAGATGGGAGCCTCATCCATCTATGGTGATCCAAAAATCAACTATCACTACCATCACCTGGCGAAGCAACGACATTGTAGTCCTTGCCTGATCATACTAATGGGTGTAGATATGACCAGTGTCATCACCATTGTTGGTCTGCCCTATGTAGCACTAGACACCCTCGCTGTGCTCCCGTGTCAATCAGTGTCATCTAGGGCCACCCATCATCCATGGATGGGGATCCCAAGGATTCGATATACATCCTCAAGGGTAATGGTCATCTCTCTGCAAGGTAGATGGAAAGATGATGTGGTAGCATCCCACTGCTCCATCAAAGCATGAGCATCCCATCATGGTATCGCATCTCTAGCATAGTAAATACGTGTCAAAGACCGACCCACTCCAAGTGTGTGACCTCATATGGTGATAAGCTATCACTAACCCATGGACAAGGTCGAATGCCTACCCTCTGGGATGCTCCCGGATCTCCGAATACTCCTGCAAAAAGTAAAAAAAAATATAAGTTAGAAACACACTCATGTTAAGAAAACATATAAATGGACATCTATGCAACGCGCCTGTGTCTTAGACCACCATGGTCACCCCGGAGGACGCCATCGCGTCCTTGGGATGACAGCACAGGTCTAGGACCCCAGTGAGTCTCAGATGACAGCACAGAAAAGAGATGCAGGTGCACATTTAGGACGCCTGCACACCTCGAAGAATGAAAAAATCCAAAAAAATGAGCTAAAATACACGAAGATCGAGACTAAGAAGCCTACCTGGTCAACCTTGCGACCCACGGTGATGTCATCACGTAATTTATCTAACCTTAGTGCCTTGCACTCTCTCTTGCTCAACATTTTTTTACTTTTCTCTCACAAAAGTCAACAATCTGCTCACAGTGAATAGTGAAAATGAACCTTCTGGGGGCCCACCTAGGTATTTATAGGCCCCCTGGGGCCTATTTTTCCTAGAGCTCATGGCCCCCCGGTTTCTCCTAGATTTTACCCCACTAGGTCAAGGGAAAACTCGAGAGGGTGCATATAGTCACCTCTTGATTATATTTTTCCTCTGAATCGACCACTCTTTTCTTGATCATTCTTCTCTTTGTGGTAGTTTCCTTCAAATTTTCGAAACTGAATCAAAATTTTAGTTTTGCAAGATACAGTTTTGAATATTTTTTTATGACCATTGTGTTGTTGATTTTTGAGCTCAAGAGCTAGGGGCATTCTTAGTACTGGTTGGCTTGACCTTAGTGACCTCTGCGGTCCCTCTTTCTAGCATGCATTTCTATAAGATTTAGAGTTTGGGTGAATTTTTTCTTTTCTACTTTAGCGAGGCTGATTTTTTTCAAAAATTGAGGCCACTAAAGTGGGGGAAAAATGTAATGTCACATAATTGCACCTAGGGCAATTCCACATTTTTCACATCTTACCTAGCATTTAGGACACCTTAGAAGCATTAATGACAAAATCCCATGAGATGGAATTTCACGATTCTGACTCTATGCAGACACATGGTGAAATGATAGAAGCCTGACAGGGTGTTTCCTCAAAACATAGGCCTTAGACACCTGTGCAGTGCATGAACGTCTTCACGGCGCGCTAGCATCCTAGTGGTTTTTTGAGTCTAAAACGGTAAATCTAGAACCCTGACCCTTTCGACAGTCATCCTAGTGGTTAGGTTTCAAGTAAAACAGCTCTATGTTGCCCTTGCATGCATTAAAAACCCCTATTTGGCCCTCATTTTGGGGTTGGAAGCCTTCAATTCAAGCATTGTCACCACTTGCTCTACTCTTGGGTAAGTTTTATCCTTGAATAGCAGTATTTTTACCGGTGAAGCCATGTCAGATTGAGGTCCCTCCAACAGCTATCAGCTCTCAAGCAAGCACATCGTGATGCACCCGTGTGTGCGCCTGTGTGCTCTGGAAGAGGGTCTTGACTTGTGGGTAACGTTCTCTCTCCCTATCACTCTTTCTTATTAGTTCATTCACTACTTTGTGGTGCAAGCTCTACTCTAAAGCGGGTTTTATTTTCACCACACTTTATTTACTTCCTTTACACTCTTTCCTAAACTTGGTTGTTTGTGGAGGTGGGAACACCAATATGGGGGTCTGACTAAGGCAGGCCCCTATACAGCCCCAACCTTTTCCCCCTGATATTTTTTGTGCAGGTTACAAAGGGAAACTTGGAATCAAGATTTGAACGCACAGAAGTAATCTCGTTTCAAGTTCTTTTGCATTTTCCATTAGTTCTTAGCTTTCTGTTGATTGTTTGGTTCCTCACATCTCTTGGCCCAAGTCAAGAAATAAGATTCATTTTCGTCCATCTGAACTCCTGAGTTCTTTGTAGCTTAGGACACCAGTGCATCTTATGGACAATAGTGCATCACATTGGCATCCTAGAACCGCACTGACATCTTTTGGCTAAGAGCTCCTTAGCCAAGGATAGGAACTTAGAAGTCTTGCTCTTTCGAGTCCCAGGTCTAATTTCTCACTTCTCTTTACGATTTCATCGATTCATTCAATTTGAGGTGTATAAGGGTAGTTCATTCCCCGGTGATCTCTTGAGAAGAAAAAGACCCGTGTGCAGTGAATCCCTCTTATATCATAGAAACAAGGAGAGAACACATGCCATGCCTTTTCCCTATACCAGCAAGGGGTTCATTTTTAGTCCAAATTGAAAGATGTGGGTGATTATACAAAATTTTAAGGAATGTTTATGTTTCTCAAGATCACTAAGTGGTACAAGAGAAGTGCATATGCATTCAATAACAAAGTGTAAATCACAAAACATAACAAAAAATTGTAAATTTTAACCCCTAAGCTAAGATGACTTCATTTTATGCACCAAATGAAATGTGAAGTTGCCTTATTCAATTTTAAGCCCAAAATAAAATGGTGAAATGAGGGTTCAATTTTAGCCAACTTTGAAAGTGAATTTTAAGCCCAATTTAAAGCTAGTTGTCCTAAGATTGTAAGTTTTAAAACCCAGTGGAAATTTAGTGGTCCTAAAACATAAACCAAAGCAACATATGATGGATTATAATTGCCCCACAAGTGTCAAAAAACTATTACAATAACTCCAACTTAGAAAAACTAAAAATTAAAATTTTCAATTTTTTTTGGTTTTTTCTATTTTGTAGTAAATCACGTTTTTGGAGGCCTTCAGAGCGAAATTTGGGGTCGAAACTTGCGTCAATCCCTAAATATTGACTATCATAGGCACTGGATTTTTAGGGATTCAATTAGTACACTCTTGGAGAGCTTTCCAATGGTGCAAACGGATTCGAATTCTGAGCAACAAGTAGAAAGTTATGACTCCAACAAGTTGGGGTAAAAAAATTCCTAGTTTTTCTCCAAATCTGCAAAACTAGCTAGTCTAAAAAGCATAAATGAGAAGTTAGTAACATGCTAGCATTCAAATAAAGTCAAAAAATTAAAGCACATCATAAAATTTGATCATGATTTTTCTTACCAGAGATGGGTGTCGTTCACGATAGCGTTGCTATAAGTCATTTGGTCATCACTCTACGAACAAACAAGAGAGCACGATAGCGTCGCTATTTGGTCAGGCGTCATCATTTACAAATATTTGATACCTTTATATAGTATTAGCGTCGTTGTTTGCTTAATTAGCATTGGTTCATTTAATAGGCATCGTTATTTGAAATGACAATAGTGTTGCTATATGGTGACACCCTGCAAAGGCATCGTTGTTTGAAATGATGATAGCATTGCTATATGGTGATGCCCTACAAAGGTGTCGCTAAAATTGAGTTGGGCGCCGCTCTTCCCTCCAAAAGTCAAAACAAACAAAACTCGAGCTAGAACTTGATTAAATTTTATTGGTTTTCCCTCCTTCTAGAGCCAAAATGTGATAGGTGGATTAGTATGGGCCGATTACGCTTGATCCATAAAGAATCGAAGCATAACGAGGCCACTAGCTCCAATTTCAATAGGATCAATCAAATTGAAGTTAACAAAAAATTCCAAACTATGAAAGCGTTGAAATTTCTACTCTAATTCATTCAAAACTTATCCCGTTGTGGGAGTGGTGTCGCGCTGATGTGGAATGGTGACCCTTTCCCAATCCCCTGGATAAATGATCTTGTTTCACCTAGTTTTATTGAAGAAAACTGGTGAAATTGTGATGAGATGTGTATGAAAACATGATTTTAATCAAAATTAACATGATGTAAAAGCTAATATAGCATGATTTATGCTAAAGTGATTCAGATATACAAATGCTAAGCTAATCTAAATGATATTTAAACTAAAAATATTCAAACCCTAGTTCTCTAATTAGCTAAATGGATGCATGGAAGCCATTAATGGAATCTAAGCTATTATGCAACTAAAAAAGAAATAAAATATGCTAAATGTATACAAAGTATGAGTGTGATTGTGATTGATTTCAACAGCATAAGTTTGATGTTGAGAGATGGATCCATTTGTCTCCAAATAGTGCTTTATCTATAGGAGAGCAAATGAGAAATGGAGGGTTGAGATTGAAAAAGCTAATCAATGGTCAAGGATGGAGGAAGTTGGAGGCATGGATCAAGGATTCTCATCAATGGGTGAGAATACAAGATGAGATTTAATCAAGGGTTCTAATTCCTTCCAAACAAGCACACTTTTGACCTGTATAAGAGGTCAAAAGTTGACTTGCACAAGAGCTTTCAAGCTAGCTTGCACATGAAGCTTTGTGAGAATATTCCCTTTCTTAAATGATTGGAGGAGAAAGAATATTCATGGATGAGAAAAAAGGATATTTTGCTAATTAAAACAAAGTTTAATTGTGCAAAAGGGAAGGGAATATTCCATGGCAAGTGGGAGGAATTGGATTAATTAGATAATTGTTAATTAAACAAGGTTTAATCATGCAATTCTAAGGGGGATTAGAAGAATAAAGTGATATTCATTAAATTAAATGATTTAATGAATGGGAAAAAAGGTACAATTAAATAACTTAGGGTTATTTAATTAAATGGGAAGACTTAGGGAATTAAATTAAATACTTTGATTTATTTAATTTAATGAGATAAAATGTTAGTGTGAAAGGGGGTGAATTAACCTGATTTGATGAATTAGGTTAATAGATGCAAATAATTTAATTATTTAAATAACTTAGGAAAATTTAATTAATTAAGCGAAAAGAAGATGGGTTTTAGGAGGAAATGATGTTAGTATACCTTATTCAAGTGCATGATATCATTCATGACATTTTTCAATGTCTACAAATGGCAATAAGGTTTCAACTATTTTGGTATGATTACTCTTAAGCAGTGTCATTCCTAATGCTTTTACCCTACTTGTTAGTTTCTCATTAGGTAATAGAATCATAGAGCCCATTTATTGAAGGGATCATATACCTATTGGACCCATTACTCTTTGTTGATTGAATAGGTGAATAAATTTAATAACGGTATAAAATTAAGTGGTTAATTCTAATTTAGATCTTACGATAAACCATTATAAATTTGAAATAAAACTTGGAGAAGTATGTAGAAATTCAAATTGACAAATTAAAATAAATAAATAATATATAAATAAAGAATACTCGACATTTACCTGGAGAAACCCTTATGAGAAAAAAAAATCCACCATTAAAGAGAAGACAAGTCTATATTAACCCAATAGAAGTGTTACATCAACTCCATTTAATCTAATAGAATATTTGTTCTAAACCTAAAAAATATCCTTTAAAAACTATCAAAAGCATCTAAATTATAGATAATCAAAGGAAGAAAACCATAAATGGATTCCCAAAACCCATGGTATGAGAAAAAGCCAACATATCCATGCGACAAGAAATGTTTCCATGAATATAAACGATAACAAAAAGAATAGTTAAACCATGTAGAGTGAATGTGCATCTCAAGTATGGCACTCCAAAATGGAGTGGCCAACTAATGTGTAATGCCCCTTCATTTTGTCTTTTTGATAGAACAGTGTTATGCTAAGTTATGTTGTACTTTCTATTAGTACCTTGACTATGGTATCGACTTCTATTTGATCGCTATCTATAAAGCGATGTTAATGTTATCTTTTGATGTGATGTTGTTTTAATTTGATGTTATCATTTTGGCATGTTTTGAATCAGCATTATGGATGGTTGAATTAATGATGTTTGTGCTTTGGATTATATTAGTATGTTAGATTTGTCAGATAGTACTATTGTATTGGTGAAGAGGACGGTATGGCATCACTCGCTTACGAGTGCCCTACGATTCTGTGATTTCCTCTTCATGGTGTGTTTTAAGTATGACATATATATGCATGTGGATATACTCTTTGTTCGTAGGTTGACAAGTATAGAACATCGACTCCACCTGGTTTCACAAGTTTGAGTGTGTCCAATGCCCAACAGTAATCGATTAGAAGATAGTAGCTAGGATTTTGTGCCAAGTCATCACCCTAGTCATAGTGTGTCGTCAGTCATAGTGTGGTCCAGTTGCTTTAATATTGTTCAATTTGAATTGTTTCAGTTTAATTCCAAGTTTTAAAATGGTAATTAATCACCTTATGTATTTAAAGTTATTGATTAAATTAATTGGGTTATAACGTTAGAGATGTTGTTTAATTTATTAATTAATTTAATTTGATTAATAAAATGATTTAATCTTGGATAAAGATTTATTTTATTAATTAATTAAATTAGATTGTGTTAAATTAAATTATTTGTGTTGAAAATAATTAGATTATTCATTTTGGGAAATTGGTGGATATTTCGTTTGGAAATTGAAAATAAAAGAAAATGTTTTAAAAAAAGTCAATTTGGGAAATTTGAAATTCAAAAAAATTGAAAAATGAGATATTTCCATTTTTTGTTTTGGAGAATTGATGAGGGTGGTTGTAGGATTTTTAGGGTTTTTTTCCTTATGTTTGAATTTTGCTTCTCAATTTTGGGGGATTCATGAAATCTTAGGAAAAGATTCAATTAGAAAGAGAAGGAAGAAATTGCTCAATTTTGTGGGTTTTTGGAAATTTTTTGGAGAATCTATGGCTCTGAAGAGGGAATCAAGGACACCACCAGGATCTTCAATCAGCTTCAAAAAAAAATAGGTTCTAACTTTTGTATTTAGTTTTCTTTGAGGTTCAAGGCCTATGTGTGAAGCGAAAACATTGGAAACCTGTTGTTTGTGTGCAAAACAAAAACCATTCAAATTCTTGCTTTCAAATTTGAAGAACACCTCTCTCCTTAAGAAAAGATTGATTCAAATTTTAAAAGAATTCTTGTTTATAGGTTATTATTTCAATTCTGTTTTTTTTATATATAGTTGAAATCTCAATTTAGATGAGAGAAAATATATGTATATATGTATATATATATTCATATAAATATATATACATATACTTGTTTTCATATTTTATATTATTCTCTCCATAGTGGAGTTATGTTGGCAAAAAAAATAATAAAATTTTGAAATTGTTAAAGGCCTCGTTTTTTTTTTGTAGTTCTTGGTTTTTATTTTTTTATTTTAAATAAAAATAAAAAAAGACAATCAGGTTTTAAAAAAAAATAATATAAAAAAATATATTTAGTGGGGGGCTGGGGGATCACCCCACCGCCGCCCCCATGGGAAGAGGCATGGGGGAGCGCACCCAGCCAACCCCCGCAGCCGCGCGGATTGCGCAGCTGCGACCACCAACGGTGGTGGTCGATTGTGCAATGCATAGCTGTGCCACCACTATTTGTGGCCAGCTACGCCAGTGCTGCCGCGCCCGACCCACCTCCACCCACGACAACCGCAGCAGCTCCCTCTGCTAGCACCGCCTGGCATACCCGTCGCTGCCTAGTTTTTTGGCCGCCACCCCTACTAAACGCTCACCACGGTGAAATCCGCGTGACTATGGGAGAAAAGTGGCCACCCCAGCCCTAATTCGGCACACGGCCCGAGGGCATGAGTGCCAAAATTTATATTAAAATATGTTTTAATATTTTAGATATTAATTTTTTTTAATATTAGATATTAATATATATTATATGATAATATAATATATATTAATATTTAATGTTTTAAATTATAATATTTAATATTATTATATATAGATTAAATGATCAAACGAATCTTTTTTTTACAATATTCATATATTAAAATATTGAGCAAATGATTTAGTTAATATCATGATTTAGATATAATGGAGTGATTTAAAATATTGTGCTTTTAAGTAAGTATTTTTTTATTTTGTTTAAGGGTAATATATTTATAAAGGCAATTAATGGAGTTGTAAGTAATATGTTTAATTGTAAAGTTAATTAATTTCTTTTAAAATTATTTAGTTTCTTAGAGGAAACAATTATTAATTCTATATAGTTATTTCCTGAATGGTTGAAATAAATGATCATTTTATATTCATTTATTTTGCAATTAGAGAAAGAAATACTTGGTTGCAAATTTCACTTTTCGTCTGAAAGAGACGATATTTAATTCAGATTTCCTTAAGGCAAATAAATAATGTATGTTAGCATCGGAATGGATTCAGAATATCCAAAGGTAGTTTATTTCATGTGCCTTCAGTGAATAATCCCTTTGTGTTCTTGTTTGGGAAATGGGTTAAATGAGTGTATAATTTGTAAGTCTTCCAGAGGAACTTGAGGATGGGAGTTGTTGTTCTGTTATGTCAACCTGTTTTGTATCCCTTGGGTAGTGCATGAGAAGTTATCTGTTATTAGCCGATTTCTATGAACAGGGATGTTTTGTGCCTCCTTGTCAGGAATGACTTGGTTACCTTGTGACCTTCAGTGTTTGGAGAGGGTTTGAACTTATGTTGCCTCCTGAGAAAGGGGTGGTCGTGTTATCTTGTTTGTTTGCACTTTGTTACCCTTGGAGTTTGGATGGTATGTATGTTGTCCAGTAGAAGAGTGGCGTCAATAGGGGCCAGAGCCCAAAGAGGTAAACTGGGAAACCTTCGGAGGTGGTTTAATCAAGTGACAACTAAAATAAAACTTAGAAGATTAGGTGGTACTTCACACTAATTAAGATAATTATGCCTCACTCATAGACACAAGGGCTCGTTTAGACTTGGGATGAGTGGGAAGGCCTGGAATGGCAAGGTCATCTATCTTGTCTGTACGAAAGGTATTTTATTCTGCATGAGTGAGTATGGGGGCCAGGATTCGATTGAGGCCACTAGGATAACCCATAGTGGGGGCTAGAGCCTATGAAGATTCCCAGAGGACAACCTATGACAAACTGTGTGATGACACTTTGTCTAGGACAACAGTTGGTACTTGTTTATTGTGGGTATGGTTTTCGTAACATATCTGACGTGACCATAGTTGGTGATTGAATATTATGTGTATGGTTCCCTTAACATACTTGATCTTCTTTATATCTAGAAGTAATGTGACCATGTAGAGTTGTACTTGTGTTGTACTTGCATGGTATATAAGTTGTACTTGTGTTGTACATGTGATTGGTCATTTCAGTTTGGTCCAGTTTTGTGTTAGTATGTGTCTAGTGGTAGATGGTCTTGGCTAGGATTCCTTGTTACTATCTAGTAGCACGGGGGGTGGGCCTTTGGGTTCCACTTGGTTGGGTGGCTTGCACCTTAATCCGTTGGGTTCTTTCTTCATGTTCTTGTGGATGAGACTTCCAATTGGAGAGCTCGTTGGATTCAATATTAGTTCTTGCTTTATTCCATTTCATATGGATCTTGTAATTTATTACCCTTTAGTTGTTATCAAGGTGGAAGTTGTAATTGTAACCTTCTTTATTGGATTTGCCTCATTCAGGGAATGAGAGTTGTAACCTTATTGTTAAAATTATGGATATATGAAATGGAAAGTTATCTTTATGCTTGATGTAAATTATCTTAATTGGAATGTATGTGTTTAATTATTATCTATATAAATGGCATGGTTTAAGTTCATATTTTTTGTTGAGGTTCTATATAACCTCTGTCTCGTAACCTTAGAGGTTGTTGGCAATGGGTAGTGAACTTTCTTATTATTTGTTCTTAAACAAAAAAAAATAGCCTGTTTAAGTAGTTGTTTGCAACTTCCTCTAGGGTTGCGTGGCGGGGCGTTACACATGGTATCAGAGCCTAGGTTTAAATACTGGGTACTCTAGGATTATGATGGAACCATTAAGCTTTTAGTTGTGTAGGATTTTACATTGTGTGCCTTGCCTAATACCTTCATGTGTCTGTGTAGGATTATGCCTCCCAGACGTGAAAGAGGTAGAGGGCATGGACGTGGCCATATAGGTGATCGTGGTGGGAGTCAACATAACTCTCCTCCTCATGTATCAGTTGTTCCTGATCAAGAAAAACCTCAGGCATCTCAGAATGCACTAGGGGTCAAGGATCGTCAACAAGATCCACAGGGATTGAGGCTATGCATAGAGCACTTGAGGATGCTTTGGCACTCCTTGGTCTGAGGTAGTGGAGGTTCAGGTTAACCCTAGGGTGAGGGAAGCTCCACCCCAGTCAGAGTTACACATGAGGGACCTGCTCAAGGGGCATCCTCCATTATATGATGGATCAGGTATGGGTTTAGAGACCGAGACCTGGCTTATAGACCTAGATAGGTGTTTTGCCATGCATCCATATGGCAATAACATCAGAGCTTGTTATGCCATGATGTAGTTGAGAGGGTTTACATTCACTTGGTGGAGACTAGAGGAGCAGAAGCTCCATATCGACATCCATACAACATCTTGGGATATCTTCTTAGAGAGATTCAGAGCTCGATTCTTATCTGAGAATTGGCGTCAGCATTGAGGCGACGAGTTCCATGCCTTGCGTCAAATGGCATTATCTGTTGAGCAATATGAGCAATGCTTTTATGAGCTCAAACAGTATGCAGGGATTGGTGATGATGAGAGCATGTCAATGCACCATTTTTTCAGGGGCTTAAATGCTCATCTCAATGGTGGTGTAAGGGTATTCAAACCCAAGACCATGGATATGGCAGTAGAGAAAGCAAACCTTATTGAGGAGAATCTGAGTATGGCACTTGGAGGTTACATAGGAGTGCAGGTTGGTAGTAGCTCAGCAATAGGATCTAGTGCTAGAGGAGGGTATCCTTAGGGAGGTGCACCTTCTCGATCTCAGCAGGGACCATCTCAAAGTGGTCAGCAGTAGGAGAGTGCGCTTGGGAAGCGTAAGGAATCTTAGCCTTGTCAGTATGATGGTGGTTCTTCACCTAGGAGGAACAAGAACTGGAGGCATGCAAAATGTTTCAACTATGATCAGTTAGCTCAAGGTTCATAGTCTACCTTCAGGGATAGTGCGTAGCAATCTAGTGCACCATCTGTAGGTAGAGGTTATGGCAGAGGTACAGGGTGTTTTTCTTGTGGCCAGCAGGGTCACATAGCTAGAATGTGTCCCAGCAGGGGCACATCTGAGAAAAACATAGCTATGTGGCATCTGAGCTATGTGGCATCTAATAGCTATGTGGCATCTGAGCAAATAGTTGGTGATGCAGGCAGATCTCATCAAGCTTATGTTGCGGTTGATGACCGTCAACCTAGGTATTAGGGAGCTGTCATTGAGACTTTTAGGGTTGGTCGTCCAGTGCAAGATGCTCAGCCTCAAGGGTCCAGGTTTTGATTTGTATGCAGTTTGTATGAGGGAGTTATATCCCTATTGTTTGCAGGCTTCCAGGAGTAAGTCTAACCCTAGGGGGGGAGGATGTAATACCCCTTCGTTTTGTCATTTTGATCAAACAGTGTTATGCTCGATTATGTTGTACTTTTTGTTAGTACCTTGACTATGGTACTCGGCTTCTATTTGATCACTATCTATAAAGTGACATTAATGTCATCTTTTGATGTGATGGTGTTTTAATTTGATGTTATCATTTTGGCATGTTTTGAATCAGCATTATGGATGGTTGAATTAATGATGTTCATGCTTTGGATTATATTAGTATGTTAGATTTGTCAGTTAGTACTACTATATTGGTGAAGAGGACGGTATCGCATCATTCGCTTGCGAGTGCCCTACGATTCTGTGCTTTCCTCTTCACGGTGTATTTTAAGTATGACATATATATGCATGTGGATATACTCTTTGTTCGTAGGTTGACAAGTACAGAACATCAACTCCACCTGGTTTCACTGGTTTGAGCGTGTCCAATGTCCAACGGTAATCGATTGGGAGATAGTAGCTAGGATTTTGTGCCAAGTTGCCACCCTAGTCATAGTGTGTCGTCGATCATAGTGTGGTCCAGTCGTTTGATATTGTTCAGTTTGCCTTGTTTCAGTATAATTCCAAGTTAGAAAATGGTAATTAATCGCCTTATGTATTTAAAGTTATTGATTAAATTAATTGGGTTATAACGTTAGAGATGTTGTTTAATTTTATTAATTAATTTAATTTGATTAATAAAATGATTTAATCTTGGATAAAGATTTATTTTATTAATTAATTAAATTAGATTGTGTTAAATTAAATTATTTGTGTTGAAAATAATTAGATTATTCATTTTGGGAAATTGGTGGATATTTGTTTTGGAAATTGAAAATAAAAGAAAATGTTTTAAAAAAAGTCAATTTGGGAAATTTGAAATTCAAAAAAACTGAAAAATGAGATATTTCCATTTTCTGTTTTGGAGAATTGATGAGGGTGGTTGTAGGATTTTTAGGGTTTTTTTCCTTATGTTTGAATTTTGCTTCTCAATTTTGGGGGATTCATGAAATCTTGGGAAAAGATTCAATTAGAAAGAGAAGGAAGAAATTGCTCAATTTTGTGGGTTTCTGGAAAAAGCTTGGAGAATCTGTGGATCTGAAGAGGGAATCAAGGACACCACCAGGATCTTCAATCAGCTTAAAAAAAAAATAGGTTCTTACTTTTGTATTTAGTTTTCTTTGAGGTTCAAGGCCTATGTGTGAAGGGAAAACATTGGAAACCTATTGTTTGTGTGCAAAACAAAAACCATTCAAATTCTTGCTTTCAAATTTGAAGAACACCTCTCTCCTTAAGAAAAGATTGATTCAAATTTTAAAAGAATTCTTGTTTATAGGGTAGTATTTCAATTCTGTTTTTTTATATATAGTTGAAATCTCATTTTAGATGAGAAAATATATGTATATATATATATATATTCATATAAATATATATATTATTCTCTCCATAGGGGAGTTATGCTGGCAAAAAAAATTATAAAATTTTGAAATTGTTAAAGGCCTGGTTTTTTTTTTGTAGTTTCTAGTTTTTATTTTTTAAATAAAAAAAAAAAAGACAGTCGGGTTTAAAAAAAAATAATATAAAAAAAAATATTTAGTGGGGGGCTGGGGGCTCACCCCACCGCCGCCCCCATGGGAAGAGGCATGGGGAAGCGCACCTAGCCAACTCCCGCGGCCGCACGGACTGCCCAGCCATGACCACCAACGGTGGTGGTCGGTTGTGCAATGCACAACCGCGCCACCATTGTTGGTGGCCGGCTACGCCAGCGCCACCGTGCCCAACCCACCTCCGTTCGCGTCACCCGCAGCGGCTCCCTCCACCAGCGCCGCCTGGCATACCCGCCACTGCCTAGTTTTTTGGCCGCCGCCCCTGCTAAACGCTGGCCATGGTGAAATCCACGCGACTATGGGAGAAAAGTGGCCACCCCAACCCTAATTCAGCGCGTGGCCTGAGGGTATGAGTGCCAAAATTTATATTAAAATATGTATTAATATTTTAGATATTTTTTTTTATAATATTAGATATTAATATGTATTATATGATAGTATATATATTAATATTTAATGTTTTAAATTATAATATTTAATATTATTATATATAGATTAAATGATCAAACGAATCTTTTTTTTACAATATTCATATATTAAAATATTGAGCAAATGATTTAGTTAATATCATGATTTAAATATAATGGAGTGATTTAAAATATTTTGCTTTTAAGCAAGTATTGTTTTTATTTTGTTTAAGGGTAATATATTTATAAAGGCAATTAATGGAGTTGTAAGTAATATGTTTAATTGTAAAGTTAATTGATTTCTTTTAAAATTATTTAGTTTCTTAGAGGAAACAATTATTAATTCTATATTGTTATTTCCCGAATGGTTGAAATAAATGATCATTTTATATTCATTTATTTTGCAATTAGAGAAAGAAATACTTGGTTGCAAATTTCACTTTTCGTCTGAAAGAGATGATATTTAATTCAAATTTCCTTAAGGCAAATAAATACTGTATGTTAGCATCAGAATGGATTCAGAATATCCAAAGGTAGTTTATTTCATGTGCCTTCAGTGAATAATCCCTTCGTGTTCTTGTTTGGGAAATGGGTTAAATGAGTGTGTAATTCATAAGTCTTCCAGAGGAACTTGAGGATGGGAGTTGTCATTCTATTATGTCAACCTGTTTTGTATCCCTTGGGTAGTGCATGAGAAGTTATTTGTTATTACCCGATTTCTACGAACGGGGATGTTTTGTACCTCCTTGGTTTAGGAGTGGATTACGTGAGTCATGCCTCCTTGTCAGGAATGACTCGGTTACCTTGTGACCTTCAGTGTTTGGAGAGGGTTTGAACTTATGTTTCCTCCTGAGAAAGGGGTGGTCGTGTTATCTTGTTTGTTTTCACTTTGTTACCCTTGGAATTTGGATGATATGTGTGTTGTCCAGTAGAAGAGTGGCTTCGGTAGGGGCCAGAGCCCAAAGAGGTAAATGGGAAACCTTCGAAGGTGTTTTAATCAAGTGATAACTAAAACAAAACTTAGAAGATTAAGTGGTACTTCACACTAATCAAGATAATTATGCCCTACTCATAGACACAAGGGCTCGTTTAGACTTGGGATGAGTGGGAAGGCCTGGAATGGCAAGGTCATCTATCTTGTCTGTACGAAAGGTATTTGATCCCGCATGAGTGAGTATGGGGGCCGGGATTCAGTCGAGGTCACTAGGATAACCCATAGTGGGGGCTAGAGCCTATGAAGATTCCCAGAGGACAACCTATGATGAACTGTGTGATGACACTCTGTCTAGGACAACAGTTGGTACTTGTTTATTGTGGGTATGGTCTCTGTAACATATCTGATGTGACCATAGTTGGTGATTGATTATTATGTGTATGGTTCCCTTAACATAATTGATCTGCTTTATATCTGGAAGCAATGTGACCATGTAGAGTTGTACTTGTGTTGTACTTGCATGGTATATGAGTTGTACTTGTGTTGTACATGTGATTGGTCGTTTCAGTTTGGTCCAGTTTTGTGTTAGTTTGTGTTTAGTGGTAGATGGTCTCGGTTAGGATTCCTTGTTACTATCTCCTAGCACGGGGGTTGGGCCTTTGGGTTCCACTTGGTTGGGTGGCATGCACCTTAATCCGTTGTGTTCTTTATTCATGTTCTTGTGGACGAGACTTCCAGTTGGAGAGCTCATTGGATTCAGTATCAGTTCTTGCTTTATTCCATTTTAGATGGCTCTTGTAATTTATTACCCCTCAATTGTTATTGAGGTGGAAGTTGTAATTGTAACCTTATTTATTGGATTTGCATCATTCAGGGAATGAGAGTTGTAACCTTATTGTTAAAATTATGGATATATGAAATGGAAAGTTATATTTATGCTTGATGTAAATTATCTTAATTGGAATGTATGTGTTTAATTATTATCTATGTAAATGGCATGGTTTAAGTTCATGTTTTTTGTTGAGGTTCTGTATAACCTCTGTCTCGTAACCTTAGAGGTTGTTGGAAATGGGTAGTGAACTTGCTTATTAATTGTTCTTAAACAAAAAAAAAATAGCCTGTTTAAGTAGTTGTTTGCAACTTCCTCTAGGGTTGCGTGGTGGGGAGTTACATAATGTGAGAGGAAAATAATAAAATGGGCAAATAATAAGCACAATTAGGTGGACAACATGAATAAATTTAAGAACCCCCCCTCAATGAAGGTGTAAAATCTTGGCAAATCTTGTATACTTCCCAAAAAAATATTAATGTTATTGGTGAATTTTGTCATTTTTCGGGAAAAAATAATAATCTCAATAAATAAATATTTTGTAATCACTAGAATTCTGTGGAAAATCCTCACGAATTGCAAATTTTTTAAAACCAATAAAATATTTTCATTGGCGATTAAAACCTATTTTCAAACCAATATTTCCATTGGTGAATTAATCATGTTTTCAAAACAAAAATATATATTTTTGTTGGTGATTAAAACTTTTTTCAAACCAAAAAACTATTTTCATTGGCGAATTAAACCTATTTTCAAATAATTAAAAAAAACATTGGCGAAATAAACATAATCTCAAACTAATAAAAAAAATCAGTGGTGAAGTAAACTAGTATGCCAATAAAAAATCATAACGTGGCTGGCGAAAATATCAAATGCTACAATTACATATTGTTCTATTTCAGGATAATTTTTTTGCGCATTTAAATTCCTTCATAAAGTGTCTGGAATGGGGATAATTGTCAACATATTTATTATGTCTAAAGCCAAATTTTAACGCAAATTAATATAACCCATGACTATTCGATGAATTTTTGATGGACGATGGTAGTTGCATTTTGAAAGCAAATCTTTGAAGCACTAGACTTGTGAATTGAAACCTCTGGAATGATTCAAAAATGTTTTTAAACCAAAAAAATTATTTTCATTGGTTCCCCACTAGCCCATGGGATTAAAATAATAAAATTAAGAAGCCATAGGAATAGTGGGAAAGTTACACCTATTCACCCTCATGGTGGGCCCTACCACTTTTCAAAGGTGATGATGGTTGAATGTGATCAAATCAACAGTTGAGATGTGCTCTGACAAATGAATCTCAATAATTTCTTACTAGTCCGCAGGGGACCCACTATCAGATCTGGGTTTGTGGAGGGATAGTGAGCATGAGCCACGTGGCCTCATCGCAACCGCTCATAAAACTATAAATGGCATGGGAATATTTGGTGAAATATTTCTCGACAATTATGAAAGGTTAAACAATGTGCTACTAAAAGGATGTAGAGCATGTGCAAAATTGTTCATCGAGATGTTCTAATCTTAGTCGTCTATTGCTAAAGGAGGATATATTTTATGGTCAGTGGCCTATTGGTTAAAGGGGAAGCAATTTGACAATATTCATTTGATTTGGGTTATTGCCCGCTAGCTCGAAACTATTGATCTAAAACTTACAAATCTCAGAGGGGAAGTGGTCTATTGACACGTGACTTTTCTGTCGGCTTGTAAAGAGCGATGGGGTCCACAAAGCTGATGAAGGAGATGCACGGGAATGAAGGCAAGCTAAGTGACAACATATTCATTATTTCTGAAGCCATATTTTAGTGCAAATCAATATAACCCATGATCATTCGATGAATTTTTGATGGAAAGTTGTAGTTTCATTCCGGAAGCAAATGTCTGAATCTCTAGACTTGGAATTCAAACCTTCGGAATAACACTAGAACCATTAGATTTCCAAAAGTCAATGGTTGATATTTTATTATTTTTTAAATGATTTAAATTCATGACTCAATTTTTTTTAAATAATATTGTCACATCAAGTGGTGAATTAAATGTTAAGTATTGAGTATTTGATGTCATTGTCTTCATTCTAACTTCTATATATACTTCACCAACTTGATGTTCTTCATATCATTTATAATATATTTGGCTTTGATTTATTTCTTCTCTATTCTAAATTTAACTGTGATATGGATTCTTCATGGCATGTCATGCTACCCAATTTCTTTTGGGAGAAAATAAGTGACAATGCATACAACATATGAAAGTTGGGTATGTTTTTACAATTCCTTTTGTGAAGGTTGAGGATGCTATAAGAATAATTGTGGGTAGGGAATGGCTTGAGAACAACCCATGTGCTTTATATTCTGAGGTAGCTTCAGCTTTCTTATCCAACTGCATGGATATTTTTCTTGATAAATATTTGGTGAAGACATTGGAAATATGTTATTTGCAGTCTTTCATTTACTCTATTTCTTCATTGGAGTTGGAACTAGAGCATTAAAATTTTAAAAGTGGGTTAGCGCCTGTTGGTGGAATCTTTGAAAAAGTGGAATTGCATGCTTCTATAGTGTAGCCTCTTTCCTTGGTTAATATGAGATGAGGTATGCTATGTGATACAAAAAATGAATCATTAAAGATTTTGGAGTTTTGAAGGTTTTGGGTGATTTACTTTTCATCTTTGTTGTTACTTTGTTAAATTTGATTCACCTTCTACTCAAACACCTGATTGAGGGACTCAGTTATTGTTACATTTTTTTTAGTAATGAACTATGTGATGTTTCATGTGTCTATATTTTATTGTACAACATAATAGTTCTTGTAATATGTATTTTGTGACTAGTTTTTTTGTCACAGTTCATGTCTTTTTGGCCAAGCTAGCTATGTAGTATGTACTTCAATCTTTAGCTACTTAAATTAAAATACTTTTCGTGGCTCCATTCTTGTAAATCCTTTTTGCTTTGTTCAATATAAAAAGTTGGCTTTTATAACTAATAGTAATTACAACATATAGTTTTGATCATAAGTGAGAGAAATTTATTGACTTATTAGTGGACATTGATGATGATTAAGGTTATACAAGCCATTTAGTTCTCTCTTTTCAATGCCTCTAATTCTCAATATTTTTGAAGAAAGTGTGATTATGGTACCGTGGGTGGTGTCCCATATTAATGTTATATGTACATCTAAAGTGATTGATTGGATAGCTTGATATTGAAAACTGCACAACGTACTATAGATGATGTCATTAATCCAGTGATCAATTGAAACAAGTTATGATTTCATGTCATTTGAGTGGTGATTTTGATAGCTTATCGACTTGAGGTACAGTTTACATGTAGCCAGACATTAATCAAATTAAACATTTAGATTATAAATGTAAGGTTTAAATTACATAAACTGATTAAGTTGGTTTTTGGTTTACTTGATTATCATTATACCCAACCTCAAACATGACATGACTCATAAGTAAACAGGGTGCTGGTAGTGGCACTTGTGGCCCATAAATAGCGATGGTGAGCACAACTAAAATCATTCGTTGAAGGCTAAAGGCTTTAATATTGAGTACAATGTTCTGAATTGTATTTGTCATAAGGGTTTTCATTTTGTAAGGTTAATAAGAAGATGATGTGGTATTATTGGGGATACTCTAAATTCTCCTACCTCTAGTTATGTAGTTACAAATAAAAAGACCAATTTCCTTCAAGTTTAGAATGGGTGGAATTGGAAAGAAGTTGATCTAGTTGACCTAACTTCTTAGAAAATTTTTAAACCAGGATGAGGAGCTCTGATGGAGATAAGTGTTATCCCAATGCATGAAAGATGTGAGCAAAAGATGGGAGCAGATTTACCACCCCTCATCTTTTGCATGACTCTGGTTCTCAAAGAGGATTATAAGTACATTTTGTATCTTCACAGCTTCCATTTCCCCAACATGGCTAGCCAGACAAATACCATGCATTTATTTTTAGAGTCATATTTGTATTATGTTGTCACCAGCATAATCTTGGAATCAAGTTGTAATCCATTGTCACGGACACGAGCAACAACTTAGAATCAATTGTGTCTATGTAAAGTGGCATATGTCATTTATACAAAATAGGAGCTTGCATGCTTTATAGCTACTTATCTTTAAAAAGATATGGAATAATGTAACATTGTAATTCAATTGTAATAAAATAAATGGTTGTGTTATTCTTCATTATTCATTTACAGTAAAGAATTATTTTTTGAGTTCAGTGCCTATGACTGTATTCAAATAAAAAAAATTTCCTTTAAGAAATTAAGTATTATCTATTTATGTAATATTTACATACAGATTTAAAACATAAAGCAATACAAATGAAAAAATAAATTTTCCATCAAATTGACAAAAAACATTATAAACACTAAAAGTTGTCACTCTTGCTACGGTTTACCAAAATGTTATTGATTTCTAATTTTTCATTGATCTTCTCCCCCAATTCCCGGTATCATTATTCATTTTATTAAGTCCTTTGCAATGTTAAGTTACCAGTCCCTTGGCCTTGATGTCAATCCTAGCGCACTAAAGTTTAAAACAAATTTAAAATACATGTTTAATGTTTATATCATAAATTAGTAATTACTCAACTATTCGATGAACATTTGATGTATGGTTGTAGTTTCATTCTGAAATGAAATGCACAAAGCACTAGGCTTGCAAACTTAAACCTCTAGAATCACCTTATAACCATTAGATTTACAAAGATCAATGGTTTAGAAATTTTTTCCAATGTAGGATAGCCATGTACTAATTGTGTAGTCTGAAAGCAACACATTGACGTTGCATTCACTTTAATGTTAAAAAAAAAAAACTTTCTAATGCTAAGTGCTAAGTAATTTTATTTTTAAGTGAGAAGGTCAACACACATGGAGATTTCAGATTGCTCATTGTAGTGCACCAAGGAGATTCTAGGTTCCATGTCCAACAAAGCCAATCCACACCTGTCAGTATTAATCTTTTTAAGAATCAAAATCAGGGTAAGTGAAAGATAGAATTCCTATGGCTACGTTTCAACTTTCATCATTTCTTAAAATATTATTTTATCAAAATTTGAAGTTTGGGTTTAGGGTTGAGAGACTTAAGAATTAAAAAAAATTTAGGACTAAGAGAAAATTCACAATTTCACATTGTATAAGCATGTCTACCACTAGTACCACTAGAGAAAAATCGGATTAAAAAATGCATTATGTTGGATTGCTTAAAGCTCCGGGTTTCATTAATGAATACCATGATATTTATGATCCTGAAATCTATGGTAGGCATACCTCAAAACTTATATTTTCATTTGATAATAATGTTGCAAAGCAAATGCAAGTTAATAGTTATAGTGCACTGTGGGTAATTGGAATAGTGCGCATGATGTTACATGAGGTTTTCCCTTGCCCAGAATTTATCATGGTTTGTGCCCAAAATTATGATGATAACAAAAGAGAAATTGTTAATAAAGATAGCAAAGAATAATTGTTATTCATTAATGTAGAAGAACTTGGAAAAGTGTTGGGGTTTACAATCGAAGAATTTGGAAACTTCCATATTGACCTAGAAAGCTTGCTAGTGATTATGAAGTAGTGGATGAAAGGGAGAAAAATTCTTTCATAAATAAAATAGTTCAGGATAACATACAAGTTAGAAACAAATTGAAAGGTAATCATAAGCCTCCTTATGATTTTGATATTTTTAAACCATGGGTTGAAGATATTATTTTAATGCTAGCATTTTGCCTCGAATTGGATAGAAATTGGGAAGTGGGTGCAAGCCTCCTTGAAATGGTATATAATATCCATCATGGTGTTCCACATGTCAAATGTAACTTTATTGATAACATTGTAGAATCCATTCATAAAAAAAAATTAATGATTAAAGGAGGTTCCACCAAGACATTTAGGTTCACAACCTACTTGTGCTATATTTTTCTATTCAAATTTAGTGGAATGTTTCATACCAACAAGATTCAGATTCAGCCCTATAGTAATGCTGAGGAAAATAAAATTGCCCTAGTATATGATCAAACCACTGAGATAAGGATGCATTATTCTCGAAGGAACTACAATAATTTTGTAGACTACTTTTTGGCTCCATTGCATCAAGCAATTACAAATACTCCAATGCCTAGATTGTCTGTCATGCAGAAATTGCATTCAACTACGAAAAGAAATAAAATTGGTTGATTGGTACTTAATGGAAGAATATATTGTGCTAAGATTTTATGGATCAGGAGTAGAGCCATACAAACTTCCAATAAATGTGATAGAAAGGGTTTTTGCATTGGAATATGTAAGGAAGATGTAGATTACTAATGAACTACAGTTTGTTAATCAGCAGAAGAGGACATTATTTCCTTCTTTACCTTTTTCATGTGGAGGGTTCACATTCGAGAGAAAATCATTTAAGGTGGCTCATGATCTTTTGAATTTTTTTAATTTTTATGCTACCTTTCACTGGTAGTGTGATCCATGTGACACCATTAAATTAATGATTGTGGCCAATAGGAATGTTGCAAGTAAAATTCAACATCAAAGTAAACCCTTGCTTGAAAACTTAAGAAACAAGGATTCTTAGGATGAGGTCAAAATAGCAATGGAGAAAAGTGTTGTTGAGAAAGGTATTTCTTTTGAACAATTTTCAATAAAAATTATGGCACTGCACCAAAAGATAATCAGGACATACAACATTTTTTATGAAAAAAGAGATAAACCATCTAGTAGAGTAAAAATGGAAGCTTCTCTAGATAAAGAAGTTATAGATAAAAATTGGCCATGATCAAAAATTACTACCTTTTTTTCTATGAGGAAGGAGATAGGTGAACCAAGAAATCTTGCAAACTTTGGAGATAACGAAGAAGATTGTGAGTTTATCAAATTGTAGAATATAGAGCATCCCAATGATCATGAAGATCATTAAACTACTGATGAATCTAATGATGGTAGGGAAGAACAAAACTATGTCAATTTTAAACATAGTTTAAGTGAGGCCACAAAAGAAGCATATACTTCAGGAGCAGCCATAGCCAAAAAAATGGATTATGAAGGTGGTCCTTTAGGGTCCCAAGGACAAGACCCTTAGATGGTAATAGATATAGAGCATAAAAAACCAGTTGATAAATTTGGCCTTGGAGCTGAAAAATTAGACCGAGGGCATACAAGTACAGTCGAAACAATTCAATTTGTTATAACTTCAAATCCTAATCCTCATGGTCAAATACAATCATAACTAGGACATGCCCATGGTGGAGAGCCTAGTTCAACTAGCACTACCAATGGTGGTGATAGTGTGGGTTGTAATACTAGTAGTGGTCAACATGTGCTACAACAAAAAATTAAACACAAGATACCACACAAACACCAAGTGATCAAGGAATACAAAAGAGGCAAAGGATTTTGATAGGTCCAAGTCACACTCCATTTCCACCACAAAGGAGTTACTTCCGAGCACTCCCCCACTACCAGTTAGTGTGGTTTCAATAGCATTAGCAACTATAAGTACTCCTATTCCTTCACCGTTCAAGCATTCCATTCTTCTTGCGTCCCCAGGTTTTGATTGCATTCAAGAGTTTAAAAATAACTCAAAATTCTATAAAAAAATAAAAGAAGCAACTGATGGAGAGTGTGTCTATTGTAACTTCAAAGTCTACAAAAACCATGGTATTACCCACATTTGACACAAATAAATAAATCATGGAGTACATGATTTTTGTTCCCATAGTTAAAAATAAACCAACAAATCAGATGGGTCGATCTAAATTTTAGGTGAGTAGTTTATAATTGGATTTTTTGACTCAAAAATACTGACAAAATTAATGTATCAAAGAAGAATAATGAATTGGTTTACACATCATTGCTAAACCAAGATAGAGAGAAAAAATTTGTAGACTCAAATAGAAAAGTTACAAGAAGACCTAGAAAATGAGAAAGCAAAGAGGAAAGCAGTAGATAACAAGAGCAATGAATTAGAAAAAAGAATATAAAAAATTGCCTCTACATCAAAAAGCAAAGAGGATAAATAAATTGAGAGAGAATTGAATGAACTGAAGCAAATGTTAGATGAGAGTAAAAAGAAATATGATGAGGAAAAATGCACTTCAGAAAAATTAAGACAAAGCATTGGGAAACAAAATGCACAGTGGGAGCAAAAATTGGAGAAAGAGAGAAAAATAAATGAAATATTGGAGGTGGAGCTGATGGAAGCAAAAAAAATGAAATTAACTCTTGTCAAAATAAGTTATATGCATTTTGTAGAGAAACAATGAGGCATATAAAACAAAAGTTTTGGGATGAAATAATGTAGAGGATTGATCATTTTTGTGACATGTTTAAATTGATTGATGCTATCATACTACATTATAAGAAGCTCAAAAAATATTTAGTAGACAACAAAAATGTGTTGGCATTAGAGAAATCTACAAATCAAGTTCAACAAACAATCTACAAATCCAATGAAAATGATTTGAAACCAAAAGGGATTAATAACCAACTTGCTACCTCAATGATGTTGTCATCTATCATTCAAAAGTGTTTGAGAATGTGTGAAACAAATAAATGTGTACATATAGTTGCAAACAAGATGATGAAGCTGGATGAAAGGGTAAGGAACTTCATAGAGCTTGGTTTTCCAAAGGATTTTTACACAAATGAGCAATTCATTGGAAATGATGATTTCAAAAAGAAGATGGAGAGTGCAAGGAAGATTGATTTGGACTGGTTTTCTCAAAACCTAGATGTGGTGAACTATTTGGATTCCATCAAACCACTAATAACCTTGAATGCAAAATTGACTAAAGAATTCAAGACAAGTTCCAATTTTAATCATGAATTATTAACAAATCTTCAAGTCAGACAACATTAGTTAGAACAAATGATAATTCCACCACCTGAATAGTGGAAATTTCTAGAAAAGGTGATACAGTGATTTGATATTTGATAATATGAGTTTCCAAGTTCTAACTCAACTCAATGTAGAGTTGTCTGTAAGTAATATTTTGCATTTTCAATGCCTCTATGTATTCCTTCATGCGAAAATCAATAAAAAAACTCAAATTTAGTAATGTGTTGATGTTCAATTATTTGTGTTATTTATTTTATCATTTGAAGAAAAAGTTTGATTTCAACTACTAGATACACATTAAACAATTGGTGATGTTCATTGTTGTATATGCTACTATTTTTAATATGTTATTAAGCATTGAGTTGAGTGATGAATCATTGAGTACATGTTTAATTTTTAACACAATTATAATATGAAATTATTAATAATATGTTAATTTAGTCATACAAACCTATGATTCCATCAAAGAATTTTAATTAATTCTTTGAATTAAAGTAGAGACAAAATCATGCATTCAACCAAAATGATTGAAGACCAATAGAAGGATCCTTGATCATTTTATTAATAATCCATATGACAAAATACAGGAGAGAATCTATTCCAGAATATGCATTTTCTCATTCCAATGTCATCACTATTGTAAAACTATTATACCTATTACAGACTTGAATTCATACCTAAGACTCAACAATAACTCTATTTCTTTGTGCTTGAATTACAAAATTCTCTTGCATGAGTTCAAAAGCTCTTTCAACCAAAGACCTGTGCAATTGGACTTGAATTCCCTTTTATAAGAACAAAGGAGCAAACAAGCTTCAGGCCAAATTACACATTTAAATTTGACATATATTTGAATTTAAATTTCAAAACGTCCCTCAAGGCAAATACATTTTCATTTCCAAATATGAGGCAATTTTTTATGAGACAAACAATTTCCATTTGCTAGTGAAGATTCTCCCACCTTCTAAAATGATCCTTTATTTGGTGCAAAATAATATTTTCCACGAGCAAACACTATAGTCCACATGCTTTAAAAACTTGTAGAAGAAAAGCATAAAGTGAAAGAGAGAATATACCAAAGTAATTCCACAATTGCAATCCTTGTCACCACATTTGAAACTGAAAAAGTGCAATATTTGAACATTGATATATGCAAGGCCTAATTTGTACTCGTTCCAGGCCATGTATTGCACTTCCCTATTGAACTTTTTTATTGCAGACCACCAACCAAAATTTTTGTCACCCACTCCCACTTGTAGTAATTTATATGTCCAATATGTCAATATAGTTGGACTTCCATAATGCAAACTACTCCTCTATAGGCCAGTAAAATCCCATGATATCATCTACCTTTTTTCTATATGGGATATACCTGACTGCCACCTGATTTGCTTCCTTATCAAAATCTTCAATGAAAGCCCCTATATGCATGAGCTTGTCCATATTGTTCCTCGGCTTAACCAAATCCATTTCATCACATGTTGTTTTAGCCTGGGAAGTTATCATTTGAGTTGTCTGGTCTTTCCACTCTTGCAGGGACTTAACTTCACCCTTCTCATTTAGAATTCCTAGAAGAAGACCAAAATTCCAATCATTGAACTTCTTAACCAATTCTCTAATCTTCACCTCTAAAGACTCAATCAACCCTTGAGAACCAGTTATATCTATTATAAATCTTGCAATTATAAGTATCTTTGGAGGCTTATCTGCATCATGAGAGGATGCAAGATCCATATCCCTCAACATTTGAGCCCTTGGAATCCATTTATCCATTAAAGAAATAAAAATTTCTTTATCTCTATCAAGGTTCTCAATGGCATCAAAAATCAAAGCATAATTAGCATGAATACTAATTAATCTTTTCTCTACCCCCTTATTCAAGTGCTCAAGAATTTTTATCGCAATCTTCATATTATTCAAATGAACAAGATCATCCATCTTGTCTTCATAAGTCTTGAGATTTTCCATCAGGTCCTCCTTGGTAACTTCCTCAAATTAAGGGGTGTCTGATGATTTAGGGGCTGATTGTGCCATTTGTACATCTTCATATTCAATGAGGGTAGTCTCCTCTTGATTTTGAGGAGGTGAAAGAATTAGGGAAGTAGGAAATATTGCAACATGTGAGGTACCTGACTACAATGCTTGGAATTGTTGTTTCCATAGAGCCATTTGAGTTTGCATTTGAGCCATCTTTTGGTGGCTCGAGTTGCACTTAGCAACCACCTCATTATATTTGGTTCTAAAACTATCCCTTTCCTCCATTAATGACTCAACTATGGATTTGGTAAAATGTTCCACATTAACATTGATGATTGTTGCCTCTGAGGCAGATGTATCTAAAACTCTTTTTTATGATTAAGCCTCCTCTTACACCTAGGGCAAGTTCTGCAACTTTAGGCTTTTTAGTGGTTGGGGCTAAAGCCCAAATAGAAAGAGTGTCCCATTGCTGACTAAAATTTGACCCCTATAAATCCAATGTGACTTATTCTTCACTATTAAAAATGGGGGCATCTTGTCTTCTCACAATGTCAAAATAAATTATTGATGCTAGGTCCCATTCTGGGAGTAAGAACGCTCCACTCTTTCTCACCAATGCCTTACCCTCTTCTATACAAAATGTTTGAATACTTGGCCCTCAATTCATCTTGAACCTCAACTTAAACAACCTCTTGGGGCTTATCAGGGATCTCACTTCTCCTTGTTTGCACCAATTTTTCATTCTCATCCTTCATTGTGCTCCATACATATTCCTTGAAAGCTTGTGTCTTGACAAATTGATCATCTTCCATAAAGCTTTCACACACTTGGAATCTAACATCCTCAAATTTAGTTATTTCACTTAGGTCATCTTTGCTCAACCTAAGGCTCAAAGTCTGTGATATTATTTCCCCTTGAGGAGATGACATCCCCTACATTATTTCCTCATTAGTTATAGCAATTTCATCATCTGACTCCTCTGCAAGATAGTCAACCAAACCAAAAGCTTCAACATTTCGCTTCTTTAATGATGGGCATGGCTCCCTTAGAGGGGATGATTCTCTAATTGTATAATCCAATTCAATTATTTCAGGGGTAGAAGAATGTTGCGGTGAGAATGGAGGTAGTTGATACTATGGTGAATGCACTTTTGACTCCCCAGATTGTGGAGAAGTAGCAAATGTTTGTTGCTTCCTTATTATGCCTTTCCTCCTTGAATATATGTGTGTGTTCTTGGAAGGCTGCACAACTAAATCTCTCTATCATAAGGGCCTTCCCCTTATCTTGCATAACTTTTATCTCCTTTAATCTTTTCACTACTTTGTTAAAATTATGTATCACAACTTCAATCTTTAAAATTGGGCTCCTTAACCTTAATTTCTCTTTCCAATTTCACAAAAACACCCCACTTCTTCATTCTATCATTTTGGACATCGGGATCAAAAATATTTCTAATGAGGTCATCAAGCATAGTGTGGGTGTGAACATACTGACCTCCCCTATTTATCTTCATTAACCAAACTATGAATCCCTTGTATGCTCGAATCTTCATATTGTAATTACTGAGATAGTGGTTCACAATATTTCTCCATCCATGTGTGATCATGAAAAAATTAGAAAACATAATGTATGTAGGGAAGAAAGTTCCCTTTCGCTTCTCATCCAAGAAGAAATCATTTACATTCCCTAGTTGCCACATCACCTCCAAAAACCCAATCCTCAAAGGTACTTCCTTGGGGAGTATGTGGGGTGTCAATTATGTTCCAAATACCCTTAAAACTATACAATTTTTATAAGGGATTACATCCCCCCAGTTGTGAGCAATATTCAAATTAGGCCTCCTTTCAGTTGGCCTCAAAAAAACATGTAACTCCTTGGGGATCTTAGGTACATCCACCATTAGAGCCTGTCTCAATTTGGTGGCAAAAATATTTGTAGCAATCACATATTTGGTATTTTGTTCATTCCTATCCAATATAGGGGTCCATAACTATACCGACATCTCAATACCATCCACAACCCTTTTAAGTTCCATATCCCGACCAAAATAGTTTGCACCTTTGAAAAGAAACATATTCATAAAGAGTGAAAACCACCAAAATATGACACCAAGTTTCCCACCCTTCAAGGCCACCAATCCTTTGTGAATTTCCTTTATTTTATAAGTGGAAAAATCATATAAGGTATTTATGTTAAGGTTTTGGATACTCTCAGCCATATACATATGGGTCATTGGTGTGCTAGAGCTAGGATCAAACCCTAGAAGTTGGCAAAGGGAGTAAAATGTCTTCTGAAAATATGGTTGGAAATACTTAATAGGGAGGGGCTCAACATCAGAGGGTCCCAAAGTAATATTTCTTTTATAGATTCCCTTCCTTATTGATATCAAAAAATTGGCCAACACTGACACCCTGAAGTTGTGTTTTACCTTTTTGTATTCCTCCATCAACATCTACTCATCAATATTAACCATGTCACTCCTCCAAGTGTTCAACTTGAACACATATGCAACTTCTTCCTTATTAACCCATACCAGATTTTGTCCATCATGAGCTCTAACAAGCCTAACCAAAGGGTCATAGTTCACAACAATTGCTTTGAGAAGATCAACATCTATGAACATGTTGGATACAACCAGTTTACCCATGTCCAACCTCCACGAGTTGCAAAAAGGGATACTAGCATTCCTATTTCCAAACCATCCTTGGAAAAGACTCCATCTGGAGTATGGTAGGGAAACATCTTTGATTATACAATAATAATCAATGATGTCAAATTTAGTTCCAAGGCCAAAGTACATATGTTGTCCCTTTGGTTTGTCAGAGGTTGAAGATACCAATTGTTCGGTTAAGTCCTATACCAGAGGTCTCACAACAAGCTTTGACTCAAAATATTGGTCTTTTAACATGGATGCTTTGACTTTGGGTTCCATAGTAACAGAGTTTATGCAAACTAGGGTTTACTAATCAGAAAATTGCAAGCTTACAACTAGGGTGTGGGTTGATGCAAGGCAATAAAAGGACTAAACAGGCTAATCGTTCGAATTGAACATCAAACCTTAAAAGAGATGCAACAAAACCAGAAACCCTAATGACAAAATGATAGAACAAGCACTTACATCAAATTTTTATACAACTGAGAATTAGGATAGCATATTGTAAACGCTTGAAAACCCTAATTCTTGTCATCGAAGGAGATTGAAAATTTCAACAAGAACTCCTTAGACATGTTAAATGCTTTAACAGTTTGTAATTATACTTTAAAGCAAGTTTTATGGCTTTAAAACATACCAATTGGAAATTTGGTAGCTCTGTGTCATATCTACCATTATGCTTCGCTCACACAAACTAGAACAACTGATACACCTCATTTGCCCTCAATCTTAAACTTTGAATTTTAACCATTGATCTCGCAGTGAGATGGCTAAATAAACGGCTCAAATTCAATCAAATATGTTTAAAAATCTAACTACAAATGAATGTCACCATTGACTAACCAAAAAATTCCATGTGGATTTATCTCCATGTCAATTTGCATGCTCCATCATCTCCACAAGCGTTGAAACTATCTACATGTCAACCTCCCCACTTCCCCTCTAGGTTTAAAGCATGTGCATCTTATTGCATTGGGTAATGGTTGAGATTTTTTTGTCAAAACCCATAGTAACGATTGATTTGAACACCTTTAGTCATCAGTCCTTCGAGCAATGGTAGGACCCACCAAAAGGCTGGCCAAGTGTCGCCTAACAGCTATCCTACCAAATCCTTAATTTAATTATTTTAATCTTGCGGGATGGAGGGGAACCAATAGAAAGTAGCTAATGGGAACCACCAAGCATAAAAAAGGATTTTAATAAGCACGTGCACTTATTACATGACTTAAAAGGGGTCGCTTTCCTAGGTTTATAACATGAACGATATTGAGCGAATATTAAAACCCAAACTTAGGGAAAGAACAAGACTTAAATAATTTTATGATCCTCATAAGACAAAGCAATATTTATAAGGATTCTATGGGTAGAAACTGAAAACACTAGGCTCAAGAGTCCAGTGGGTAAACAGATGCAAAGGCATAAGATATGACTTAAGAGATTGGGAACGGGTAAAACCCGGTCAACTTCAAATTAGAATTTAGGTAAAAGGAAAAGACACCTAGGGTTTTTGAGAGGGCTTAGAACACACAAACCATAGAACATAATAATGAATAAAACCCTAAGCCTTATGACACGTTCCACATCAATATAACACCCAAATCAGAAATACAACCAGATTTAAGCATCTTTTGGGATGCCTAATGTAATCTATTTGATAGCACATATAGGAAATGTTGTAATTTTTCTCTATAATAACAAAAGATGACTCAAATACTTAAGTGCATTTCATTAATTTTGAATATAATATCGACCTATCTTTCTCTCTAGTATTGTATTCAATATCTTTTAACTCAAAATAATCAACGATTATTTATAAGTCGTCATATCACATCATGTATTTATGTTATGGATGTTGAACTGTTAGCTTTTGTTCAAGGAATGGATTAATATTCCTTTCAATTATTTATCAAAGATTGTGTGAATGGAAATGCAATAGGAATTTATAAGTAGTGTGATAAGTGTTGTTCTTTAAAAATGATGCAGAATCACATATCAAATTTAATACCATGGGATACAATATAAAATATCACAATTTCATGGAATACAATATTAAATATCATCAAGTACAGTTTGAAATATGATTCATGAAATTTAATATAAAATAAAATATCATGAAGTGCAATGATTCACAATTTCATGGCTTTGAAACATACCAATTGGAAATTTGGTAGCTCTATGTCATATCTACCATTATGCTTCACTCACACAAACTAGAACAACTAATACACCTCATTTGCCCTCAATCTTAAACTTTGAATTTTAACCATTGATCTCGCACTGAGATGGCTAAATAAACGGCTCAAATTCGGTCAAATATGTTTAAAAATCTAACTACAAACGAATGTCGCCATTGACTAACCAAAAACTGCCATGTGGATTTATCTCTATGTCACTTTGCATGCTCTATCATCTCCACAAGCGTTGAAACTATCTACATGTCAACCTCCCCACTTCCCCTCTAGGTTTAAAGCGTGTGCATCTTATTGCATTGGGGAATGGTTGAGATTTTTTTGTCAAAACCCATAGTAATGATTGATTTGAACACCTTTAGTCATCAGTGCCTTTGAGCAGTGGTAGGACCCACCAAAAGGGTGGCCAAGTGTCGCCTAACAACTATCCTACCAGATCCTTAATTTAATTATTTTAATCTTGCGGGATGGAGGGGAACCAATAGAAAGTAGCCAATGGGACCCACCAAGCATAAAAAAGGATTTTAATAAGCACGTGCACTTATTACATGACTTAAAAGGGGTCGCTTTCCTAAGTTTATAACATGAACGATATTGAGCAAATATTAAAACCCAAACTTAGGGAAAGAACAAGACTTAAAGAATTTTATGATCCTCATAAGACAAGGCAAGATTTATAAGGATTCTATGGGTAGAAACTGAAAACACTAGGCTCAAGGGTCCAGTGAGTAAACGGACACAAAGGCATAAGATATGACTTAAGAGATCGGGAACGGGTAAAACCCAGTCAACTTCAAATTAGAATTTAGGTAAAAGGAAAAGCCACCTAGGGTTTTTGAGAGCGCTTAGAACACACAAACCATAGAACATAAGAATGAATAAAACCCTAAGCCTTATGACATGTTCCACATCAATATAACACCCAAATTAGAAAGACAACCAGATTTAAGCATCTTTTGGGATGCCTAATGTAATCTATTTGATAGCACATATAGGAAATGTTGTAATTTTTCTCGATAATAACAAAAGATGACTCAAATACTTAAATGCATTTCATTAATTTTGAATATAATATCGACCTATCTTTCTCTCTAGTATTGTATTCAATATCTTTTAACTCAAAATAATCAACGGTTATTTATAAGTTGTCATATCACATCATGTATTTATGTTATGGATGTTGAACTGTTAGCTTTTGTTCAAGGAATGGATTAATATTCCTTTCAATTATTTATCAAAGATTGTGTGAATGGAAATTCAATAGGAATTTATAAGTAGTGTGATAAGTGTTGTTCTTTAAAAATGATGCAGAATCACATATCAAATTTAATACCATGGGATACAATATAAAATATCACAATTTCATGGAATACAATATTAAATATCATCAAGTATAGTTTGAAATATGATTCATGAAATGTAATATAAAATAAAATATCATGAAGTGCAATGATTCACAATTTCATGGCTTTAAAACATACCAATTAGAAATTTGGTAGCTCTGCGTCATATCTACCATTATGCTTCGCTCACACAAACTAAAACAACTGATACACCTCATTTGCCCTCAATCTTAAACTTTGAATTTTAACCATTGATCTCACAGTGAGATGGCTAAATAAACGGCTCAAATTCGGTCAAATATGTTTAAAAATCTAACTACAAATGAATGTCCCCATTGACTAACCAAAAACTTCCATGTGGATTTATCTCTATGTCACTTCGCATGCTCCATCATCTCCACAAGCGTTGAAACTATCTACATGTCAACCTCCCCACTTCCCCTTTAGGTTTAAAGCGTGTGCATCTTATTGCATTGGGGAATGGTTGAGATTTTTTTGTCAAAACCTATAGTAACGATTGATTTGAACACCTTTAGTCATCAGTGCCTTCGAGCAGTGGTAGGACCCACCAAAAGGGTGGCCAAGTGTCGCCTAATAGCTATCCTACTAGATCCTTAATTTAATTATTTTAATCTTGCGGGATGGAGGGGAACCAATAGAAAGTAGCCAATGGGACCCACCAAGCATAAAGAAGGATTTTAATAAGCACATGCACTTATTACATGACTTAAAAGGGGTCGCTTTCCTAGGTTTATAACATGAACGATATTGAGCGAATATTAAAACCCAAACTTAGGGAAAGAACAAGACTTAAAGAATTTTATGATCCTCATAAGACAAGGCAAGATTTATAAGGATTCTATGGGTAGAAACTGAAAACACTAGGCTCAAGGGTCCAATGAGTAAATGGATGCAAAGGCATAAGATATGACTTAAGAGATTGGGAATGGGTATAACCCGGTCAACTTCAAATTAGAATTTAGGTAAAAGGAAAAGACACCTAGGGTTTTTGAGAGGGCTTAGAACACACAAACCATAGAACATAAGAATGAATAAAACCCTAAGCCTTATGACATGTTCCACATCAATATAACACCCAAATCAGAAAGACAACCAGATTTAAGCATCTTTTGGGATGCCTAATGTAATCTATTTGATAGCACATATAGGAAATGTTGTAATTTTTCTCTATAATAACAAAAGATGACTCAAATACTTAAGTGAATTTCATTAATTTTGAATATAATATCGACCTATCCTTCTCTCTAATATTGTATTCAATATCTTTTAACTCAAAATAATCAATGGTTATTTATAAGTCATCATATCACATCATGTATTTATGTTATGGATGTTGACCTGTTAGCTTTTGTTCAAGGAATGGATTAATATTCCTTTCAATTATTTATCAAAGATTGTGTGAATGGAAATGCAATAGGAATTTATAAGTAGTGTGATAAGTGTTGTTCTTTAAAAATGATGCAGAATCACATATCAAATTTAATACCATGGGATACAATATAAATTATCACAATTTCATGGAATACAATATTAAATATCATCAAGTACAGTTTGAAATATGATTCATGAAATGTAATATAAAATAAAAAATCATGAAGTGCAATGATTCACAATTTCATGGATTTAAAACATACCAATTGGAAATTTGGTAGCTCTGTGTCATATCTACCATTATGCTTCACTCACACAAACTAGAACAACTGATACACCTCATTTGCCCTCAATCTTAAACTTTGAATTTTAACCATTGATCTCGCAGTGAGATGGCTAAATAAACGGCTCAAATTTGGTCAAATATGTTTAAAAATCTAACTACAAACGAATGTCGCCATTGACTAACCAGAAACTACCATGTGGATTTATCTCCATGTCACTTCGCATGCTCCATCATCTCCATAAGCATTGAAACTATCTACATGTCAACCTCCCCACTTCCCCTCTAGGTTTAAAGCGTGTGCATCTTATTGCATTGGGGAATGGTTGAGATTTTTTTGTCAAAACCCATAGTAACGTTTGATTTGAACACCTTTAGTCATCAGTGCCTTCGAGCAGTGGTAGGACCCACCAAAAGGGTGGCCAAGTGTCACCTAACAGCTATCCTACCAGATCCTTAATTTAATTATTTTAATCTTGCGGGATGGAGGGGAACCAATAGAAAGTAGCTAATGAGACCCACCAAGCATAAAAAAGGATTTTAATAAGCACGTGCACTTATTACATGACTTAAAAGGGGTCGCTTTCCTAGGTTTATAACATGAACGATATTGAGTGAATATTAAAACTCAAACTTAGGGAAAGAACAAGACTTAAAGAATTTTATGATCCTCATAAGACAAGGTAAGATCTATAAGGATTCCATTGGGTAGAAACTGAAAACACTAGGCTCAAGGGTCTAGTGAGTAAACAGACGCAAAGGCATAAGATATGACTTAAGAGATCACGAATGGGTAAAACCCGGTCAACTTCAAATTAGAATTTAGGTAAAAGGAAAAGAAACCTAGGGTTTTTGAGAGGGTTTAGAACACACAAACCATAGAACATAAGAATGAATAAAACCCTAAGCCTTATGACACGTTCCACATCAATATAACACCCAAATCAGAAAGACAACCAGATTTAAGCATCTTTTGGGATGCCTAATGTAATCTATTTGATAGCACATATAGGAAATGTTGTAATTTTTCTCTATAATAACAAAAGATGACTCAAATACTTAAGTGAATTTCATTAATTTTGAATATAATATCAACCTATCTTTCTCTCTAGTATTGTATTCAATATCTTTTAACTCAAAATAATCAACGGTTATTTATAAGTCGTCATATCACATCATGTATTTATGTTATGGATGTTGAACTGTTAGCTTTTGTTCAAGGAATGGATTAATATTCCTTTCAATTATTTATCAAAGATTGTGTGAATGGAAATGCAATAGGAATTTATAAATAGTGTGATAAGTGTTGTTCTTTAAAAATGATGCAGAATCACATATCAAATTTAATACCATGGGATACAATATAAAATATCACAATTTCATGGAATACAATATTAAATATCATCAAGTACAGTTTGAAATATGATTCATGAAATGTAATATAAAATAAAATATCATGAAGTGCAATGATTCACAATTTCATGGAATACAATATAAAATATCATCAACTATAGTTTGGAAAATGATTCATGAAGTGTAGTATAAATACCTAAAAGTTGTTAATTCACTTCCATTTCCCAAATGGAGTCAGGGTCTTGAAACTGTCTTTCAACTCGAGGTAAAATAAAATATTTTTCTTGATTCGGAGTCTGGTCTTCATTTTCTTCGACCTGTGTCTCGAATTCAAGATTCATTGTGTCACTATCATTTGTCTTGCTGCCAATGCCACCAGTACCAATGTTTGGAATTGGAGTGTTGCACAACCCTCTTATTTCACATATGGACCTCCAAATTGTGAGTACCCTTTCAAAAGGAATTTTTTTTTACATTATACACAATTCCTTTCATCCTCAAGAAATTTTCCAAATTCTTGTTCAATTTGTTTTGTTCAATTTGGTACTTAACTTTGATTTCAAAAACACCAATGAACTAAAAAATCTCTCATCCTCCACAGACCCCAATATCATTGTTTGACATAAATCAACAAGTTTGAAATATTCTAATATCGAACCACACAATATTTCACTCTAACCTAAGTTTGTCCAAACATTTGTTATTGATCCTGGTTCAAAGGACTTCTCCATGTGCATGGAATCAAACTGGTCCATCATACTTCTTGCAAAATTCTTACATTGTTGTCTAAGCTTATTTTCATTTATAATTCCTTCTATTGTCTACTCATTGTATGTTACACTTTTCAAAAAGTGTTTGATCAAGATATTTACTTTATCATGAAAATATTTTGGGTTGTCTTAGTTTACCCAAAATTGAGGATACATAATTTTCATGGCTTTAAGTATTTCATGTCAAGGGAATCTATCATAAATCTATGTGGAAAGACTTTTTGCAATTTCCTTCAAATTAGCACTAACATATTTAAAAATGTCATTAAAATCTTCCTTTATAACATGCACTTCTCTGATAGAGCACCTAGTTGTCGTACAATGGTACATTGGTATCTCAAATCTGCATACACAGATACATAAGTTCCTGGTTGCATTAAACTATAAATAATTATCAGGATTTTTCAAATCAATAATTTTCTGCTAGATGAAATATTTTGGGCTTTCTTCTGTTAGATCTAGATATAGATGATCGAGTGCCATGCATGTATGTCTACGTAGTTTGGAATATTCATAAATATACATAGTTCTAGCTTGGGCTTTCTTCACAAGATTATTCATTTCATCTAGCATGGGGAGAAGACTAGCTAAAGTCAAGAGTGACTCTATATCACTTAACCTATGTAAGAGGTGAGGATCTCTGTCTACTATGTTGTGATGCTTGTACATTACTCTAATCAAGGATTGATACTCTGAAAGAACTCATTGCATTGGTCCATGTAGGGAGATCCATCTGGTATCAGCATCCTTAAAAATCTTGTTTCATGTTTTATTCCCTCAGCAAAATTTTGAAATTATGTGAAACGTTTGGGACTTCGGCAGAAGTATGGGTAGATCTCATGGACTAGATTTTTAACTTTTGATATTGTAGGAAACTTTTGAATGCTAAATTCATTATGTGGTCCATGCAGTGAATTCCAAGCATGTATGGTGCACAAGTAGTTTGTAACTTTGTGCAAACACCGCTCATGTGACCTTGCATCATTGCAGCTCTATCATATCCTACACACACCAACTTTTTGGCAGTTATCAAGTTATCCATACCTTTAATTTCATTCAAATATCTCTTGACTTGTTCAAATAGATTTTTGTGATGTTGAACTATCCTTTATTTTATGAACACAGAGAAGATGAGCTTGGCAAACATGTTGTTTTATAGTATACACATGCATACAGACCCAAGAAGTATTATCTACTATAATAACTTCATCTAAAGATAATGTAATGAAGTTTGACTCTTTTACTTTCTCCTTTAAATCTTGTTTTTCCACTACAGTAAGAGATTTTTTCCATTCTCATCTAGTGTTTACTGACCAATCTAAGCTAGGAAAGTGAGGAACACCCAAAAAAGATAATAAATTAAAATATTTTGGGTAGTCTATCATAGGATGCCCTCTGAACAAAATATGAAAAATAACACCCATTTGAATAGTTTTTGACAGATGTGCTCTTTCCATCGCTTTTCCAAATTGAGCCTCAATTGTACCCCAACATGCAGCAAGTTTTGACATTATTTGCTTATGATCTTCATATTCCATGACATACTTAACATGAAGACATTCTTCCTTTGATTTCCATCGTATGACTGATTGTTCCTTTTCATCTATGATTTGTTTTTCATAAACTTTACTGATATGATTTTCTATAGTGTCAAGCTTTAGTTGCAACTTCTTATCTCTTTTACATTTCCAACTACAAATCATACACATGCATTCTATTGTAGTTTCAAGCTAAAAATTCCTTGTCATTTCCCACTCGCATCCCACTTTTGATTTTCCTTTTCTTGCTACCAATATCATCCAAGTCAATTATCTCATTCTGGAACATGTACAGTATTGCCATCCTCATTTGACTCATTTAACTCAATGACAATCTCCCCTTGACCTTCTAGTGGCAGTGAGGTATTTTGAATTTCTTCTTCATTAATATTTTGTGGAAGAGTTGATGATGTAGCTCCATCTTGATCTGATGGATCAAAAGCATTACCCATTCCAAAGTAAGACTGTATGGTAACTCTACATTTTGGGAATTTTGATGGTCTCCCAGTCCCTTCACCACCCTAAGGATTCTTACCCCTGTTGCACTTGTTGCTCAACATATTGGTCTCTCACTTTGAATAAAAGCTAGAAAAAATGTCTTCTTGTTTAAGAAGGACAAAGAATATAGATTTGATTCTCTACTCAATATCATCTTTAAGATTGAAGCAAGAATGGGAAAGAGATAAAGAAATCTTATAACACTATGAAGAAATGATCACTCACCTTTAAGTTTAGGTTTTCACTAACTTGCTATTCGTTAATGTAGGAATTCCTATGTTGTAAGTTTGTAACTTGCCTTCGATCAACTTCAAGGTTCCAATTCCAACTTTTGAATCGAGAGCTCACAATTTCATAACTAAAAAAAATGTGTCAAAATAAATGATAGTTTCGATTGTATTTATATCAATCCATATTTGGTGAATTTCATGGGATTTTTAAATGGTATATTAAAAATTTGGCAAATCCTGCATGATCATACAACAATACATTGTAATTTTCAAGGCGATTATGGCCCCAAGATTAGCATGGAGTTGTCACAATAATTGGTGAAATGTGTCCTCAAATGTAATTATTTTTTTATGTTATTGGTGAAATGGATCCTCATAAGCAACTATTTGTAAATTTAAATTGGCGAAATGGGTTATGATACAATGTTGTTTTAATAGGATTGGTGAATATGTAGGTTTTTTATTACATGCTTCCAGGATTCTAGGCGAAAACATTAATCAGTCCATTTGAAATGCGTAGTTTTTATGGAAAATTTATTACTTAAATATACCTCATAAAAAAATTGATGGCGAATGGACATGTATTGGACCAAAAATTCATAAAATCAGGACAATTTTGCCACCCTATTGGGTGCGATTAATTCACCAATTTTGACTTGGTCGATATCTAAAATTCGTCAATTGGCAAAGATTCACCACTAAAGTTTTCCCTAGTTGACAAGCGCATAAGAGAGCCAAACATAGTGTAAAATTGTCAGGGTCGACAATTTACAACGCTACAACTCATAACCTTCTAAACCCTAAATTACCTCAATATTTACTAGCAATATTGATAAATCAAAATTACACTTTAGAATTCACTATTTTACTCTAAAATAACAAATCCTAGTCTATTCTACCCAAGTCTAATAAACCTAGAAAATTCCTCTTTTACATTTACACATTAAATACTTAATATTATATGCTCAAGTTTGTTGGAAATAAGCCACACCTAGACCGATGATGGACTGGCCACAAAGGTGTTAATAACTCAATTGGGTAAACTCCAACAACAAATGGAAGGTCCTAGGTTTGAGTCCTAGTTGGTCCATATGAGCTATAGCTCAAAATGCAAAGAGATGTGAGTGTTGTATATATAACACAAATAGGAGCATATACATAAAAGAGGTGTAATAAGTCTGATAGAAGGAGTTTTACCTACTTGTTAATTCCAAATTACATGGTTGTACCTACTCATATGAAAACAAACAAATGATTATAATAGATGACATGTAAATCTAAAAGAGGGTGTGAAAATCAACTAACCAAGTGTGGATGGAAGAAACACATGCAATTGATGGATTATGCCATGTTTCCTTGTACTATCCATACCTAAATAACCTAATAAATTTTAATTTAATGTGTAGTAAAAAATAAATATCCCCTAAAATAATGAAAATAAAAATCCTACAATTACACCCCCTCTTAAGCATAACTTAGGCAGATGAAAAGATGGGTCCCCACAAATGAAGCTCAATGAGTAACTCATGCACAAAGAGATCCCCCCAAAAAAGAAGAATCCTACCCAAAAGATGAATGTCCTCCCCAAATTGAGAGATAAAATACCCCCCAAAGTAGAGAGATAGAAAGTGAAGGACTAAGAATCCCCCTATAGTAGGCATTTGTCACACCCTCAAAAAACCTTGCAAATGAAGGAACTTGCTTTCAGTGAAGGGATTTATGAAGATGTTTGCAATCTGATTTGATATTGGACATTACTTAAGATGAATGGTGTTTTCTTCAATTAACTCTCATATATAATGTATATGAATTCAATATTTTTTTTGCTAGTGATGGACTAGATTCCTTGAGATTTGTATTGAACTTTGGTTATCACAATGGATGGATAAATAGTATTTTTGTATGGAATATTAAATTCAATGAGAATATTTTGAGGCCAAATAGCCCCATTGGTGGTATTAACTACCCCTCAATATTCAACCTTTGTAGATGAAAGAGCAAGTGTAGAATGCTTCTTGCTCAACCAAAAAAATAGATCAAAACCAAGTGAGAAGCAATACCCTAAATTAGACTTGTGATACTGACTATTGCTTGCCCAATCTAAATATGTTTCTCATCAATTCAATATCCACACCCACTACATATTGAATTCCATAACTATTAGTACCTTTAATATAGTGGAGAATCTTCTTATCTACTTTCTAATGCATCTCATGTGGCTCTTACATGAGGTAAGAGACCATGCCCATGAAATATGAAATATTGAGTCTCATATAAGTCAAGTATATGAGACTCCCAATAAGATATTAGTTCAAGGTGTCATCAACCAAGGGTGAAGAACACTTGGATTCAAGTTTGACCCCTGATAGAAGTGGAGTTGGTGTAGGCTTATAGTTAGCCATGCAAAATCTGGAGAGCATGTGAATTAGGTTGTGATTTGAAAAACCTAAATATAATTGAGTGACATCAATCCTCGAGAAGTAATATAAAATACCCAAGTATAACATTAAAAATATGATCATGTATAAAAAAATTCACTACTTTGACAATGGATGGGTGACTCCCTATGATCAATAAGTTATCAACATAGAGAACCAAAAATGTGAGTGTCATTCTAATTTGAACAGACAATGGATTGGCCACAAAGGGGCCAATAGCTCAATTGGTAAAGCACTCCAACAACAAATGGAAGGTCTTAGTTTCAAGTCCTAGCTAGTCTGTATAAGCTATAACTCAACATGTGGTATTAGAATTGGGCTAGGATCCCTAAGAACCTATAGTGTGGCTTAAGGGTGGGTGTTGGAAATATCTCACATTTAGACCAACAATGAACTAGCCACAAAGGGGCCAATAGCTTAGTTGGTAGAGCACTAGAATAAAAATTGAAAAGTCCTACATTCAAACCCTAACTATTCCATATAATTTATAGTTCAACACATTGAATCAAAGCTAGGACAAGTTAGAAACCCAAGCACCTATATTGTGGCTTAAGGGTGGTGTTCGAAATTAGCCACCCCTAGACTCATAATGGACTAACCACACAGGGGCTATTATCTCAAGTAGTGGAAAACTTAAACAACAAATGGAAGTCACCAGGTTCAAGTCCTAAGTGGTCCATATGATTTATAGCTTAACATTTAGAGAAGAGAGGTGAGTGTTGTATATATAACACAAATAGGGGCATATACATCTAAGAGGTGTAGTAACTCCAATTTCCCAAAATAGGAAGGAATTTTATGTACTTGGTAAATGATAAATTATATGGTTGCCCCTAATAAAATGAAGAAAAATAAATGGTTATGAGATGCAACATATAAACCTAATAAAGGATGTGAGACTCAATTACCACAGTGCAGGAAAGAGTGACACATGTAATTGATGAATTATACCATGCATCCTTATAATAACCATGCTTAAATAACCTAAACAAGTATAGTATTATGTGTAGGAAAAAATATCCCCTAACATACTTGGAAAATATAAAATATATACTAATAGGGTCCACAGATAAAAATCTATATAAATAACATATCTAAATAGGATTTTCATTCATAGAATACCCAAATTAATAAATTAGCTTCTCAAACAAGATAAAATTGTAGAACCCTTTTCTTTACATTACGTGAGATTGATACCCATTAAAAAACATGGTTAAGACAACAACCACAATAGAAAATACAACAATATGCCATAATAATTGAAATGTTAGTTGCACAACCACAATATTTACTAAAAATATAATGGATTCCTCCCAAGAAAACCTATGTAACAACCCAATCCATAAGCCCAAAATTACCACTATTTTTTTCTTACTCTTA
Source organism: Sequoiadendron giganteum (assembly GCA_007115665.2). Classification (NCBI taxonomy): domain Eukaryota; kingdom Viridiplantae; phylum Streptophyta; class Pinopsida; order Cupressales; family Cupressaceae; genus Sequoiadendron; species Sequoiadendron giganteum. Next base: position 406,484,604 of record CM021107.1, on the reverse strand, counting down.
TTATTCTTCCTTAAGTTATTAGGTGTTCATTCATTTGTATACTCAAGTACTTCCATCCATAAAGAATAGGCATCCATCCATCCAAGACAGACATAGTAGTATCACCCTAATGCTAAAAAAGGATCAATTGTTTAAATGGAAAAAGGAAGCTAGAGAATCCTGTGAGAAGGTTAAGGACAGTATTTATTCAGCTCCTATGCTGGTAAATCTAGACCTATCAAAGGACTTCATAATGTATGTATTTAGCAAAAAATCCAACATCGCTACTATTTTGACCCAAAAGGATGATGCAGGAAAGGGAGAAAAATCGATAGCATTTCACTCCCAAACCTTAAAATATTAAGAGATGAACTACAACTTCATTGAAAGTAAATAATTCACCATTGTTAAGGGAATCAAGAAGTTATGACACCTCATCTCTTGCAACAAGGTGATGTATATGTCGCACATTCTAGTGTGCGTGAGTATATCATGGAGGGAGAAATCACTGAAAAGAGGGCCAATTGGATCACTAAGATCCTTGAATATGATATTGAATTCAAGCCCACAAAGACCATCCAAGGAAGAGGACTGTACAATTATTTGGCACATGATGAAGAAATGGTAGCTGAAGAAGAGCAACCCAAACTTGTTCTAACAAAATGAACCTAGTAGCTACTAGCTAGTAGAGAAGGTAAGATTCATGCATTCCGAAAAATATCCGTCAGGCCTTCCTTCTCAAAAGAGAAGATTCTATAGATTGCAAAATAGTAGATATGCACTTATTGAATGGGTCATCTTCAAAAGGAACTTCAATGGTGTTCTACTACAGTGTGTCACCACAAAACAGGCTAGGAAAATTCTTGACGCTTTCCACAATAGTCCCACGGGAAGACATTTCTCTGCAAGAACCACCATTATCAAAATTATGTGTGACGGATATTTTTGTCCTACACTATTCAATGACTCATAATCTTTGGTTAAAGCCTACAAGGAATGCCAATTCTTCATGGCAAGGAGAAAAAACTCAGCAATTCCTCAACCCAATAGTGGTTGATGAACCCTTTGCGCAATGGGGCTTTGATTTCATCGAGATGATTAATCTCACTTCCAGTGTAGGGCACAAATGGATCCTCATGGATATGGACTACTTTACCAGGTGGACCAAGGCCATGCCCCTAAAAAATGCAACGAAGTCGTGAGCTTCCTCGAGGAACTGGTAACAAGATTCAGTCCGCTAAAGACCATCATCTCTAACAACACCAAGGCTTTCCTAGGTTCGAAGGTATGTCAATTCGCACTTGTGCATGACATATTCTTAAAAACCTCCTCAAACTATTACCCATAGGGAAATGGCATGGCCGAGCCGACTAATAAAAATTTGGTCTGACTCATCAAAAGAATCGGGTCAAAACATCAAAGAGAGTGGCAATAAAATGTTTGGGAAAAGCTTTGGGTAGCCCGCATAACTCCTAAGAAATTCCTCAAGACTTTCTCGTATGAGTTAGTATATGAGAAAGAAGCACTATTTCCAATCTCCATGGATATTCCTGAACTATAGTTACCCAAATCCCTAGAGGTTGAGGAAAAAGGAGACATGGAGGTCCGATTGGCTGAGTTACTAGAAGTACATGAAAAAATAAAAAAGGATCTAACAGCCATGTCTAACCGCCAACAAGTGGTTAAGAGGTGGTTTGACAAGAAAACCTCATACCAAGGTCTCAAATGTAAAGACCTAGTGCTAAAGTTTAATGAGAGGGCTGCAAATCTTGGCATGTTGTCCCAACAGTTGTCGTTGCACCAAAATATCGACCTATTAATGCCTGATACAACTATCAGAGTTAATGGATCCACGAGAGGTGATTAGTCCATGTCACGAATCCCAAGGGGAGCATTGACCATCTACCAAAAAACTCCCCCTTGGCGTTACCTGAGGGGATTCGAACCTGACACCTTTGGATTTGATACCAATTGTTGGCCCAATGGTTTTTGTTGCACCAAAAGATTGACCTATTAATGTGTGATACAATTTTCAAAGTTAACAAATCCACGGGAGGTGGTTAGTCCATGTCACAAATCTCGAGGGGAGCACTGACCATCTACCAACATGACCAACATGAAAAATTCAATAGTCTGTTGGAAGGCCCTTTTAGAATAATTCAATGCAAGCAACACAATGTATTTGAATTAGAAAATATGGAGAAAGAGGCATTGAGGATTCTAGTTAATGGAATCCACCTCAAATTGTTCAATTAACCTTTATTAATTGTTCTACCTATGTAAATATGTAATTGTTGTAAATTTTCCTTTGTGTTCTTTTGTTTGGTCGGTCTTTCCAAAGCAACCCATATGCAAAAAATTGAAAATGAACCCATATGAGAAATTGAAAAGGTACTCAAGAAGCAGAGAAAAGGGAACCCATAATATAGAATAGCAGAAAGAAAAAGAGACAGAAATTTAGTAAAATTTGTATATTCATTCGATACTATCATATGCTTCAATACTACACTTCCAAAATGGCTCTAAGGCCATAATTTTAAAAGTATATCCACATACTATGTAGTTTTTATATATGATAAAATCCTTGTCTAGGCATATATACAAAAAACATGTGAAATGTGTTGAGTCTTAAACAACAACAGCAAGAGCATCATCAATAGCGATAGTTGAGACAACTTCAGGAACTAGATCATGGACAACAGCAAGGGCATTAACAACAACAATGGTCAATGGTGGAGGAAACACCCGGTCCTTGAAATCATTGTGCCACTCTACGTAATAGAACAACACCACATTTTAACAACGTAGCAGGAAGTGGTAGGCACGAGTGACCCTCTGGAAGTGCTCTTCATATGACATAATGCAAAATCCACTCAAAAATGACACACATGACACCACAATGTCTTCTTCAATATGTTTGTGGAGGTCGCTCACTGTAGGAATACCCAGGCCATATACCACATTTGCCACAATCTCTCCAAGACCACCAAGGTACCACTTCGAGAAGATTTCCAGCGTGAAACACAAAATCATCGGCTTGGGGACTTGTATATCAAGCAAGGATGCAACAAAGTGAGAGAAGATGTCAGTATTGACCCTATACTTGTCTTCATACTCTATATAGTCCCTACCTAGTATCCATTTCATTTCCATGATAGCCAATGGATTCTTTTTCTTCATCATTCATTTCAAACACCTGTTAGAAACTTTACCTAAAAAAGTTGTCTGAGAATTCTTGCTAGTGAGTCTGATAGGAGTATTCATGATGCCTAACTCTACCCAACTACCCAAGTGCTAATTCTTCCCAATTTCTAAGTAAAATTATGTTGTTGTCTTGGGGTCTATTTATAGAAATGTTCGAGGTACATGCATACCATAAGCATGATGCTAGTCGAGTATTAACTCAAAAACCCCACCAAGAGCCGACTCAAATTTCCCACTCAGTTGTGTCTGCCTTGTACGAATTTTTGCATGTGAGGTTAAGGAGAGGTAATTAATTAGCACAAGTTGGTGGCAGTCTCAATTGATCGCCCATATGGTCAAGTGATGATGTGTCACAATGCAAGCATGTTTCATCCTTTGAGGCAAAACTCAAATATTTTCAAAGTACAGATTGCATATTTGGCTTAATTATTCTTTTTAGGATATTAATTGCCAAGCATTCAAAAGGTTTATAAGCTTTCAATCATCATCTCAATTTCCCAAGATAATCACACCATAGGACATGCTTACTAACTGTCATTATGAATTCTTATCTTTTCAAAAGGGCAAGAATTCATTTCGCATAAGCAAGGGAGCTAGTGGTACATGCCGAATTTAATGCAAAAATGATACCGTTGTTTCTAACTTCGGTCGAGAAAAAGCTAAGTGTTGCATGTGAAAGAATAAACAGTGTGAAAAGATTCTTGAGTATGTTATCCAGTGCAAAGAGTTTCGAGTGAAAAAATTCTAAAAAAACATAAAAGGAATCGTAGCAGCCAAGTTCAGAGAAATAATTTTTAATGATGCATTGTGCTTGAATGAGTTGAACCCAAATAGAGAACAAGAATCCATCTGAATTTTCATTCAGTGCAAGCCTTGTATTGGTGTTTTTTTTTAGGTTCTATTCATCCAATACTGGTTTGTTTCGAAGAAGGGTAATTTTGCAGAGTAGGGAAGGGACGTTGTTCTATCATAGAAATCCATAGCAGAAGGAAATGGCCCAAAATCCTCAAATGGAAGCACAAGGCGAGGAGACCCAAAGCTTGTTTGATTCATGCATATGACACCCATGGCTAATATTTTTGATGATACCTCTTATTCTTCACGTGGAATACTAGAGAATCCGAAGTAGACTCACACAAGGGATGCAAAAAAGTAGAAAACTCACAAGGACTAGAACCAAATAAAGGAAGAATGGGATAACATTCATGATCCCATCCTCAAAACCAATCCTAAGGGTCTTAGAGAAGTAGCTTGAGAAAGAATGAAAGTGGTCACTAGCGAATTTCAGTTGGTGTACAAGAAATGGTTATGTGGAATCCCGCAGTATATGGTCCCTTTTGTGCATTACTGCTCAAAGATAGTTTATGAGGGCATTCAGCATTTCAACCCAGATACCAACACCATTGAAGGCTGAGAGCTGAGAGTTATAATCATTGAGGAGGCTATCAAAGATAAGTTGTGCATCCCAAGAAGGGGCTCTAGAGAAGAAAGGATGGATTCATTCACTCTAGAAAAGAAAGGGAACACTTTTGGAGAGGCAAAGATTAGGCTATGGATTTTTATAACTAGGAAACCCAAAGATATCAGGAAGATTTGAAAAAGCTACCAAAAATTCTAGTCATTCAACTCACTTTTAAATCGGATATTTAGGATCCCTTCTCTATAATGGCTTTCATTTGCGACATGGACGAGGACAAATGGGTGCAAGAGTTCCAACTGGGTCTAGGATTTTAGTTGAGGAGGCAACATTCCCTATTCTAGTATGATTTCATGGAAGTCATTGTCTGAGAAATGATGAGCCAAATCAAGGAATACAAAACATAGCATAATTTCAGGTTTCCTTCTCTCCTTGTTCATATGTTTTTACATCAAAACCCTGACTTCTTTAAAAAAACATATGAGGTTAGCTTATTTTGATGAAAAGGAAGTTAGAAGGCCAGTTTATGTATGGACCCCTCTCCTCTCTACAACTTATGACTATTATGCCTTCTTAGATTATTTCTTGACTTCGATTCTGTAAGACTTGAGTGAGGATGGTGATCTTTATCAACTTTTTGCTGACCAAATAGGTTGGATGCATAGTTTCACTCCTAAATACGACTGGTTTCTCGAAGAGGATTTCACTTTCATACAAATGTGTGGCTTTATCAAGGAACTGTTCTAGCTCCTGGCATGCATCACAAATCGGGTTTTGGCCCTTGAGATGTTTCGGCAAGTGTTAGTTATTGACTATGCCTTTTGTGGAGGGAAGGCCAAGAAGAAAGGATTTTTATTCTACCCACTAAGCTTCAAAATAGTGGTTATGGCAAAGAAGCAGACACATAAGCTGCTAGAGGAAAAGTTGGCTCATTTGGGGCTAGTATTGATTTGTGAAAAATGGCAATATAACCCTAATAATGACTTAGAACACATAAATGTTCGGGTAACTCATAGCCCCCAACCTTACTGGGAAAAGCGGTCAAATTCCCTGTCAGACCAAGATGATATATTTGTAGACCTAGTTCACATTACGACAGGGGATAAAATTCCATCATGGCTCAATTTCTATTTCCCTTTGGTGAAGTTTAATGAGAAGATCCAAATAGGTTCCACCCTTTTCCATGAATTCGTCAAGAAATGGTTGTGGAGTGAGGAAAATATTAGAGATTTTTGGGTTACCATCAAGAAATCAAGTGCTCTTATGCCTTTCTCCAAGACATAGACACAGATGAAAAATTTGATACTTTGTGGAACAAAGTGCATAATGATACCAATGCAAGCAATGATGAGGAGATTGACCCAGAGGAAGCTATAAAATATATAGGGAAGAGGAAGGAGAAGGAAAAGGAAGTGAAGATGGCCCCAACATAGCAAACTGGACAAGCAATGAAGCAGCCTAGCACAACTACTCTGGAGTTGTGGGTGAATATATTATGTTTGGGAGCCTCATAGACACCCTCATGGGCCATGAAAAGACCTAGAGGTCAGGCCCAAAAATACTCGACAAAGGTCTTAGAGGTGGAGGATTCCCCACCAAACAAAGACAGTGCACAAATGCAACTTCTAGAGAGGGTTCGATATCAGGACACAATAACCCAGCCAAAACAACCCTGGACAAAATAACCAAGGCTCATTATAACCCATGGACAGAATAACCCATGGTCATTTTAGATCAAGCTAGTAAACTAGAATATTAAAAAATGATTCTTATCATTACTATCATGAAAAAGAAACTTTTCCCCTCTATAGGTAATTGTATATTCAACTGGTTTACTAGCTTGATCTAAAATGACCATGGGTTATTTCGTCCATGGGTTATTTTGACCATGGGTTATTTTTTCCATGGGTTATTTTGACCCTGGGTTATTGTGTCCCTAGGTTATTGTGATCGGGTTATTTTGGCTAGCTTATTATGTCTCGTAACCGAGGGTTCATAGGAACTTGCAACAAGCCACGGGTTATTTTGTCCATGGGTTATTATGACCCTATATTATTTTGTCCCTGAGTTATTGTGATTGGGTTATTCTGTCCAGGGTTATTTTGGCTAGCTTATTATGTCTCGTAACTGAGGGTTCACAGGAACTTGCAACAAGCCAAGGATCATAGTCATCCTCAACTTAGATGTCTTTCTCTCCCTCTCTTCTTGATTCACAATCTCAGGTTTCTTTCATTGTTTCTGCTTCGCCCGTAACCTCAAGTGTCGGCCTTTCTTTCTCTAATTCTACTACAATGGTTGTGGGAGGTTTCTCCCAACTCTCCCAAGCGAGACAATTCTCTTTTACTCCCCCATGGGTTATTCCACCTTTCGTCAGAGCACAATCCGCAACCACTATTGCTACACCTTTTACATCTACTACGTTTGATTTGATCCAACTTATACAAAAAATGGAGTTTGTTGTACCTTTGTTATTGTCACTGCTTTCCATGAGTCCTCCCACCACTTCACAAACTTGGCCTTGGCATATTCCCCCATTCTCCCAACTGACGCTCTCTTTTCCAAAGAAGAAATCAACTAGGACCACTACTCTCTCGTTCCATTTTTTGTTTCCTCCTATGCACCATTTTCGGGTGAGCTCATTAGATCGCCAGTAGAATTTTTGTCTGAGGGCAATAGAACAAGACAAGCATGAGCTCTTAGGCTTCAAAATTAGAGGGATAAGGATGCTAAGAGGCCAAAAGAGCCAAAGGTGAAGACGCTTTTCAATGAGGCTCAATAGTCATTGCACTTTGCAACCATGCATCTTAAGGCCATCAAGCCCCAGGGAGATATGTGACCCAAAGATTACACCATCCATTCTAAAGGACTCGATCTACATGCAACTCGATCGTAAGATAAAGTTGAGCTAAGGGAGGAGACCTAGTGTGTGGTGACCACCAACTTTCTCAAGTTTGGCTGCCAACTGAAGAAGAAAGACGATGAGCTAAAAAATGTTAAGGAAAGGATAGAGGTCCTACTAATGAGGGACAAGGCAAGAGACACTAAATTTGCACATTTGTCACAACAAGCATAGGTGGAATAGGCTAGGATCCAATAGGAACTTGCGAAGTTCCAATCCCAAGATCCCAACCTGTTCAATGATTTACAGCAAAAAAATAAAGAATTATAGGATTGATTGGCATGGGAAGAAGAGGAGATGCAACAAAAGAATGAAGAGCTTTAGCCTCAACATGCTCAATTGGAGTAGATAATGCAGCAGAAGGAAACAAACTTCCAAGGCTGACAAGCTCAATTTGAGAAGGAAATCTAGGAGGTAAGGCTCTCCCTGGAAAAGGAATCTACTGCCAGAAGCTAGGCTAAGGAAAAAATGGCTTGTCAAGTTGAGAACCCTACAGGAACAACTCTCCATTGTAGACAAGAAAATTGTAGAGCTAACATAGGACATCGAGTCGAGGCATGTGAAAATTGGTATTTTGAATAATCCTCCCCAACCCCCTATTGCTCAGTCAGACCTCCTTCTAGTATCTCAACAACTATATATTTCATATTGGAAAAAGGTCAAAGCCTTTTGTCTGACTCTTTAGCTAATGCTTTAGTTCATGGTGGAAGTGTCAAGTTTGAGCAGGGAGGTTCACAGAATGATTGAGAAATTCCCATTGTTCATTGCAAAGAAGGTTCCTAAGGAATAAAAGCTGCTAGATAAGTTGTACACAGTGTCAAATGGGGACTTAGTGAGTGCAGGGATCAAAGATCGAAATTCAGCCACCAAGATAGTAAAGAATTCATCCATTGCCACGTAGCCATCCTCCATGCTAGTGATTTCTCTGCCATGTTGGGTCAAACTATGAACAACATGTAGGTGAAATTATCCCAACTGAATCAGATGGGCCTACCCTCCCTATTTCTCTCTGATGCTTTGGTGGCCACAGTGGAGTAGATTGCAATGAATATTGAGGATAAGTAGTAGGACATGTCCGCTTTTCAAAGCTTCAATCAACCCCCTACTATTGAGGATATAGAGGGTGTCACTCATCAAATTTCACGGTTTTCTTTCAACTTGATTCCAGGATCGGTATATCCACAAAGCTTCCATTCAAAGAAGTGATCAATCTACATGAGGTGCAAGAGATTCTATGCTCCATATTGATGCCATCCAAAGTCGATTGGCTGCCTCTATAGACTACTCTCTCAAAGATTTGATTCCATTGCCCAATGAATAAGACTCTGGTCTTAGAACCAAAAATTTTGGGCTCCTCATTTTGTAGGTGAAACACCCCTGGTAGTTGCCAAAATTTGTGGATATAAAATCCCTCGAGCTCCCTTCAGGTTGATAGTACTATTTTTCTTGGCTTCTGCCCTCTCCCCATATATTTGAATATCTTCAGCCCCCTTTTTAAAGAGCTTCGCCTGATGTCACCTAGTGTTCGTCGTGAACTCCTCGCAAGGATTTCATCCCTCTCTTCTCTACCAATAGCTGGCATGCTTCCACATGTCAGCAACACGCACCTTTGAGGCTTTCTTCCCTTCTCTTCTCTATAAATTTTTACATGTGTTCCACGTAGCATCATTCCACATACACCTTTTCGGTGGACCCCACAGTTAGCGCGAGCAACAAATACTTCTCCACGTGTCTTCTCCACAAGGATTTCATCGAAGGAAAGGAAGGAATGAGCAACAAGCCTTGCCATATTTCCACGTGTCCTAACTGACTACGTGGGTAAGAAACACATGTCTACATGGGATTTTGTTGCTTTTACACTGGGACCACCGCCATCATTTGCAAGGGATGCATCTGGCTCGAAGGCGAATTCTTTCTATGGCTCATAATCTTTTATGTTGCGACGGCCTAGGAAAAACATTACAATTAACATCATTGCTCTTGTCTTGGAATATTTTATGTTACTTGATTTCTAGTAATGGGATCTTTTTCTATAAATATTGCTTCTTCTTTCTGAAAAAGAGTTCAGAGCATACAGAAAAAATGTGAAAAGACACCAAGTCTTTTGTATTGTTTTTAGATTATTAGATAAGACTCATAGACTATTTCATTGTTCGGCCTTTCTATTTCTTAGCTATTTGACAAAATATTAAACTGTCATTATTGTGCTAGGTAGTTTATTTGCAGAAGTTCTATAATTTGTCGATTTAGACCATGTCTTGGAATCTCCTTTTCAGTGAATGTGTATGGGATTTATTTTATGTTATTTGATAAATTATTCAAGTTTTCATCTTTGATCTATCTTATTTTGGGACATAGAAAATTGTTGAACGACCCTCAAACCACATCTGAAAGAAAGGTTTCTTGTGCCTGAACGCACCTACATCTTGGTGCATCCCCTTAGTTAGATCTTTATTTTGTATGTATGCTTCCTTTTCCCATTCTAAACCCCAAATTACAGAAGAATCCGACTTCATTAAAAACCCAGAGGTTACTCAGTTTAGCGCAATTGGTTGGGGCCCCATTAACTGATTTTCCCATAAGGCTACTACTTGTCAAATTTTGGCATCAACATATACTTGCTAGCCAAGAGCTTGATTTCATATTTTTTTATTCTGTCTCAAACAATTCTTCACATAAATAAAAAGGTTGAAAGAAACCACTGAAATGAAGAGAGAGCATGTTGTAGATGAAATAGTGGAGAAACCTTCTTTTGGTTTGATTTGATGAAGTAATCTTTTCTTGTGTTTAGGAAATATTTGAATCCATTAGTTTATTTACATTGAAGTTGTTCTCATCATTGTTTAATAAGTCTTCTTGGTTGAAACTTTACCTCATGTTTATATATAAGTTCTCTCATAATTGTTTACAACTTAGACAAATAGGTCAAAGGTCCAGCATGAGTTCTTGTGGATTGCATGGGATTTTTGAAGCTACAAATAATCAATCCACCTAAAATATTTCAATCTCTAATTGTCGACTATGTAAATTCTCTTGATTTTCTTTCTTCGTTTGCAATATAAACCAAGGATTGTCTTATGAGCTATTAATATAGTTGAGGTTTTTATATGCCCTTTATCAATTATTGTTGGTCATATTTCACTTGATTTTTATCTTCTCATTTCTATTTCTAAACATTTGTAATTTTCAATTTGCTTCATGCATATCATGCCTATGGATGTTAGTATCCTTATGCAAATTTTCAAAAAAATCTCAAATACTAGTGGCTTTGTACTAGATCATCTTTTCCTTTTTGAGAAGAAAGATGAGTAGAATAATATTGATCAATGCTATTCACTTGTACCTTATGTTCAGATTTCTTGCTTTACCTTTGAAAAAATTTCAGGCTCACAACCAATTCTTACAACACAAATGAAATATGTGGGATAATTTATGGCTTTGGACCATACTTTCCAAGAATCGTTTCAGAAAGCTCTTTGATCATTAGAAACTGGCCATTCTAGATGGGGTTATGAACAAGTTAAATATAGTCTAAGTTCCTGGTCCAGATAGGATGCATGCACTCTATACAACCATGAAAAGAGGTACAAGTGTTGAATAAATTCATACACTATGCTATATGGACAAATGGTTCCTATCACAGTTTTGAGAGTTTCTATATTTTGAAGAGTTCATCTCTAACACAAAAGTAGTAGAACTTAGTAAATGTGACTTTTATGAAGTGAAAAGAAGGGGATTCAATGATTTAAGTAGAGAGTATATGCAATGAAATCATCTGAAAATAATATTTATAGGTCCACCACTTATCTTTGGGTGTACATCCAACCTACAAAAGAGTGGATATTTGTGTAGCTGATTTTGAGGCCTATACACCGTATATGTGCTCATCCTATGATGATGAATGTAAAGCAACACCAGGAAAAAAGAAGGTCTTAATTCTTGGAGGAGGACCAAATCGTATCGATCATGAAATTAAATTTCATTATTGTTGTTGTCATGCATCATATGTGCTATAGATTTGTATGACATTACCAACTCTCAAATTATTCTGTAAGAATGCTATTATTTGATGTTCACACAAAAGTGGCAATGGAGATTATATTTCTAACCTATTTGTGACCCTTTTCCCTTTTATGGCTTTGTAGGGTGCAAGATATGAAAACATTATGATGAATTCAAACCCTGAGATTGTCTCTATAGATTATGATACCGATGATAGGTTCTACTTTGAATCGCTTACAATAGAGGATGTCTTGAATGCTATTGATTTAGAAAGGCCCAATGGCATAATTTTATATAGTTTGGTGGAAAAACTCTATTGAAACTTTCTTTGCCCATACAACATTACCTTGATGAATTTAAGCCCATGTTTTCTACTAGGGAATGGCATGTACGTATTTGGGGGGCATCTCCTGATTCAATAGATGATACTGAAGATAGGGAAAGGTTCAATGCAATGTTGAATCATCTAAAAATCGAGAAACCTCAAGGAGGTATAGCTAAAAGTGATGAAGATGGTTTGGCCATATTAGAAAACATTGGATGCCTTGTAGAGGAGGGAGCAAGAGAATATGGGGAAGAGGGAAAGAAGAAGAGGGGGGGGAGGGAGAGATATAAATAGAGGGTGATACAGAGAGATAGAGAGGGATAGGAAAAGAGATAAAGAGATAGGGAGATATATGTAGAGAAAGATATGGATAGAAAGAGATAGAGAGATGAGTGAGAGGTACGTTGAGTGAGAAATAATTATAAAGATATAGAGTAGAAGAGATGGAGTGAATAAGATAGAGAATGAAGAAGGGGGAGAGAGGGAAAGGATATATATGTATAGGGATAGAGATAGAGAAATAGATGTAGAGAGATATAGATAGAAAGAGATAGAGAGAGGAGTGAGAGAGTGAGAAAGAGATAGAGGTAGATATAATAAGGTAGAATTAAGGTTAGGATTAGGTTTATAATTATGATTATAAATAGAATTAGGGTAGATTTATGGTTACACCTATGGTAATAATTATTGTTAAGGTCAAAATTTGGATTAGGGTTCAAATTAGGGTTAAATGAAGGTGAGGACTATTGTTAGGGTTCAATTAGTGTTAGAGTTAGTGCTATTTTTTAAGTAGGTTTAGGGTTGAGGTTAGAATTCAATGAGGGGGATAAAGGAATGTAGAGGTAGAGATGAATGTCGAACGACAGAGGAAGAGTGATACAAATAGATAGAGGTAGAGATGAATATATAACAAGAGGAAGAGGGAGAAAAATGGATAGAGAGATATAGGAATATGGAGGGGGGAGATAGAGAGTGATAGATAGAGAGGAAGAGATAAAGAGATAAGGAGGAAGAGGGAGAGATAGTGAGAGATATATGGTGAGATGAAGTGATATAAAGATAGAGATATAAGGAGATATGGAGAGAGAGGGGGAGAGGAAGAGAGATCAAGAGAGAGAAGTAGAGAAAGACAAATAGAGATGGGGAGGGAAAGATAGAGAGAGAGATAAATGAAAAGATAAAGACATAGATATAGAGATATATGGGAAGATAAATGGAGAGAGAGGTTGAGATATAAGGATAGATAGGGGAATAGGGAAGGAGCAAGAGAGAGAGAGATGGGGAGAGATAGAGAGAGGGAGGGAGAGAGATAGGGAGAGGAGGGAGAGAGAGATGGAGAAGAGGGAGATATATGTAGAGAGGGAGAGAGAAGAAGAGGGGGGAGAGGGAGAGGGAGAGATATAAATAGAGGGTGGTATAGAGAGATAGACAAGGATATGAAAAGAGATATAGAGATATATGTATAAAAGGATATGGATAGAAAGAGATAGAGAGATGGGTGAGAGGGAGATCGAGAGAGAAATAAAGATACAAATATAAAGTAGAAAAGATGGAGGGAAAGATGGAGTGAATAAGATAGAGAATGGAAAGGAAGGGGAAGGGAAAGGATATATATGTATAGGGATAGATATAGAGAAATAGATGTAGAGAGATACGGATAGAGAGAGAGAGAGAGACATAGTGAAGTATAGATAAAGAGGGGGAGGGAGAGATAGGGAGATAGAGATAGAGGGGGAAAGAGAGAGAGAATGAAGGTGATAGAGATAAGTAATAGAGAGGTATAGATAGGTTAAATGATAAAGAGATAGAGATAGAGGTAGGGAAGGAGAGAGATGTGGAGAGGGATATATATTTATAAATAGATAGAGAGGGATGGAGAGGGGGAGAGAAATAGAGAGAGGAGAGAGAATTAGAGAGAAATAGAAAGAGGGAGTAATAAGGAGAGAGGGAGAGATAGGGACAAAGATAGATATAATTTGGGAAATATAGAAGCGATGTGAGAAAGATAGATAAACATATAGAGAAGGAGCGATGGAATGAGAGAGGAAGATGGAAAGGGAGAAATAGAGATAGAAAGAGGGAGACAATAAGAGAGGGGGGATTGGAGAGATGGAGAGATAGAAAGATAGAAAGATAAATTATAATTATAATTTTAAAAATAATACTAATGTAATATAAATATGTTAAACACAATAATAAAAAAATTAACTCCTTTAAAAAAATATACCTTGACATTATTTATATATGTTATTTAATAAGATAGATATTCTAGTATATAAATTATTTAAAGATATATATGCTAGTTCTAATTTACTACTCTACATAGAGAACTTGGGTATGTGCAAGATCATGATGAGCCAAAAAGTGGCGATATGTTAGTGATATGATGGCCCATGTGGCTGACGACTTTTTTCTTACCCAAAAATGATGAAATGAAAAGGGTTTTTAAACGAGATTCTTAGCTTTCCATCAATATAAATTATGCTTTACTTTTAATTTAATAAATAATAATTATTCATTTTCTATTTGAATTACAACTAAAGTCCTGATTGATAGGTTCATTGAAAAACATCTATATATTTCAAAGAGTATCACATTTTTTGAATATGAAACATGTGTCACATTCTATGCTTCAAATACTATATAGGATTAAAAAAAATGAATTTCATGAAGTTTTGACCAAGTTAAGGTGGTTAGACGTACGAGTTTTTATATTTTTTAAAAGTTGTAATAAAAAAATCATAATTAATTATTTACTGGGGAAAAAAATACAAAAGAATATGCATCACATCAGGACATGAGTCTTCTACTTATATCTAAAATATTGTAAAAAAATATTATCATTTTATTGTGGTTAGAGTGGTCAGACAAACACCTACTTCTTATTTTTTCCCTGAAATTTAAGTACTACTGCATTGAAATTTCAAATTTTCACCAAATAGATTTTTTAAAAATAAAAATAAACCTAGTAGTTTAGAAACTAAATTCAATTTGTAACAAAATCTATTTTACATATTTTTGAAATAATATAGTTAACTTATTCAAATTTTTACGTCAAGTTGTCTAACTCTAATTTTTCTAATTTTTATTGCCACTTAAGGGCCTATTTTTTCCATGATGATCCTGCACAGTTTTCTAACTGCTTTTTCAATGTTTTAAATTTTTATTTTATCAAGAGAAATCAAGAGTTCAATCCAGCCAACTTAACTCTTTAAAAGGTGATCCCTCCTTATATTTACGGTTCCCTATATGAACATTACAGACTGATTTTAGTGACCAACAGTTGAGAATGTGGTAGAATGATGGTTGACATTGAAAAAGATATGACCATTCAATGAAACCAATATAAAATGAATAAAAATAATATTAAAAAAATAAAACACTTTATATAAAGAAAGAAAGCAAAGAATCAGATATTCTTTCTACATTTTTATTAGAAAAAACAAAAATTAAAAAACCATAATTATTATATTTTACAAATTAAAATAACAATTATTATATTTGACAAAAAAAAAAATTATTACACTAAATTTACCTTTTCTAATTAATCATTGCACTTTATACAAAGAAGGAAAACAAAGAATTAGATATTGTTTCTAATTTTCCACTAATATTAAAAGAATTTAAAAAAAACAATAATTATATTATATTTTATAAATTAAAATAAAAACTATTATATTTTAGAAAAACATATTTAAATATTTATCAAAATAACTATTGCACTTTATGCAAAGAAAGAAAGTAAAGAATTAATATTGTTTTTTAATTTCCAAAATATTCCTAATTTATAAATTATATTATAAACATGTAGAACAATTAATTTAATGTTTTGAATGTATACTCAATATTATTAATAATATATATAACATCATGGGGTTGGAGTCCTAAATCTTTCATGTTGCAGGAGGTTGGTCATGAGGTCTAATCTTATTGCAGTTTATAGGGGGTTGTGCTACCCGATTCCTGCAATCTAATAATAATATATATATCATCATTAATAAGTAATTTTATTATATTTTACAATACTTAATGTTAAATATTGTGTTCTATCCATACAAATTCTAAATTAATAAAAAAACATCAACACTCTCATTACACACCAAGATGCATTGCTAATTAAATTCTCCAAAAACATCTTTTTACTTGAAAAAAAATGAAAGAAATGAAAGAAGAAGAAACATGATAATGTGGTACATTGCACAAGTGATGTTAGTTCGGAGAGGGGCCTAGTACGATAGACACCACGTCCCCACTTGAAGCTTTCGGCGCACCCAAAAGACAAAAGATAATTTATTGTGGAAAATCTGTGGAAACTTTACACGCAGGGGAGAAAAATTATACTCTATCTGAATAACCCAAAAGGAAAAGACATTTATTGTGGAAAATCTATGGAAACTTCACATGCAAGGGATAGATATTTATCCTTCATCCAAAATGGAGTGAAACTAGAAGCAAAAAAAACCATTTTCTCGTGCTTTTCTTTCTGTTCACGGTCTCTGTCTCCGCTCGATATAACCTCCCAAATCCTCCCAACAACTATAATCTGCTTACAAACATGAAGACGTCTAGTAAGACCTGCAATGGTGTAGATAACGACCCAAGATGCCCCCCGCCCAGCAGTAAGGTTGTTTTCTCAGAACAAAAGAGGGAATATGGGCGTCTCGCTCATAATGTAGAAGGGCCTGCTTCCTAGTTTCAGTGTAGGGAGGATTTGTCAGAGTGGTGAGGATTAATAATAGTGCTTATTGGCTAGTCAATAGATAAATAATGGCATATCAATTTAGGGGTAGGCAGATAATAGTTTAAGATAATAGATTTTTGTCAGTCATATGTGTTGCATAATTATGTAATGAGAGTATTTATATTTGTAGTATTGTAATAAAAGTATGTTTTCTGTAGTTATAAAAGATTCTACAGATTGAGATTAACAATATTTTTACAAATGAATATTATAGTTGTAATGTTTTAGTAGATCCAAGTTTGATGGATAGTAATCTAACTGTGAGTAGCATAGTTGAAGTTGAGTTTGTTCATTAGAATAAATATGTGTTACCTTGAAAGAGGCTATTGCAACAATTCTTTTATTTCAAATGATCCTTTTAACTTGTCAAAAATGATAGAAAATAAACTGCTTTAATGCTCTAATAGACCAAAATATAATTTGAAACCAGTTTAATCATAGGTGGCTAATTATGTTTGAGTTTCTTTGGTTATTATTGTCATGGAGTTATTTTATTTTATGGATTTTTGGTGTTTGAATTTAGTTATGAAATTTCATGGGGTACAAAAGGTGTAGAAAAGGAGAATGGAGGAGGAATTAGTGGTAACCATCATTAATGTAGGTATGTTTTCAATATTAAACAAGTTTAGAAATATGGTCATTGAGGCTTTTGAATATGTAGAGTTTGAATAGCCATAGTGCATATGTTGTACCCATTGTTCACATAGCAGTAGTATGTTGAGAGAACACAACTGCATGGAGTACTTTTTCATCTTGATTAGTGGTAGACCAAGCAAAGATATTTGTGTGGAGCAGAGCTCGTTAATGTTCTTTGTTGGCTTATAAGCTTGGATACTCCAAAAATTCCAATTATTTTACCTCCCAATGAATATTGAATTTCTTGTAAATAACAAGGAGGGGGAGTACATTCAAGCAAATCTCCCTTATGCCAATGGGATGACTATAGAACCTACGTAGTGCGAAATGTGGAATGTGTTTCACCAAGATTTTAAAATTCCATCTTGTCACTACAATTCTCAAATCAAGTAAGTAGCATTTTTCATCTATGTTTGAGGGAAAATTTAGATGTCTTGAGTTCTCTACAACCATGTACATTTTGGGGATGCACTTGTATTATAAATGCCTATTGCAAGATATATAGTCGAATTTATACCACTCCCACTCAAGCAATACTCTTGAGAGGAGGAAAAAGGTGAACATTATTTCTCTAATGATGGGTCAATGGATACAAATGATGGATATGATGAAACCCCTCATCTTTCACTTTTTTGGGTTATATAGAATTTAACCACAACGAATGTGGAAGTGGATGATTTGAGGTGTTTTTTTATGTCAAAAGAGGATTGCTTTAGGATCAAAAGTCGAAGAACTACCTTGTGAGCATCTCCATCATGATGAGTGCATTACTCAATGGTTTAGTCTTAAAGACATTTGCTTTGTTTTTTCATATGGGTTTCCTACAAAGGGTCCCAATCTTGAAAGGAACTAAGATTTTCATACTAGAGCTATAATTAATGATTTTGTCTTATGTTTAACCTAGGGGAAGTTTATTCAATTTTGATCTATGTATATAGAGTTTGAGAAAGTAGGATCATTGACACTACCAACACTCACAATTAAATTGTTTTATTTATTCATGATGTCGGATTTGTAAGTTTTTTTTGGACCTCTTTTAATAGATTGTGCATATTACATGGAGATGTGTCTAGATTGAATTATGCTCAAATTTAATAATTAAAGATTAAATATTGAATTGAACTTGGGGTTCATATTTACACTATGCTAAATTCATGTCAATTCTATGTAAATATTGTTATGTGGGTTGTGTTCTTTTTCTTTATATTTTGCAGGTTTTGGTTTAATGAATCAAAGGTGATGATTGTTTGTTATTTATTGTTATTTTAGATTAATGTTAATTAATTTCTTTAGAATAAGTTTACATTTTAATTTTATTGAATGTTTTGATATTTTAAAAGGATGATAATGGGATTGTACTTTGGCTAATTTTTGCAATGAGAAGGATTTAAGGATTTTTTTTCTATTGTGAACCCTATCCTCCTTATTCATGACTCTCATTCATGATTGAAATTGACAATGATAAAACTAAAATGAAATAAAAAAATCACACCTCCATTTGATATAATGACATTGTAAAAAAATCACTCTTCAATCCTTAACATTTTAATTTAAGAAAATTATTTATTGATGTAGGGCTAGGCTTAGGAAACCCTTTCCTTCAGACTGAGATTGAACTCTTGACCTTCAATTAAACAAAGCAACTAAATGATAGATCTTTTGATCATGTAACTAAAGGGGAATCAAAGTTTACAGTTCAAGAATACCAAATTAAGATTATACTTATACTAATTAAATAAATACGCATCTCAAGAAATATGTCTCTTGATGCTTTCAATTCAATAAAATATACAGGTCTTGAGAATGATTTCTCAACATCTTTATAGATTTTTCTAAAGATGGGTATGCTAGCTTAGTTTACTACTCTACACAACCTTTTGTAACTACCTTCTTTATTATAATTTTGAACTTCTATTTTCTCTCATAGAAATGTTCCACTTGAATGAGTGCATGTTTTTTTATTAATTTTCAAAAGGCCAAACAACCTATGGGACTCACAAACATCTAGCAACATGGATAAGCACAACAATCCAAAACAAACAAATTACAACATCACGCCTACTTGATCCCCCTTTCCTTTTTGTAACTTGGATCTTCTTTTGTGTATCTTGATCAAGTAATCTATAATTAATGATATCCTTTCTTCTTCAAAAAAGCTACTCAAGGAGCCCACATTTAAAATCTTGATGTAATTGGCCTGAATATCTCTATAAGCTAGACATTCCATAATGCAATATTATTTTGTCTGGACCACTAATTCTAGAGGACAATAACAACATCTTCTATCTATGCACTCATCTTTAAGTATCATACACCTTCTAATTTCACACCTAAACTGATGTGAACCAATTCGTAATCGAGCCATTAACATTAACATTGATGCAAGTATAGTTCTTAAACTTTTAAGAGTGAAAATGAAAGCATAGGTGTTTATTATTAGTTTTTAATGAAATAATTTTTAAGTAATTTCATAATCAAACTTAACAAATTCCTAATTTAATGAAGTGATTTTAAGTAATTCCACAATTAACTTAACAAATTCTTAAATTTTCTAGACAATTTACATATTAGGTTATCTTTTAATTATGACAAATTTTCATCTATTAATATGAATTCCACTATCTAATTTAAATATATTTTTATATTTTATAAAATGCATTTCTTACTATGTATTTTTTAATTCCAAACAAAATATGTCCTTTTGAAAATTAAGTGCTCAAAATAGCGTGCTTGTTGATGTGGATTTGACTATTAGCCATTTTTTATCAAAAAATTAAAATGATTACTCATGTTGACCACCTCAACTAACAATGACATCAATTTTTTGGTTGTTTACTCTCACATACAATTAAATTCTTTGTCAAGTTTTTATTAATTTCACTTTCATAATCTTTGTCATCTATAGTAAAGAGAAGATAATATTAAACTACTCGAAATAATGGAATTGGAAGAAAAATTCAACGTTACATGACAAGTATAGTAATATAAAATAATTATTTATATTAGTATAGATATTTTAAATACATTTTCTTAAGATATCAATCTTGAGTTGTTTTATTTACTTAAGATTTGTTTCTTATAGTTTATTTTAGAAATATTTTATTTACTAAATAAAATTATTATTTTTTATTTTAGAACTACTCAAGAATTAGTATTTTTTTATTTTATTTGGATATAGATCTCAAAATCAACCAATTAAACTATGGGGGTTCTTTACAAACAAATAATTTTCTAATCAATATTATTCTAATGAACAAATTCAACTTCAACTACACTAGTCTCATTTATGCCTAGTATGAATATGTCAAGGTCAACCCTAATAGTTATAATATTTACCAACCTTGTAAAATTATGATACATTTGACTTGAAAGAATTTATTGATTTCAAGCTATTATCTAGCCTACTTTTGAATCACTATCATGACTCATCTATCAACTAGACAACAAATAATTTTATTATAATACTACGAAGGTGGGTACTTGCTACTACATAGAAAAATTATATAGTTATTATCAAACAAAATCAACTTCAACTATATTTGTAGAGTCTTAATATCAAACTCAAAATCAACGAATCAATTTAGAAAGACTCTTTACTAACTAATCATTTGCTTATTAATATTTAACAAATATTTAGTCTAAGAAACAAACTCAACTTTAACTATACTATTCATAGTTGTGGCTAGTATGAATTGAACTTGAGTTGAACATTAGCACTAATTACTATAAAATTAATTGATCCAATAAAATTGAGATGCATTCACTATTCTCATATATGTCTTTGAATTAGTATGTCATAACTTGTTTAGATCAAATAACCAAAAAATATAGGGGAGAGGGGCTAACATTGGCACAGGTTCATATAGTGGGAACAAAAGTAGTCCCCCATGGGCCCCACAGTGGAGCGCCTTAATATCCAATTATAAAATAATTTTTATTCATAAAGTCAACAAAAGTAGTTGAATCATTGTACCGTCAAAAAATGTATTATAATTGGTTTATATTTGTCCCAAACACAAATAGTTATTTGGAGTATTACATGTCAGAGAATATTCAAAGCCCATCTGACACCACCATCATACAATCTAGATTGCTTTTTAATGGCCTGTAGCATGAAAACATGCAACCAAAATATAAAATTATAACCCACACCCCCTTAAATATAAGCACTGGCATTACATCACTGCCAATATTTTCATAAATCCCATTCCATGAGAACAACTAAGAGCCAAGACCATTACATCACCAAATCCAATCGAACTCAACCCCCTATCCCACTTTCCTAGCAACACAACACTCAAAGGAAAATCAATCATTCAAATGTGTCCCATCAGTCAAATCCCAATGCACAACTATTGGTGTCTTCTCCTATTTTTCCACCTACAACCACCAAAATCTCCTAAGAAGAAAACAAGTATTGTACACCATAAATACATACAAACTCTGCAATTGAAGTCACTGAATCAAGTTTTCAAAATTGAAAAAGGATAGAAATTAAAGACACCATACCAAACCAATATTGAACGTATAAATAGATTTGGGTAACCTCACAAAAGTGGTTTACAATTTGATTGAGGAAGGAAAAGTTGCAAAAAATGACCCCATGCAAAAAAAATTGGTTTTTGGGGGTTCGAATGAACTTTTGGTTCAAGCGAACCCATTAAATGTTGGGTCTACATTTCCCAAAAAAATGAGCAAAGAAAATGGTTGTGGGAAGGGGGCTCGCTCAAACCACCCTTTTCCCACCTTCCCACCCTCTAGCACCAAAAAACTCCAAAAGAATTCCCTTCGAAGCTCGAGTTGAGGATGAAAATGGAGGAGACTTCACAGACCCAACTAGATGATGGTAGTCCTCAGAACGAGCTATCCAACAAATACAATTTCAATATTTTTTGGTTTTATTATGTATTTATTTTTTAGTTTTATTAAACATAGGGTTTTCACCGAAAGCCAAGTTCTTTGTTCTGCACATGTGGAAAAATAGAATATTATCAAAAAAAAATTGAAAAATATGAGTGCACCAGATATTGAAGCCCTTGATTTAACAACTAAAAAAATGAATTTTGATACATACAAAAAAATTGTGTTATACGGTCCGCCTATGTCTGAATTGTAATTGGTTTGACTTTGAAACTTGATTAAGGAAAAAATATTCAATAAAACACTATGAAACCAATTGGAAGCACTATATATCATAGTTACAAATCTAAATTCAAAAAAAATAGAATTTTATCCTTCATGGAAAAACATTTATGTGTTATATAGTGAGCGTCACTCCTTAAAAATGGTGTTTACTAGAAAAAACTAGTTTTCGAAGGAGATGGGAAAAGAACTACAATCTAATTTCAAAAAAATTAAAAAATATATATTTAGAATCTACACACAAAATGTCACAAATCACTAGTTTGCATCATCTTCAAATTCCTCATGGTTTAGCCGCTATAGGTGTCCGAAAGTGAAGATTTAGTTAAAAAAAATCAGTTCAGTGTCTAGTTTGGCCAAAAATTGTAAACCAGTATTTTGGTATCACCCATTTACAAATTCAAAAATGCATTACTCAATCTTTTCCAATTTCTATTTAGTACATCTCACTTTCATATTCATATCTACTTTTTCCTAGAGGCAGAGGAAGAAAGTGTAAAAATAGCAGCAATAGCATACTATCAAGTTATAGGTATTCTGCTACTACTAATTATTTATGTCTACAAATTCCAATCTATTGTATGTTATGCATATGTTTTTCACAAAACTATAAATATATGTGGTTTCACCCTGATGTTGTTCACATTGGGTTTTTCATTTATATTTTTTATGCCTCAAAATGCAAATATGTTGTATGTGATGTCAATGTTTGTCACAATGACTTGTAACTCAATATCTGGGGTTTCAACTTACACTTTTTATGAATTTCAAGTCATTTTAGTTCCTTTTTTGGGTTTTTTAATATTCTATATGTCTGGGAATATAGATCAATTATATGCACTATAAATTTTTGTCACCCATTACCCTATAACTCAATATTTGGGCTTTCAACTTATATTATTTATGGATGTCAATGCATTTCTATTCCTTACAAAGTTATTGAACATACACCCTATCTTCTCTAAGTGCACAAGAATATGTCATTTCATTTCAAGTCTTAATGCCTAGCAATGCCTACCTGTTCTTAATGCCTAGCACTGTGTTTGTTTTGGAGTCTTTTTTTGGTTATCCACCCATACATGTTTGGCTCTGCACAATTCATTGTTCATCTTTGCACTCAAGAAATCTCCCTTTGTCTTTCAGGTGAGGTTTTCTACCTCACTAGGCCTGTACCATTGTATTTCCTTTCAACAATGTTTAACCAATGTTCGTTCATGTCTCACTGTACTATTTGTGTAATATATATATGTACAAATATGCCTGAAAAGAACAACATATTAAAACTAATAGAGTTATGTAGTTATTCCAAGTAGCACTATATATATGCCAACATAGGTACCAACCCTGTACTTCTAATAATTTGTTGTATAAAATGTGATAGTTACATTCAATGTGTTGTAAGTTCCCAAGTAAATGTGATTTCATTTTATTCTATATGCCTTGGAGTGTCAATCAATTGTATGTAGTATAAATGTGTCGATGCATTTTTGTTCCTTATGATTTAATTGTTACACCTAATCAAGTCAAAGTGATTTCAAATCAATTATTAATGCATGTCAATCTGAGAGATTTCACTTTAATTCTTAATATATTGTTTATGAATGTCAATGCATTTCTCTTCCATACAATGTGATTGTTACACCTAATCTACTCTAACTGATTTCAGTTCAACTATTAATTCCTATTGTTTATGGATGTCAATTCACTCTTGTTCCATACAATGTGATTGTTACACCTAATTTGCTCAAAGATATTACACTTCAATTCTTAATATACTATTTATGGATGTCAATGCATTTCGGTTTCATAGGATGTGATTTTTACACCTGATCTTCTCTAAGTCATTTTACTTTAAAATTCTTCATGCCTACCAATGCCTATCTCTGCTATAGGATGTTATTATGTCACTTGCTCTACTGTAAGTGTTCAATAAAATGTGATTTTTGTTATATTCTATATGTCTCTAAATGCCAATCTATGTTATGGCATGTAAATGTGTCACCCACTCACCTGTAACTCAATATATGGGCTTTGGTAAAATATTCAAATCTAGCAAGGGATGCTAACATGAGGGTGATATAAGTGCTCCCACGATGGTGTTTGTGATGATTGCAAACCCTAAACCAATTGGGATGACTGTGAATACTATTGAGCGCATTGCTTTGGCGGTCTGTGGGTCTTCTTTGGGCAGCAACAGAAATGATCTCCTCAGCAACGGCCTCATTGTTTGCAGTGACAGAGAATGGCAGTGCAGGGATGGTTCATTGCAATCCAAAGAGCTGAGGCCCTTCTATTAAGGTGACGGTTCTAAGATTAGGGCATGGGAGACTGTCGTCTAGTGGGTTTATCCCTGTGGCAAATGTCATTTCCATTAAGTTGAAAGCTGAGACGGTTGAGGAGATTGACCATAATGTTTTTGTTTTCTCCTCGCATGGAGTGATTCGTCGGTTGAGGGGTTTTGGCCTAGCCTCCCTCAGCTGCACACCTAGATTTCTTATCAGTGGGAGCCTCTAATCACTGGTAAAGTTCATATATTCCCCATGGCTAAGGGGTTTTGTGTTGCTAATTTTGAGAATGCTCAAGATAGAAATAAAATTTTATGTGATCATTTTTTTAGCAGGGAGGACAAGTTTTTGTTGATGATTAAGCCATGGCATTTTGATTTCAACCCTTTTGCTGAAACATTCAATAAGATCTTGATTTGGGTTCGGCTTCCTAATCTCCCTCTCCATTTATGGGTTGATCCTCTTTTAGAGGAAGTGGGTGATGCCCTTGGATATTTTTTGTTGGTGGACAATGAATCCTCTAACATTTGTCACTCCACCTTTGCCCGCATATTGGTTGAAATGGATGTTTCAAAAGGGCTACCTACTGAGATTTTACTTAGATCCTCTAAGGGCTCCTGGGTTCAATCTTTGGACTATGAAGGGGTTCCCTTCCGATGTAGAAGATGTTTTAAAATAGGTCATGCGGTTGCTCAATGTGGTTTTGAGAAAAAAGAAATGAAGGCTACATGGTGGAAAGGTGCTTCTCAATATCATTATACGGTGTTAAAGAAATCTGAGCAACATAGGAGCTTTTCTGAGGTGGTTGTGTTGGATTCACAGGATCTTGGGGTATCCTCTTTGGATATCACAAATGGTGGGGTTGTTGATGCGGTGCAAGAATATCAGGTCGAAACCCCTAAAGAGGGAGAGAGAATGGGCCTCAGGCTTCCACTTCTAGTGATAGCATTCTGGCTATCATTCCTAGTGTTTCTAATAATTTCATGCCTGTAGGGGGGAATACTGATGAAATCTCTATGACGGTGGATACATGCATTCATTTGCAAGATATTGGTGCGCAGGATTGGCTTGATAAGGTAGTGCAAGTGGAAGAGGGTTGGATTTTGGTTACGGGCAAGAAATCTAAGTTCTCTAACCTTTCTTTTGACATGACTCTCTACTCCCAAAAGAGTAACTCTAAATGTAAATCTTAATGTTTCTTGGTTGGGGGCTAGTTTTTGGTTGGCTATAGGCTGTTCTTTTTGCAGCTTTTTTTTGGTTGTGGGTGTCCTTTTATCTTTGGTTGTCTGTGCTTTCTTGGTCTTTATGTTTGGACTACTTGGTGTTTGAGGGTTCCAGATCCATTCAAAATCTAATTGTAAAGGGTTTCGGGTCCCTTCAAAACCTATTTTTTCCTTAATCAAAAACTCAATATATGGGCTTTCATATTATTTTGTTTATGAATGTCAATGCTTTTCTATTGAATTCAATGTGATTGTTACACCCAATATGGTCTAAGTGCATAAGGTGAAGTTTTTCTCTATAAACAAAGTAATAAGATAAAATATAAATCAAACTAATACCAAAAATTACATTACAAACTATTAACATGCACATTAAAGAAAAACAAACTGTCCATGCATCACTGTGACTTCAATGGTGTTTGTTGATTTTTTTTATCATTGTTTTAAAAAAAATTATAATATTTGTAGGTGAAATATAAAGCTCAAATGAGGTCCAAGCAAACAAAAAATGCTGGCAAGAAAAATTTGTGTACGCATAAAAAAAATAGTAATAGTCCCCCTATGGAAGAAACTATTATAGAAGAAAATATAAGTACTCAACCTATTGAGGTAGTACCAAAGATTGTTACACCTACAATTAGGTCAAAAATAGTATCACAAGAATGATAATGGTCAACAAAGGACATGAATAGCCCCCTAGAAGATGTGGAAGACAATGGGATGTCCACAAGGCTTGCTACCAAGAAATGGAGAATACCAGCTACAATGTTGAGCAATTGGTTAGGTGGGATCAAAAATAAATTCAAAGAAGGGTCCTCCAAATATCCTCACAGAAGAGGAGGTTCTTATCATAGATTGATTCAAAGAAATGATAGCTATCGATCATGGCCTTGAGATTATCAATCTCAAGGCAAAGGTTGCCCACATTTGCCAAACTAGACCCAACCCTTTCAAGGATCAGCTACCTATAAAATCTTGGTGAAATGGATTTAAGAGGCATCATCTATAATTGACATTGCACACAATAAAATGTCTCGACAAGGTCAGGGCAGTAAACCTTCAACCCACAATAGTAGCTAGATTTTATAAAACACTACCAATGGCCTATGAAAATAACCTGTATGGTCCACATAAAATATGGAAATGTGATGAAATGAGGATTCAAGTAGGCATAAATGGATCAATTTGGGGGTTTTTTCATGACGAGGCCTCAGGAACATCTTGTACATAATTCCCAAGAACCGAGAATGGATAAAAATTCTATGTTGTGTTAATGTAGTTGGTTAGACCATACTAGGGTTCTATTTATTCAAGGGAAAGAAGGGGATGTAAAATTACATTATTAACTAAAAACCACTTGCTTGTATGGCAACCCAAGCACATGCATGGATGAAAAAAGAACTTTTTATGGACTGGCTGAAACATTTTTGTAACTTAGTTATAGGGGGTATCACCAACTAAAAGGCACCTTCTCATTTTTTACAACCATGGGAGCCATGTTGCGGTGAAAACTATCCATGAGGAAAGGAGGTTAGGAATTGACATCCTTACACTTCTTGCACACATGTCACACAAGCTATATCCATTGGATTTCAGCATGTTCTCACCTTTCAAGTCATATTTCAAATCTGAATAAGCTGCATTTTTTACTAGATACCCGAACATTCAAATCAGATGGGCATAATTGGCAGAGCTAGGCAAAAAGTCATTGCAAAAACCATTGAAACCATCAAACATAATAGTTGGTTTTAAAAGGATGGGGATATTGCTCCTCAATCTCGATTCCCTAGTGGATGACATGCGTCCAAGTGAGACATATCAGATCGATGTAGCAGAGGATGCTTTTGTAGTGCAAAAAATCCTTAGTCTTTTGGGAGTTGTTGTTTCAAAAAATGAATTTACATAGACATTGTAGAGTGCAATGGAAATTCAAGTGTAGTAATTTGTAGATCAATAATTTTATGACATGGTGGACAGATAGCCTGAGCAGTCAGTCGACGATCTCATTCTTGACTTACATTATGAAGAAGAGTTGGGTAATTTTACATTCCCCTCTCCAACTATCACACTTCCAAATGAAACAGTACATTAATATGTAGATTCTAGCCAAGAAACTCAAGGTTTAGGTGAGCAAGAGGAGTTCAATGACTCCCAAATCACTGAAACAAGTGAATCCCAAATTGGTTTGAGAATCAGTACATTCCTAAAGTTTCCAGTTCATAATGTCAATGCAAGGACACTGATGATGGGGCTATTCAGGTGAGTCAACAGTCTCAATTGTTGATAGCTGACAATTATGTGACTCTCCTAATACAGTAGGAGAAAAGGAAACAAGAAATAGAAGAAAGAAAAAGTAGAAAGAAGCAACAAAATGAGGAGAAAATGGCAACACAGATTGTGGCCTTGGGCTTGAAGGAATAAAGGAAAATTGACGAGGAAATCCACCACAAGGAAAGAGAGCAACTCAAATAGTTGCAAAGAAAGGAAAGAGACAAAAACAAGGAGTAAGAGAGGGTTCAAAAATAACAATATAGAAAGGAAAGAGAGATCGAGGTTCCCTATAGAGAATTGTTGTGAGAAAGATGGTTAAGTAGTCCTATAACCCCCTTATTGGAAAATAACAGTTTATTTTAGGAAAGAATGAACAATAACATCCCTCAGTTTGCTACAAGTAATGTTTGTTCGAGTCCCAACCCATCTCAAGTAAGTTGTACTCAAATTTCAGTTGGATTGACTTGTTCGCCAATAACCCCATCATATGTAAGTTGCACACATTTTATAAATACAAATGTAAATCATTTAATGAAAAGTCAACATGTAGTAGCAGGAGATGAGAACATGTCTCCAAATTCTTTTCTTGGCACATTTGACTAAGGCTAGGAGGGACCAACTGTAAAAATTCCACCATATTTTGATTTGTTTTGGTTGTGCACTACAAGATCATGTTTTTGGTTGGGAATGCCAATGTCAGTGTGTTGCAACTCTATAATTTTTTGGTCTGAACTGAAATTGTTTATCAATGTCAATGACATTTTTTTCTATATAATGTGATTGTTATATGATGTTATTTTGTGACCCACTCTAATTTGATGTATGTAGTGTAAATGTTAGTCAAATTCTAGTTTTTATGAAAGTTAATGCAAATGTGTTGCATAAATTGTGATTGTTACACCAAGCCTACTCTAGCTACAATTTATTAAATGCTTTGAGTTCAATTCTTAATGCATACCAATGCTTTCAGTTCAATAGGACCAACCTATTCATGAGGTGCATAACTTGGTTGAACTTATTTGTTATCAATATAGTGATTCAACTGCTTTTGTTTACTTTATGGAAAAAAATTGCTTTATAATTGCACTTTAAGGGGCTCCATTGTGGGGCGCATTGAGGACTATTTTTTTCCCCAATACTGGACTCATACTATTTGATTACCTTTTTATGATTTTCATATAATCTACATTTCATAAAATGCATTCTAAGATGATAAACTAACATTTGAAACTGGATAAGAAGACATTTCATATAGTCACTCAAAAGATATACTAGACATGTCTAAATTCAACAAGGATTGAAATTTGATTCAATTTTGTTTACAACAATTGAAATGTTTATAATACCTAACTTTCCAATTGACATTTCCAACATATATACTTTTTTCCTAGATTCAAAGATAATTAATTATAAGATATAGCATTCCAAGCAACTCAATCTTAAACAATATTTAAAAAAATACATTCTAAGTTGATAATCTAACATTTGAAACTGCATAAGAATACATCTCATATAGTCACTCAAAAGGTCTACTAGACATGTCTAAACTCAACGAGGATTGAAATATGATTCAATTTTTTTTACAAAAGTTGAAATTTTTATAATACCTAACTTGCCACATTGACAATTCCAACATATATACTATTGTCATAGATTCAAAGGTAATTAATTTTAATATATAACATTCCATGAAACTCAATCTTAAACAATATTTCAAAAAATAAATTCTAAGCTAATAATCTAACATTTGAAACTGCATAAGAAGAAATTTCATATAGTCACTCAAAATGTCTACTAGACATGTCTAAATCCAACAAGGAAAGGATTAAAATTAAATCAATTTTGTTTACAATAATTGAAATGTTTATAATACTTAACTTGCCACATTGACAATTCCAACATATATAATCTTGTCATAGATTCAAAGATAATTAATTATAAGATATAACATTCCAAGGAACTCAATCTTATACAATATTTCAAAAAATACATGTACAAGGCTATTGGCTTGATAAAGTCTATAAACAAAGTACAATAATCTCACACAACAATATAACAACAAAATATTACCACCCACATAGCACTTCATAAAGAAATACTAGATGTAATCTTTCCTTTTTTATATTAATAGCTCAATTGAAATTTAATTTTTGTCTCTACCTCTTCAAAAGTTAACATGTTTCCATGTCTTATCTCAAGATAATTTGTTTGGATTTG
Source organism: Sequoiadendron giganteum (assembly GCA_007115665.2). Taxonomy (NCBI): domain Eukaryota; kingdom Viridiplantae; phylum Streptophyta; class Pinopsida; order Cupressales; family Cupressaceae; genus Sequoiadendron; species Sequoiadendron giganteum. Next base: position 406,454,263 of record CM021107.1, on the reverse strand, counting down.
CATCTTAAAAAAACATGTATAGTTTTTATCAATTATAAGAATTCATTCTCCTTTTGTAAACCAAAAACCACATTAGATTTATCGAAGATGTTTATAATGTCAAAAATTTATATGATTCAATTTATTAAATACTAATTAGACTATATTGGTTAACACTCAAAACATAATTAAAGTTGATTATGAGAGTATTACAAGGGAGGTTGAAGGAGTGAAGGGTAGAGATGAATGTGAGGTATGTTTGGATGGATGAGTACAACAATGCAATGGGAATAAAGTAAAACTATAGTATGAAGGTACTTTGAGGACTATATATGTATATATATATATATAATGAAAGAGGTCATTTAATGGAAAATGATCACACATTGAAATGGGCACATCATGAACAAGTTGGACCAATTGCACAATAATTCATTTTGCAATTTTGTATTTCACAATTGTGTATTTCATATATGTATATATATGTGCACACGTATGTACATATATGTATATGCATACGTTTGTGCATATATATCTATGTGCATATGTATGTACATACATGATTATTTCAATATGTATGTACATATATATCTATGTGCATGGCGTATGTACATGTATTTCTATGTCAATACGCATGTGTATATGTATGTAAATTTATTTATTTTTCAATACGTATGTACATATATATCCATGTGCATACGTATGTACATATATGTCTGTCAATACGTATGTACATATATGTCTGTCAATATGTATATACATATATATATCCATGTGCATACATATGTACATATATGTCTATGTCAATATGTATGTACATATATATGTATGTCCATATATATGTATATATAAATGTATCTACATGTATATATATGCATCTACCATGTATATATATACATATATAAATATATGTATAGATATCATGTACATATATAAAAATATATATAGATAAATAGATATATAGATACATAGATTGATAGAAAGATTGAAAGTTATATAGATATATAGGCATAGATAGTCTAAATTAAATGAAAATATTAAACCCATTAAAGTCACAGTGATGCATGAAGAGAACCATATTTTTCCTTGAAAATGTGACTGTGTTTATGAACACAAATTTTGGATGGTTCATAAACACCCTAGATGCCATTAACATCATCTTGCACATTGTGGATACACCTAGAAAGCAAGATAGCCTTCAAACTATGGATAACCACATAAAAAATTTAAATATTATGTTCAAAATCAATGACAAAAAACATAACCTTCAACTTATGTAACAAAACACACCCATAAAAAATCAAATAAATAATACAAAGAAACAAGAAATAACTGAATGGACACTACTATGATGTCTTAACCAAGAGGAAGCCTTGACTAATTCAACAAAATTACACGATGGAATATGTGGTTCCCATTCTAGTGGTATGACTTTAGCTAAAAAAATTGTCGAGGATAGGATACTACTAGCCAACCATGGAAAGAGAAGCCCATCAATATATACAGAAGTGTGTCCAGTGTCAACAACATGGAGATCTTATTCATGCTCCAGCTCAGGAGTTGCAACCAATGGTCACACCTTGGCCTTTCTCACTATGGGGACTTGACCTCATAGGAAAAATTACTCCCACCTCATCCAATGGCCATAAGTTTATCATAATAGCCACAGAGTTCTTTACCAAGTGGTTGGAAGCCATTCCTATGACCTACATAATGGGGAAGCAAATTGCTAAGTTTATTCTGAATTACCTCATTTGTCGTTATGGTGCTCCATAAACCCTCATCTCATACAATGGAACACCCTTCAAGAATCAAGTTGTGAAAGAGCTATGTCAAAGATTCAACATCCAACATCAATTCTCTACCCTGTATTACCCCCAAGGCAATGGTCAAGTTGAGGCTACAAACAAGACCATTATGAAAATCTTAAATAAAACAGTCAATGAAGCTAGTCATGATTGGCATCTATAATTAATTCATGCCCTTAAGGCCTATCAAACCAGTATCTGCACACCTACAAGTGCAACCCCTTTCTCCTTGGTCTATAGATCAAAATCCATCTTTCCTATTGAGGTTGAGCTTCCATTACTATGAATGTCACTGTAGAACCTAATCACTGATGAAGAGTATAGAGTATCTCGATTGAATGAGCTAGAATTCCTAGATGAGCGTCATCTTGATGCCCTTAATCACTTGAAAGTATATCAAAACTAACTGAAATGGAGCTATAACAAGATCAAGTGTCGGTCTTTCCAGGTAGGGGATCTTTTTCCTAAAACAGAATCAAAAAAATATTCCAAATTAGGACAGTAAAGGAAAATTTGAGCCTAACTAGTTAGGTCCCTTTGTCATCACAGTAAGCTATGGATCATAAGTTTACTAGCTATCAAGGCCTAAAGGTGAACCCTTGCAGGAACCAACCAATAGTCTACATCTTTAAAAAAATTATGCCTAGGCTTGAAGGGTGTAAATCTGAAAATACAAAAAAAATAAAAAAATGATCAAAATCCAAAAAAATGAGAAAAAGGATTGAAAAAAGTAAATAAAAACAATCGTCCTCTGATGAAAACCACTTCAGTGGCACTTTGGGCAAGTACCTTGGTGAAATCCTGGCAAACAAGTATCTCACATAAATAAAGCACCTCCATCTACCTTTGGCTCTTTATCCTAACATTCTTGGCATCGCATCCATCCATGACATCATTCATCCTATTTTATTCCATCACCCATCCGCGTCTGAGTCATAGCTTGATATTGTGAAGTATTGTATCCCCTTTAGCACTACTTGGCATATTCTTAAGGTTAGTTTGTCCTGCCTATATCGAGGTAGTCTATTACATCACATTGGGGGCAATTCATTCTAGATCGGATCAGGTTCCTATATATCTTAAGGCTATTGGAAATCGCAATCAAAAATCTCAAAAAAAAATCATAAAATTTCCATCATAAAATCCAAAAACATTCAAATTCTTGTACAACTAAAATCCAAAAACATTAAAAAATTGTAAACTAAAAAATCCAAAACATCCAAATCACATCAAAATCCCTAAAAAGGTCAAAATATTGAAAATCCAAAAATAGTACCTTGTCAAATTATGAGTATTTGATCTTGAACATAGGCAAGGCCATTAGTGATGTGCCCTTGAGACACCCTAGGTCAGTCTTTAGGATTCTATCATAATAAACTGGCAATCCATCTACTGTTCATCTTTCATCGTTAATAAGTCACACCAGTCAAACTACATGGTCTATGTGTGTATAATGTAGGCAAGGCTAATCTTTGATCACCCCATGAGGCCCCTAGGATAGATCTTTTAGGTTAGGTTCTTGGTCAAAAACTCAAAAAACACAAAAACATTCAAATATTGAGAAAACCCTAAACATTCAAAATCTTGGAAAAACCCTAAACATCAAAAAAATAGAAAATCCCAAAAACATTGAAAAACTTAGACAACACAAAAAAATTTAAATATCGGAAAACCCCAAAACATTTGAAAACATTGAAAATCCTAAACAACCTCAAATAATCAAAAAACAAAAAAAAAATCTCATAAACTTTCAAAAGGACCAAAAAATAGCCTCAAAACATTTGCAAAACACCAAAAACATGAAATAATCCAAAAACCCCATAAACATCCATCCCATTTCTCTTTCACCTACAATAAACCTTCACCCATAATAAATCGATCATCACCTTCAACCTTTGGCAAAACAAGTAGAAATCAAGTATCGCAAGTCGTAAAGTGAGAACCTAAAGGTCAAAATCTAAATTCTAAATCATAGTTAAGAGAGCCAATGGATTTTGTATCAATGTCTTATCATACACCTCATCCTAATCAAAACATCTGATAAACATGTCCTAGGATGCATCCTTCTTGCGATGGACATCAACATCGAAAATCACCTTAGCTATATTAAATTGGAAAGAGATATAGATAACGCTAAATATTTGTCTTTGATCTTTTCTTATGATTTATCTTATTGATCCATTATGTGGACCTCTCGATGATTTCAAAATGATTTAGAGAGAAAGGAATGGGGCATCGATCATTATCTTTTGTTTGTTGTCTTGAGGGGTATTCTTGTAAAATAATATTGGCCCATACTTGCTTTGTTGTGTGTAGGGAGGTCGTTTGGAGTAGATTGTTGACTATTGTGTATGCTTTTGTCTGATATATTCTAAGCTTCTAAGCTACATTCCAACAAGGCTTTTGTATGTCAAGGTGTGAACAAGAACTATCTTATTTGTTTGCAGATTCAAAGTCCATTGCATTAGATACAACGCCATCCTGGTTATCATTACCTTGATGTATCGTGTCTATTTGCTATATCAAAAATAAGGAATACTACCAGTCTTTATCTCAATCCTATGAAATAATCAAATCATCAATCTCATCACCATATCTAATAAATTCTTGATGCATCATGGACTTGTTGGACTTCTGAATCAATCTTAAAATCAATGGTCAATCTATTCATCTTATTCTTCTTATTCTTCTATCTTTACTAACAATTCTATCCAAGTATCGAATCTATGTGATATATTAAAATATACATGAGGCTACCCATGCCTAATGACTGTCTATACATCATCAAATATGTCTACATCTGACATCTGAGCTTTCTAGTCCTCTTTGAGTTGAATCAATATTAAACTTTTTTCATGAGATCATTCCAAAATTCAAAAAAAATGCCTGATCTCTCGAGGGGGTGGGGTACCAGCTTAATTTCTTCTGTTGGGGCAATACTGGGGCATCTAAAAAATTAAAAATATATTTTTTTTTAATCTAAGCAACAATTTTAATCCAAAAAGCATCAGTCTTTGAACCAATGTAATAGGTACCTCGTTTCAAAGAGGGGCAAAATGTAGACACTTAAAAATGTCTTGAATCATATACACACTCGAATCCAATATACTCACATCACTTCTTCCTAAAATCCATCATCTTTTCACTTATTTGATTAAATTAGCCTAGCTATTTAATTAATTGCATCATTTTCATCTATTAACCTAATTGACCTAATTAGGTAAATTCATCCCCTTTCATACTAACATTTCATCTTATTAAATTAAATACATCAAATTATTTAATTTAAATCCCTAAGTCCTCTTATTTAAATAAATAACCCTAAGTCATTTAATTAAATATCATATCACTTTCCCCTTTTCATTAAATCATTTTATTTAATGAATATTCTCTAATTCCCCTAATTTGCATAATTAAAACCTTATTTAATTATCAAATTATTAATAAATCTAATTCCCCCCACTTGTAAGGCAATATTCCAAAGGAATATTCTCGTGGAATATTTCTTCCCCTTTTTGCACATTAATACTTTGTTTTAACTTGCTAAATATCTCATTTTCTTCACCCATGAGAATATTTCAAAGAATATTCTCTTTCATAACTTACAAGACTTCTTGTGCAAGTTAAAAGTGTGTTTTTTTGAAATAATATGAGCCCTTGATTCTTTCCTTGATCCATGTGATCATTGATTCTCATCCATTGATGAGAATCCATGATCCATGTTTCATTCTCCCTTCCTTTTTGACCATTGATTAACTTTTTTTTATCTCAACCCTTCATTTCTCATTGGCTCTCCTATAAATAGGTCACTATTTGGAGACAAATGGATTCACCCTTTTCAAAGCAAACTTATGTTGTTGAAATCATTTACACTTGCACTCATATTTAGCACTTATTTAACATTATTTTAGCTTAAATCACTTACATATTAGCTTAGCTTCTATTAATGGATTCCATGATAACATAGATCCATCCATTTAGCTTATTTGTTAATTAGGGTTTGAATATTTTTATCTTAAAATCCATTTAGATTAGCTTTGCACTCACCCATATTGATCATCTTAGCATGTTTATTTAGCATTTAAATCATGTTTCATCACACATCTATCAATTATTTTGTTGATTCTCTTCAATCGAATTGATCGAAACAAGCTTATTTATCCATGGGATTGGGAAAGGGTCACCATTCCACATCAATGCGACACCACTCCCCCAATAGGATAAGTTTCAATGGATTAGAATAGGTGTTTTTGAATCTTTCAAATTTTAATATGCTAGTTTTAATGGATTTCTAGTTTATTTTTTATTGATTGATCTTATTAGACTGATATTTAGTGGCTTGAATATGCATCGAATCCTTATTGATCAAGTGTATTCGACCCATACTAATCCATCGATCACAATATGTTAGAGATAACTTCTCCATTTAACCATACTTATATCAACAGATAAATATACACTACATAATATGTGTTGTGGTTTGGATTTTAGTAGTTCTAGTAAAGCACCTTCTCTTAACTAGTTAACCATATAAGCTTCTTAGGGCTTCTGAAAACCTTAAAAGATATACACATTGTTCACATTATGACCCATATTACAAAAGGTAGTATATTCCCAAAAAACAATTTAAGCAAAAACTGACAAGAATTTTTGCATTTCACTCAATCTCAAATGCCATGAACTACTCTAGCCATTCAAAGTCTTCCATGGGATCATAATGATACAGTTTCCTTAGAAAATTGTATGCAAGCAAGGTTCGGCCCCAATTCCTCAAGTACTCTCCTTCGGCCAAGTCCAATAGAAAAGGGAGATAGTCCACTCCCAATGGTTGTCCCAAGTCTTGTGGTTGAGGAATGCCTTTGCCAAGTCGTGTTGCTTCAACAACCTCATCTAGGCCCCATAAAAGATGCAGGCTAAATAAATCCTTGGTCATATTGATAATTACCCCCTTCAAAACCCTAAGATCAAGAAATGAGGAAACAAACTGAGCTAGGATATCAATGTTGACTCTATAATGTTCCGTTCAAACCATGATTTTTTCTCCTAAAATGAGTTTCACAACCTTTATAGTAAGAAACCCATTTTTTTATCAACACAAGCTTCAACCTCTGGTTTGAAATGCACCTTGAGAAATCCAATTGGCTCCTATCGTAGGTGAGAAGAATAAGGGTCTCCATGAAATCCAAGTACTATGTTTTCCTCATTACACAAAAATGATGATGCATCTTGATCAAAAGCTAAGGCCGAAGCGTGCAAAATAATCGGCATTCAGTTAGAATCTTGGAAGAAAATAACTCATACCAATTCATATGAGGGCCGAGATGATAGGAAATTATGAAACAGGATGGAGGAACAACTAACACAAGTTTGGGAATGTCCAAATCATTATTCGGGTGGAAGCCAAAGCATGGTAAATTAATGTGAAATGACATGTATAGAACTGAAGCTTACAATAAATCAAGGTGGCATCAATAAGGAAATCTTTAAACATTTATGTTAGGAATAATTGTTACCTATTTTTTAGCTATAGCTCAAAACAAGTAGAGCTGAATTGCATTCATCATTGAAAGGTACACAAATAATCTCAAATTTCCTGCTAAGTATTCATTGATCATGAAAAAATTATTGCTTTTGGATTTAGTATTATTATGCAATAATTGTAATAGAGGAACTTATGCAATTGCATATGAATGTTTTTTTATTCATATTGTAAAAATCAAGGTCCCACACAAGTCGTGGGAGTAGCTTAATTTGATTTACGTAATCAAATGATAGGTACAAGAATAAATTGTAAACTACACAATTGTAGACAATATAAACATAGAAAGGAGGGTGGTTCATCATTGCCTGTAATGATGAAGCCACTGATACATGATATCTTTGAATGGTGTTGTTGAACCTTTCCAGGTTCCCCGACTCCAGTCTCCTTGAGTTATCTTGTGGGATGAATGGAAATGATGTTAGAGATTGAATCTAAGCAACGATGAATCAAGATCAATCCTATGCCTACATTGCCAACAAAAATATAATTCACATTTGTTCAAAGTATACATCATATGATTAAGTTATCAAAGAGCACAAGGATCATTGGAAACTTTAAGCTTCGTTTTGTTTTGCTAATACGTTTGTTTCATGTGCAAGTATAGGTACAATCAGATCATTACAACCAACAAATAGTGTTAGCATGCGGTGTAAAATATGGCTCCCACAAGGGTAGAGCCCAGCATGCTACTTCAGAAAGGAAAAGATAAGAAAGAATAAATTTGCTTCATTTAAAATTGTTACATGACAATATCATATCAAGATCAGCCATGAAGTATGATTGTTGTCATAAAGAGAAATTTATAGATGCAGCTTTCAAGTCACTATGGTGAAAACAGATTGAGCGAAACATCTTATTTCTCATCATACCAAAAGAACAATCAAAACATGTTGCAAGAGTATAAACTTTATTTTTATCCTTGTTTCAGCTCTACCTTGCATTCACTTTTTCATTTTGATGAGGTATTGAGCCCCTTTATACTAAACGATGAACATGGTATCAATTCATTTAAAATTGTTTCTTACAACTCAAGATTCATTCATAGTCTTTAAGAGGCTCAAAGAGAAATAGGTCTACAAGTTTACATGACTATCAAGAGGGCAGTCCACAAGATTGTAGGATAGTATTACTGCATTTTTGAATCAAGATGCTACAAGAAGGCTTATGCTATTGCAGTAGATATGTACAGAGACAGAGTCAATTTTAACAAGAATAGCCATTACAACATCACAGGTAGCATGAGAAAATTCAATGCATTCACAATAAGCAGCTTGACATCAGAATAAACAATGATCATTGTCATAGAAATGAATAAATCTCATCATCAACAGTATTATTTGTTAGAGATAATGCAAAATACAAGGAATGAAGGAGAGCACTCAGAGCAATCTACAACTCTCAAAATAATAGTGCTACAATATATCATTTAATAGAGATTCAATAGCTTTGGAGTGATGCTAGAAACCCCATGCAAACCAATGCAGCTACTATGAAAGTCCAATGAAGATGAAAACAGAGCATAAATGTATAACAGTCACTTGCAAATTTTTGTGAAGGGCGGTGATCAAGGCATGTTCACAAAAACCCTCAAGAAGCTTGAATCAAGCTACAAAAATACAACATTCTATAGAAAATTATATTAAAGTTCAAGTACACTGAGATAGTGAAGTATAACTTCCAGAAGAACATACATGATAGTCTCTCAGAATCACAATATAGAAAAATCCAGAATGTTTAAATAAAAGACCCGCGGCCTATAGAAGGAGAACATTAACATGGAGGGTTTCTTTTATTTTCTTTCCAGAAAATAGGAAGAAGGTTATTTAATCGTGACCTGCAACATAATGAAAGATGAGAAGCTACAAGGTATAAAACAAGGTTGAAGCCATGGCCACGACCTGTGAGTTGTTTTATTTCACCAATAGTTATCAAACTTATGATGGGTTATCACACAGAAATGTCAAAGAAAGCGTGGAGGTCATGGCCAAAGTCGCGGAGAAGATTCATTTCAAATATCTTTCACTTATTTTTTCTACAGAATAAAAAAAAATGTTAAGGTACTATTACAACCATGGAGGGTTTCAAGTAATCGGAGGTACAGAAGATTTATTTGTAGGAAAACAAATGACTTTCAGTGAACAAGGTGAAACCCCAAAACAAAGGCCTGTGGAGTTTTCCATCTTCATTTTTCCTTTCAACATGTCTGAGGAAGTAAGGTCTAGAAAAAGTAAGGGGTTCATGGTCTACATAAATTACTAGTTGAGCCATGTATGGGGAGGGGCTAACTCCATTGAAAGCCAAAAGATACAGTGAGCCATACATAAGAATTATTCATACATGATAAATATTATAGAAAAGCCCAAAAAATGTTATAACATGGAGCTTATGGCCACAGCTTGAGAGAATCTTTCGAAAGAGACTAAACCCTTGAGTTTTGTAATAAAATGAAAGACCCAGATCTTCTTTCCACATATTGTTCATAATGTAAAAGGATAAACAGCTAAGTCGTAGCATCTACAGACAAGGGAGTTAACAAAAACCAAGTGAAGACCAAGCTTGAAGTCGAATACATGAAAATAACAGTGGTAGAAATCGTGGTTTTCATCTTTTACCACGGTCAAATAATAATACAAGAGATTCAAATATTTTCTATGAAATAGGGGATTACTTACTAGAAGCAAGTTCGAGTTCTTTCTAATGCATGAAAATATCAGGCTCTAGTTTTCGCCTTCAAAGCTGCAATAGACTCCATAAAGGTTCAAATCACAACCCTAGCATGGCGGCGCAAAGCAAGGTTGAAAACTCAGTAGAACATGGTGGTAGTAGCTTGTTCACCAAGTTGCAAAATGAAGAAATGATAATGATTTTAGGGTTTCGGTGCTTATGTCAAAATTCCTAATTCGAGTGGAGTGGATTTTTGACTAAGTTTTTAAAATAATAATCACTTCATCATATTGCCTATGGTATTGATTTTGCAATGTCAATAACCTAACTATGTGTTGCATGAAGAGCCCGAAATAACATTTGAAAAAATATGTATTTCATCATATATTACATGATATGCATATATTGCAGGAGGAGGTCGAAAGCATGTGAGAAGACTTTGAGTCTTCTTGACTTATGATTAGAAAAGTGAGAGTTTGGAGTGCTATTATGGGGAGTTATAAGGAGATTTGACTCATGCATGCAAGCATGGTTTATTTTAAATTTTTATTTTTAGTAATTCCCCCTTTTATGTCTCATTGTAAAGTTATTTTCAAACTTTATTAAACAATATAATTGATTTTTTTAATAAGTTTTTGAAATAACTATTTTAAGAAAGGGAAAATATTAAAAAAAAAAATCGCTCATGCACAAAGTGGAGCTTCAGTTTCAGTTATCCAACCATCCAAGGATTAAATGTGTTTATTTTCAGTTTTGGTGGAGTTTTTGTCAGTTCCACATCAATTCACGAGCTATTTTGGTCAGGCGCATGGAGAGGTGGAGATTTCTAGGCACAGAGTGTGGTTTGCTTTAGTTTTGGGCTATTTTTATCAAGGTTTTCTCTTTTGCTCGGATTTCACATTGGAGATGCAGTTTTTCACTTCAGTTCCATTTTTGGTTGCTTTGTGCATGCCTATTTTGTATATATTGGAAAAAGTTAGTCTTTTTCCTCTAGTTCTTTTTTTCTGCCTTCGCCTTCAGCAAAGAGACTTTATGTAACTCAGCTTTCATAATTTAATAGATTTTAGCAAGTTCTACAGGTTATCTTAGAGTATCATTTGTACAGTATTCCTTCTTTTTCCATTGCAAGTTAGATATTAGCCTTCTTAGATTCAGGTGTTTTGTTTTATGAATGTTTTGGATGCAAATTTAATTTGTTTGACATCAAAAATTATAAATATCACATTCATGAATGCATGTACACGGAAAAAACAATCTTAGTTGTAGGTCATAAATTGTGCTTTTAGTATATCATCATCTGTAAGTTGTGAAAATGATATTTTCCTTCATAAAGAATGAATTATCAGGCCTTTATGTGAATCATTGATGCAGTTAAATTTTTCAATCTGAGTTGTGAAGATAAGCTTGTAAGGAATCAGTTGTGAATTAATATGTTTTTTGTAAGTCAAATAGGTGCATCACCGAGTTTTAGATTTCAAATTATGTTTTTATTTCAAGATTTTTTCCCCTTTTCCAAATAAGTAACAATTAATTAGCCAAAAAATTCAATAGGAAGTCGGACTAGAATCCAGAGGTATAGGGTACCCACAACCTGAAATTAGTCCAATGTTGCACGGGATTGCACAACTTTACATCTTTGCATGCAGGTGAAAATCCCTGTGATAACAGTTTTTGGCACGCCCGGTGGGACTCTGAATCACAATTCAAAGTAAGAATTAAATAGTTTCAAGTTGCTAACCTGGTATATACAGCAGTTTTTCAACCTTTCAGAGGTTAAATTTTCATATACTTGGCGACTCCATTCTCAAGTTTCAAGTAGATCAAGTGCAAATAGCTTATGAGAAATGTTCAGATGAGAAGAAGTTCTTCTTCGTTTGAATATTTACAGTTGTCTTCACCAAAAAGAAGAGGAAGGAAAACCAAGAGAACACCTGGTAGGCCTTCAAGAAATAAATTAGTTTCTCCAGTTCTTAGAACAAAATTATTAGTATATTCAACAAGAAGGAGAGGCAGATCGTCAACAAGGAAGCCAAGTTCACATTCAGCCTCGCCAAGTTTTAGAATACCAATTTCACCTTCAAGAGGTTCACCGAGTTTTGTTACTAGATCAAATCCATCTGGTACATCCTGTACCAATTTTGCAAGTTTTGAATCTCAAAATACCAGCAGCTCCAATGGCCAGAGTGCATGCATTTGTACCATTTAATAGGGGCAGCCCATTGAATTTGGCCCAGCACAATGATATACCAGTTGTTGCACTTAAAAGTCTCCCCTTTTTTACTGGTGAAGATCAGACTATGCCAATAGAACATATCAAAGATGTAGCTTCACTGTGTGGAGTTCATCATGTGACTCAAGAGAATGTGGCACTGAGGCTATTAGTAGTGTCATTCAAGGGAAAAGCACTTCAGTGGTTATGTGGCTTACTAGTTAATACTGTCACAACATGGGATGATGTAGGAGACAAGCTGAGAAAATAGTTTTCTGACAAGTCTGATCATCTATCTCTAGTCGAGCAGATGACAACTATAAAGAGAGTGCCACAAGAACAGATGATGGAATTTAATTTCAGGTTTCAAAAGACTTGGAATAGAATTCTAGCAACGGTAAGGCCAACTCTTGATCATGATTTTTTGTATTATCTTAGATTATTGAATAGTGATATTTCCTTAATGATACAATCAATGGGTGGATTAATATTACCAATAGCATATGACATTGCTATTAGAGCATAAAATAGCCTTATACAAGCTGGTAAAATTGCACCAAGGCCTCTTATGCCAATATTTCTAGATATCCATCCCTTGATGCCCATTAATATACCACCTATTCCCCCACTTCTAGTTGAACCAGCCTTAGGCTATCAACCAGTTGTTCAAAATGGTACTTTTCCAACACAATCATATTTTCAAGAGCTTAGGGGTACTTAGTAGGAGATGGAAAAATTATTACAGACAGTCAGTAATGACTTGGTGAGTCTTAAGAGGCAACAAGGTCAGAATTTCAGGCCTTACCAAGCACCTTTCCAACCTAACAAACCACCTTATTGGGAAAATAACCAAGGAAAAAGAAGGAGTTTCAATCCCAGGCCACCATACAATCAAAATCAGAATGCCGCCATCTCTTCTAAGGATCTCGTACCTATTCATAACAACTTGGCACAAGATTACATATGGTACTACCATAATCAGGCCATGTGCATGAACGGAGTAATTAATCAAGCCCTGATGGTGCAGAGCAATTATGCAACTATAGAAAATATAGAAGAAGATAGAAATAATCAGAATGATCAAACGCACAATGATGATATGGATGTTGTCATGATGAATTGGCAAGGGAATGAATTATGTGGAGTTAATCATGCACAAGGTCAAAATCAATCAACCACTTCTATTGCATCAAATACAAGATCCAAGAAGAGAGCAATTGACCTTAGACAACAGGTTGTTCCTAATGTACAACAGCCAGAAAAAGACAAAAAGCAATCTGATAAAGGTAAACAGCAAGTTGTTCAACATAAAAATCAAGTTCCAGTAGCTAGTAAAGAGTAGCCACAACCCTCTTCTTCACAGAATGTCCATATTCTGCCAAGAGGACAACCTGAACCTGGTAAAGAGCAACAGAAACAAGTTGAACCTACTAAGGAACAAAAGAAGGATCAACCAGTTTAGGTGCAAAAGGAGGTTGCTTTTCAGAAAGTACATCACAAGGTTAGTTCTCCAGCTTTCAATATTGTAGATCATATGAAAAAGGCCATTGTCACCATGACCATGTTAGATGCTTTGCATCTTCCTAGGTAGAAAGAAATCCTGCAAGAGGCTTTAGCTAAGATATCCATATCTGATGGGTCTCTTCAAAACCAGTCAAGTGTTCTTGCAAATCGTTCAGACAACAAGAAGGATCAGAAAAATCAAGAGGTAAAACCACCACCTTTTTATGTTAATCTGATAATTGGTGATAGCATAGTGCATAATTACATGATAGATTCAGGAGCAAGCAGATCAATTATGCCTAAACAGCTGGTAGATAAGTTAGGACTTGAGTATGAACCATTTTCAAAAGGGGTAGTTCAATTGGATGGCACAACAAATAAGTCCGTAGGAGTTATTAAAAATTTGCCTCTTACATTACATGCCTGTCCCAACTTTCAGATTCTACGAGACATTTATATTATTGATCTCCCACCTTATTTTTCCATTTGCATATCTAGAGATTTCACTGCACAATTAGGTGGTTATCTGTCATCAGACTGGTCACACATTTTTTTCAGAACCATATATGGTACTAGAGTCACAATTAAGTCAGAACCACAGGCTAAAGACCATATTGATCCTTATGTTGCAAATCCCATAAATGCAAACCTAGCTTTCCATGATCATGAGGATCAATCCATGACCCCCAACCTAACTGTACCTATAGAAGGCATACCCAACATAAGTTTAGATGAGTGGGCAGCTAAGAATCACAAGGTGGATCCATTTAGTCTCATGGATGAAGTAGGTTTGGGCATTTATATGATTCAGGAGCTCAATGTAACTATTCCAAATCTGGCCCAGGGAGGAAAAACAACCAAAACAACAAATTGATCAGCTTTGGAAGTTGTACTTTGATGGATCCAAAAGTAAAATAGGTGTTGGAGGGGGAGCAATGCTCATATCACTTGAAGGAGACAAGTATTACTCAGCTTTTAGATTTGCTTTCAGTTGTTCTAATAACATTGTTGAGTACGAAGCATTGATACATGGTTTAGAATGGGCCAGAAAAAGGAAAATTAAGTGTTTATAAGTGTTTGGTGATTCTGAATTGATAGCAAATCAGGTTAGAAATTTGAATTTAACAAAGAATGATTTGCTGAAATTGTATAAACACCATTTTTGGGACTTAATTGAAGAGTTTGATGCATTTAATTTGTAATCAGTACCAAGAAATAAGAACAAGCAAGCTGATAAACTTGCTACAATAGGATCACAGTTTGACATTCCAATTGAAATTCACAATGTGGAAGTGCAGCAATATGTGAAGGTAGTTTTCAAACCATCAGTACCTGATAATAATGTAATTTGGTAGATTTTTGACAATGATGAGTAGATAATTCACTTTTTGATGGAAGAAAGAGTTTTCTGCTAGAAACTAGTGAAATTTTGATCACCAATATGGTGATCAGATCATGCAACTAAAGACCAACAAGCTACCTAAGGGGTTGGTGACCCTTGAATCCATTTTCAACACTGATGATCAAGTTAGAAGAGATAAATCCAGCATCACAGTTTAGCAAGAGCACTACGAACCAATTGAGATATTTAGAGACAAGCTTCTTAAGCTTGGCAAAGTTTGTACAAAGGAGGAATAGCAAGCCTTTGTCTTGCTTTACCAAGAATTCAGTGGCATATTCGCTTGGGAATATGTAGATTTGAAGGGTTTCAACCCTGAGTTAGCTCAACATACTATTGAGCTTGAACCCAACACGAAACCAGTCACACAAAAGCAAAGGCCCCTGAATCTGAAGTTAGAACATCTGATGAAAACATAATTGAAAAAGTTGATAGAAGGTAGTATAATATTTCCAATCAAGCACACTTCTTGGGTTTCAAACCTGGTGCCCATCAGAAATAAGAATGGAGAGATAAGGTTGTGTGTTGATTCTCGTGATCTAAACAACGCTTCACTTAAAGATCACTATTCGTTGCCTTCAATGGAGCAAATACTACAAGTTGTTTCAGGATCAGAAAGGTTCTCATTACTGGATGGATATTCAGGTTATAGCCAGATATTGGTTAAAGAAGAAAACTAGTACAAGAAAACCTTTACCACCAAGTGGGGTATTATGGCTTACAGAAAGATATCGTTTGGATTATCAAATGCAGGAGCAACCTTTCAGAGAGCAATGGATATAGCTCTCCAAGGATTGATAAACAATTTTGTTCTTGTCTACTTAGATGATATCATTGTTTTCTCATGAAATGCTAATGAACATTTTGGTCATCTTAGACATATTTTTGAGAGATGCAGAGAGTATGGAGTTTCTTTGAATCCAAAGAAAAGCATTTTTGTTGTACATGAAGGTAAACTTTTGGGTTACATTGTTTCTAAAGATGGTATTTCTATTGACCTAGAGCGTATTATAGCCATTCTGGCATTGCCACTTCTAGCTCACAAAAAAGGCTTGCAGAGCTTTCTAGGAAGAATAAACTTCATTAAGAGATTTATTCCTAACATTGCAGTGTTGTTGCAACCTCTCATAGCCATATTAAAAAAGAATGTGCAATTTAGCTGGACAAACTGTTGGAAAAATATGTCTCAACTTCCAGTTCTAAGCCTCTATCAGAATGGACTTGGCGAAAAAATTCTAACTCTCAGCCTTAACCACTTTACCATGGTTCTCTCTTCAACCCCTAGCGGTATCGTGGTGAAGGACTGATGGCTACTGCCCTACCGTCGGTGATGTTCAACCTCATCACGGTGGCTGCGGTAGGCGGCTAGCGGTCTACGGTGACCGCTTACCACCTTACCGTGGGCGGTGGTCTAACCGACCATGGTGGCCGCGATAAGGTTGGCAGTCTACCAGACTACCATCACCATACCATAGGCGGTGGGCTGGCTCACTATGGTGGCCACGATAAGCCGCCTGCGTTCGGCCTGGCGGTTACCACCCCACCATGGTGGCTGCGGTGAGACCGCTAGCAGTCTTCCAGGACAGTCACCACCCTACCACAGAGTGGCCTGGTGGCCTTCATAGTAGCGCGGTATGACCGCTAGCGTCTACCTAGCTGTCACCACCATACCACGGTGGGAAAATCCAAGCCCAATAGTAGCACGGTTGGAGGCTAAGGTCGATTCGATCAGGATCACCACCATATCATAGTAGTTGAATGATCTTGGAGTGGTGGCACGGTAGAGACTGGCAAGCTCGGAGCTGGGCAGACCGAGCTTGACCGAGCCTGACCAAAAGTAAGAGCAACAAGAAAATGAAAGATGGACACGTGGCAAGTTTTTTCATTCTGATTGGCCGAATACCAAAATAGTAAATGCGGTAAGTGCAGACCGATTTCAGACGATGAACAGGATCTGATTGAGGCATGAATTAAACGCCTGGGTGGCCCAAGGCAATCTATGAAGATCGATTACTTTTTTGATGTTCGATACATGAACCCAAAGTCATGGGATTGGTTGAGATGTTAAATGCAATGTAAGACTTGTCAGTCGATTACATTATTGTATATATCAATCATAGGTTGATGAGTTAAAGAAGTCAGGTTGAGTTGATGTAGAAGTAATTCAAACTCTTGTAGAGTTGTATTCATTGTATACTTAAAACAAGTATTGTAATAGTGAGATAACTTGAGTGATGTTGTGAGCTGATAATCAGAGCGTGAAGACTGAACTTTGTATGTAATATTCTTACTGTAATACAAATTTTCTTTGCTTGGTGTGGTGGGTTTTTTACCTGAAAAGGTTTTCCCACATAAATACTTTTGTTAAACTATGAATGTATTTTTATGTTATCTCTTTTATGCTTTTTGTATTCATCTCAAAAGTTTTAAAGAAGCAATAGAACCTATTTTTTCTCTTCTCCTCTATTGTATTAGTGTTAGGGAGGTATTCTGCACTGTCCCCCTTCTCCCTTCAAGTAGTATCAGAGCCTGGCCAGTTGTTTTATCCTTGATAGAAAGGTCACTTTTTTGTGCTAATACTTGTTCCAGTGGGAGTCTTGCAAAGTTAAAACTTGTTTCTGTTTGAGATGGCGAGTACATCAGGTAGAGTACAAATTGAAAAATTCAATGGCAGCAACTTTGAGTTATGGAAACTCAAAATGGAAAACTTGCTTGTGGATAGAGACCTTTGGGTAGCAGTGTCTGAAACTATGCCACATAGTATGAAGCAAGAGGATTGGGACCTTGCTAATAGAAAATTAAGAGGTTTGATAAGACTGAGTCTGGCCGATTCTATACTCTGAACGTCCATGAGGAGAAGTTTGTAGCTTCATTATGGAAGAAGATTGGTTATATTTATCAGGGAAAGTCTCTGGTAAATAAGTTATTCTTGAGGAAGAAGTTATACTCCTTGAAAATGGAAGAAGGTGCATCTGTTGCAGACCATCTGAACTCATTTAACATAAGTGTTACTTAGTTGGTGTCTGTAGGTGTAAAGATTGAGGAGGAGGATCATTGCATGCTCCTGTTGTGTTTGTTACCTGATAGTTGGGATCATCTTGTAATGGCTATTGGAAGTACGACCACTACTTTCAAGATGGAAGACAGTGTTGCCTCACTGTTGTCTGAAGAGATGCGGAGGAAGTCTTTAGAGATGGCCAAAGAGGCTCTTATTGTTCGAGGTAGACCAAAGGAGAAAGGCAAGAAGAAGGACAAGAAGTCCAAATCCAAATCTATAGGGAGATCAAAGTCTCCTGGTAAAAATTCCAAGGTGAAATGTTGGAACTCTAGGCAACCTGGTCATATCTGAAAGGACTGTAAGGAGAAGAAGAAGAAGAAGAATGCTTCAAACAATGACTCTTCTCAAAGTGATGCAAACACCTTCATTGCAGCCTTGGCAACTCAGGCATCAGATGATGTCTGGCTGGTTGACTCAGGTGAGTCCTTTCACATGACGTCTCACAAAGACTGGTTCTCCAAGTACGAGAAGTATGATGGTGGAAAGGTGTACCTGGCAAGTGATTCAATGTTGGAGATTATTGGTAGAGGAAGAGTCAGAATTTAGTTTCCTGATGGTAGAGTCAAAGGGATTGGTGGCGTACTGCACATACCAGGTCTAGCTCGTAATCTTCTCTGTGTTAGTAAGTTAAATGATGTTGGTCTAGAAGTTTCTTTCTCAAGTAAAGGGTTTAAGATGGATAGAGGTGCAATGGTGTTGGCTAAGGGTGTACGTATTGGCACTTTGTACAAGTTGGATGCATGTCATGTTCAATGTAGCAATGCCTCTATAAATTCAAGCAAAGATGTTCATGTAGAGAAAGATGAAGACACTTCTTTGTTTGCAAATGCTTTGGAGGTAAAAATCCCAAAAGAAAAGACTATGTTGTGGCATCATAGACTAGGTCACATAAGTGAGAAAGGTTTAAAAAACTTGAAGAATAAAAATCTTCTAGAAGGGCTTGATGATTGTAACCTTGAGTTCAATTTTTGCGAACATTGTATTTATGGAAAATGGCATTGTGTTTCATTTTACTCGAGTCCTCATAAATCTTCTGGTATACTGGATTATGTTCATTCTGATGTGTTTGGTCTAGTTAATGTTCCTTCGTTATTGAAGTCCAGATATTATGTTTCTTTTATTGATGATTGTTCGAGAAGGGCATTTGTATACTTTCTTAAAAGTAAATTACAAGTGTTCAGCCAGTTTAAAGAATTTAAAACTTTGGTAGAGAATCAGACTAGAAGGAAAATTAAATGCTTGAGGACAGACAATGGCAATGAGTTTTTTTCTGTAGATTTTGAAAGGTATTGCACAGATCATTGAATTAAAAGGCATAAAACTACACCTTATACTCCATAGCAGAATGGAGTTGCTGAAAGGTTGAATAGGACGCTGATGGAAAAGGCAAGGAGTATGTTGAGCGGTGCTGGTCTGAAGCAAAATTTTTGGGCTGAGGCTATAGCTACAGCATGCTATCTAGTAAATCGTTCTCCTTGCTTTGCTCTTGTTGGTAAGAAGCCCTCTCTGAGGCATGTTCGTGTCTTTTGCTATGAGGCATATGCATATGTGCCAAATGAGAAAAGATCAAAGCTGGATAACAAGGTTGTTAAATGTATTATTATCGGCTATGGCATTGGTGTGAAGGGATACAAGTTTTGGAACCCTATTATTGAGAAGGTTTTGTACAGAAGAAGTGTGATATTTCGTGAGCTGAAACCTTCAGTAAGTGATCCAAAACTTGACACAGATCAGAGAGACAAGAATAAGGATGTTGTTGAGATTCCTCAAACTCCAAAAAAAGAACTACATGGTGTACCTGAGAGTGGGGAGAGTTCAAGAAGCTCTGAGAGTTCTAAAGATGAAGAACCACAACCTTAGCCAGTAAGGTCTACACGAGAAAAATGGAAACCTGAAAGGTATGGTTTCTCAATGTTAGATTCAAACTATGCCTATGCCTTAATTACTAGCACTGATGAGCCTAGGACTATAAAAGAAGCAATCAGCATGTCTGATTCAAATTCTTGGCTTGAGGCCATGAATGAAGAAATGGAATCATTGAAGAAGAATGAAACCTAGGATTTGGTACCTTTGCCTAAAGGGTGAAAGCCTGTTGGTTGTAAGTGGGTATTCAAAAAGAAGATAGGTCTGGATGGCAGTGTTGAGAAGTATAAGGCAAGATTAGTTGCAAAGGTATTTTCCCAGATTGAGGGAATTGACTATGGAGAGATTTTTTCCCATGTAGAAAAGTTGACATCTATCAGATTTTTGTTGTCAATAGCAACAACGTATGACTTAGAAATTGAGCAGATGGATGTGAAGACAAAATTTCTCCATGGTGAGTTGGAAGAAGAAATTTATATGTCCCAGCCTAAGCACTTTGTTGAGAAAGGTAAACAAAGTTTGGTCTGTAGGTTAAAGAAATCTTTGTATGGTTTGAAGCAGTCTCCTAGAATGTGGTACCAGAAATTTGACACATTTGAGTTGTCTATGGGATTTGTGAGATCAAAATCTGATCATCGTGTTTATTATAAATCTGAAAATGATCATGTGCTTGTTATTACCCTGTACATGGATGATATGTTGTTCATTGGAAATAGCAAGTCTATGATTTCTGATCTTAAATCTCAATTGTCTGCAAAGTTCAAAATGAAATATCTTGGTGCAGCAAGATATATTCTGGGAATGGAAATAACCAAGGACAGAACAAGTAGAAATCTTTGGGTAGGTTAGAGTAACTATATCAATAGAGTTCTGGAGAGATTTGGTATGGATGACTGCAAGCAGCTAGTTGTTCCAGTTATGCAGGGAACAAAACTATCTATTGAAGATTGTCCAAAGTCTACTACTAAGATGGAGGACATGACCAGGGTGTGATATGCAAGTGTTGTTGGTAGTTTAATGTATGTTATGGTTTGTACAAGGCCAGACATTTCCCAAGCAATGGTAGTTCTCAGTCGGTTTATGGAAAATCTGGGAAGATCACATTGGGATGCTATGAAGAGAGTGTTTAGATATTTGAAGGGGACTTCAAACTATGCTCTATGTTACCATGGTAGTTTGGTTGCATCACAGAGGACACTCAACATTTGTGGATATGTGGATTCTAATTGGGTAGGGAACATTGATAGCAGGGGATCCACCAGTGGATACACTTTCATTTTAAATGGTGGAGAAGTCAGTTCGATGAGCAAGGGACATGTTGTAGTTGTTTTATCTACTACAGAGGTAGAGTACATGGTAGTAACACATGCCTGCAAGGAAGCAATTTGGTTGAGTCATTTTTGTTCAGATACTGGTTTTAATGCAGGGAAGATTACAATCGACTGTGACAGTCAAAGTGTCATTTGTTTGGCAAAGAACCCGACTTTCCATGCCAAGAAAAAGCACATTGATGTGTAGTATCACTTCATGAGGCACATGGTCGAAGATGGAAAAGTCTATCTTGAAAAGGTCGACACTCTAAAGAATGTTGCAAATGCATTAATGAATCCAATGAGCACAGACAAGTTCAGATGGTGCATAGAATCGATGGGCCTTGGGGCCCATGACCATCAATCATTTCTTTGAAGTCAAGAGGAATCTGGAAGGCTTTACCGAGTGGGAGCTTGTTGGAAAAATATGTCTCAACTTCCAGTTCTAAGCCTCTATCAGAATGGACTTGGTAGAAAAATTATAACTCTCAGCCTTAACCACTTTACTACGGCTCTCTCTTCAACCCTTAGCAGTACCATGGTGAAGGGCTGACGGCTACCGCCCTACCACCGATGGTGCTCAGCCTCACCACAATGGCCATGGTAGGTGGCTAGCGATCTGCAGTGACCACTTACCGCCTTACCACGAGCAGTGGTCTGACCAACCGCAGTGGCCGCAGTAAGCCACCAGCGGTAAGGCTGGTGGTCTGCTAGACCTCCACCACCTTACTGTAGGTAGTGGGCTAGCTCACCGCGGTGGCTGCGGTAAGCCTGGCGGTTACCACCCCACCACGAGCGATGAGAATGCTCACTACGGTGGGCGCGGTGATACCACTGGCGATCTATCGAGGTGGTCACCACCCTACCGCAAAGTGGCCTGGCGGCCTCCATGGTAGTGTGGTATGACCGCTAGTAGTCTGTCTGGCTGTCACCGTCATACCACGGTGGGAAAAACCAAGCCTAGTGGTATCGTAGTTGGAGGCTGAGGTCGGGTCGAGCGGGCTCACCGCCATACCACAATAGTTGAATGAGCTCAAAGTTGTGGCACGATGGAGACTAGTAAGCTCAGATTTGGGCAGACCAAGCTTGACTGAGTCTGACCAAAAGTCAGAGAAGCAAGCAATTGAAAGACGGATACGTGGCAAGTTTTATGATTCTGATTGGCTGAATACCAAAATAGTAAATGTAGTAAGTGCAGATCGATGAGCAGGATCCGATTGAGGCATGAATTGAATGCCTGGGTGGCCTGAGGCAATCTGTGAAGATCGATTACTTGTTTGATGTTCGATACATGAACCCAAAGTCATGGGATTGGTTGAGATGTTAAATGTAATGTAAGACTTGTCATTCGATTACATTATTGTATATACCAATCATAGGTTGACGGGTTAAAGAAGTCAGGTTGAGTTGATGTAGAAGTAATTTGAACTCTTGTAGAGTTGTATTCATTGTATACTTAAAACAAGTATTGTAATAGTGAGATAACTTGAGTGTTGCTGTGAGCTAATAATTAGAGAGTGAAGACTGAACGTTGTATGTAATATTCTTACTATAATACAAATTTTCTTTGCTTGGTGTGGTGGGTTTTTTACCTGAAAAGGTTTTCCCATGTAAATACTTGTGTTAATCTGTGAATGTATTTTTTTGTTATCTCTTTTATGCTTTTTGTATTCATCTTGGAAGTTTTTAAGAAGCAATAGAACCTGTTTTTTCTCTTCTCCTTTGTTGTATTAGTGTTAGGGAGGTATTCTTCACTGTCCTCCTTCTCCCTTCACAAAGGAGGGTAAAAATAGTTTTGAACAGATTAAAGAGGCACTTGCAGCAGCCCCGACACTAATATATCCAAACTTTGATAGAGATTTTATATTGTATGCATTTGGTAGTGTTGACACAATTTCTACCATGTTATGTCAGCAGAATGATCAAGGACTTGAACATCCCATTACATTTTTTAGTCAAGTCTTGCATGATTACCAAACAAGGTATTCATTTGTTGAGAAACATGTGCTCGTTATAGTGAGAAGTCTCAAGAAGTTTAAACATATGTTATCTAATAACAAAATACATTTGTCGGTAGCTCACCCAAAAATCAAAGAGTTTCTGCTAAATAAGAACATTAACCATAAAGGTTACCAAGCTTGTTAGAGGTAAGGGTCTATGCGAGCAACTTGTAGAAAATAAAGAAAATAGTAGTGAAGAAGTCACTACAGTCCTGAATTTTGAAGAAGAACCTGGACTGATTGGATCTATCAAATCATTCATTACTTGCATATTAGAGATTGTCCAGAAGGTATGGAAAAATTTAAACGAAGGTATTACAAATTACAAGCAATTCCATATGCAGAAATTGATGGTGTTCTTTATAAAAAGGACTTCAATGGAGTATTCCTCATATGTGTTTACCCAAATCAAACTGAAAAAATTCTCGAGGAATTCCATGATGGACCTATTGGAGGTCACTTTACACCATGTACGACAGCTCTGAAAATAATGAGATTCAGATATTATTGCCCAGATCTGTTCAAGGATGCTCACGCTTATGTGAGAAAGTGCAGTAAATGTTCACTGTTTGCAGGAAAACAGAAGTTAGCAACCCTACCCCTGAATCCAATTTAGGTTGAACAACCATTTGGAAAGTGGGGACTTGACTTCATCGGTCCAATTAACCCACCATCAAGTGTTGGTCATAAATGGATTCTTACAACAAAAGATTACTTTACAAAATAGACTGAAGCAGTTGCTTTGAAAGATGCAAATGAAACATTTGTTTTAAATTTTTATTAGGAATTAGTTTTCAGGTTTGGTACACCTGATTCAATTATTTCTAATAATGCATTAGCCTTTATTGGTTTGAGAGTTTCAGATTGGTCTATAAAGAATGACATTTATCTAAATACTTCATCCAATTATTACCCCCAGGCTAATGGAAAGGCAGAATCAACAAATAAGAATTTGATTAAGATCATAAAAAAGACTATTCAAGATAATTAGAGGTCATGGCATGATAAACTTAAATTAGCCCTTTGGGCTGATAGAGTTACACCAAAATGATCAACAGGTTTTTCACCATATGTTTTGGTTTATGGAAAAGAGGCCAAGTTGCCTATTTCAATAGAGTTACCAACTTTGAGCTACCTAAGAGAACTAGAGTTACTTGAGGAGCAGCCAATGCAAGTCAGGCTTGCTCAATTGACAGAGTTGGAAGAAACCAGAAAAGAAGCTTTCAGGAAGCTCCAAATTCATCATTCTCAAATGAAGAAAACATTTGACATGAAAGCAATAGCAAGAGTCTTCAAATGGGATGAGCTAAAGAGAAAACCCAAAAAATATACCAAGTTTTATGCCATGTGGGATGGCCCATACATTATTACAGCAAAGAAGGAACATAACAAATTCCAGCTCTCAAGGCTAGATGGAGAGATGTTACCCATCCCTATCAACGGGATTCATCTCAAACAGTGCTTTTAAGAATTTAGTTTGCTACTGTACATAGTAGTGTAGTTTTCAATTTTAGTTATGCTTTCAATAAGTGCCCCATGGCATGTTTTCATTTTAGTATTATTTTTCTTTCAATAAAGTGTAGTTGTTGCACGTGATTTCCAAACTCTATCTTAAATAGAGTTTCAGTAGTTTCTTTCAGTTTGAGTTGGTTTGCAGTTGAGTTACAAGTTTTTCTGAGTCAAAACAGAGTAAACAATGGACTCCATGCCCAATGGATAAGCTACATAACGGGTCTATGGTGTTTAGCAGGCAAATACTCCACAAAGGTCACCAAATTGTTGCCTACTTTTTAGCTACAACTCAAAATAGGTAGAGTTGAATTGCATTCCTCATTGAAAGGTACACAAATAATCTCAAATTTCCTACCAAGTATTCATTGATCATGAAAAAATGATTACTCTTGGATTCAGTCTTATTACGCAATAATTGTAACAAAGGAACTTATGCAATTGCATATGAATGTTGTTTTATTCTTATTGTAAAAATCAAGGTCCCACACAAGTCGTGGGAGTAGCTTAATTTGATTTATGTAATCAAATGATAGGTACAAGATCAAATTGTAAACTACACAACTGTTGACAATATAAACACAGAAAGGAGGGTGGATCATCAATGCCTATAATGATGAAGCCAGTGATACTTGATATCTTTGAATAGTGTTGTTGAAGCTTTCCAGGTTCCCCAACTCCACTCTCCTTAAGTTATCCTACAGGATGAATGGAAATGATGTTAGAGATTGACTCTAAGCAACGATGAATCAAGATCAATCATATGCCTACATTGCCAACAGAAATATAATTCACATTTGTTCAAAGTATACATCATATGATTAAGTTATCAAAGAGCACAAGTATCATTGGAAGCTTTCAGCTTCATTTTGTTTTACCAATACATTTGTTTCATGTGCAGGTATACATACAATTAGGTCATTATAGCCAACAGATAGTGTTAGCATGTGGTGTAAAATGTGGCTCCCACAAGGGTAGAGCCCATCATGCTACTTCAGGAAGGCGAAGATAGGAAATAATAAAGTTGCTTCATTTAAAACCGCTACATGACAGTATCATATCAAGATCAGCCATGAAGTATGACTATTGTCATAAAGAGAAATTTATAGATGTATCTTTCATGTCAATATGGTGAAAACAAATTGAAAGAACCATCTTATTGCTCATCATACCAAAAGAACAATCAAAACATGTTGCAAGAGTATTAACTTTATTTGGTATCATTGTTTTAGCTCTATCTTGCATTCACTTCTTAATTTTGATGAGGTATTGAGCCCCTTTATACTAAAGGGTGAACATGGTATCAATTCATTTAAAACTATTTCTTACAACTCAAGATTCATTCATAGTCTTTAAGAGGCTCAAAGAGAAACAGGTCTACAAGTTTACATGACTACTAGGAGGGCAGTCCACAAGACTGTAGGACAATATTACTGCATTTTGAAATCAAGAGGCGTCAAGATGCTACAAGAAGGCTTATGCTATTACAACATAAATGTATAGAGACAGAGTCAATTTTCACAATAATAGCCATTACAACATCACAGGTAGCATGATAAAATTCAATGCATTCACAATAAGCAGCTTGACATCACAATAAACAGTGATCATTATCACATAAATGAATAAATCTCATCATCAACAGTAGTATTTTCTAGATATAATGCAAAAGACAAGGAATGAAGGAGAGCAGTTAGAGCAATCTACAGCTCTTAGAATCACAATGCTACAATATATCATTTAAGAGAGATTCAATAGCTTTGGAGTGATGCTAGAAACCCCATGTAAACCAATACAGTTACTATGAAAGTCCAATGAAGATGAAAACAGAGCATAAATGTATAACAGTCACTTGAAATTATTTCTGAAGGGCAGTGATCAAGGCATGTTCACAAAAACCCTCAAGAAGCTTGAATCAAGCTACAAAAGTACAACATTCTACAGAAAAGTAGATTAAAGTTCAAGTACGCTAAGACAATGAAGTATTACTTCCAGAAGAACATACATGATAGTCTCTCAGAATCATAGTATAGAAAAATCTAGAACATTCAAATAAAAGACCCGCGGCCTATAGAAGGAGAACATTAACATGGAGGGTTTCTTTTATTTTCTTTCCAGAAAATAGGAAGAAGGTTATTTAATCGTGACCTGCAACATAATGAAAGATGAGAAGCTACAAGGTATAAAACAAGGTTGAAGCCATGGCCACGACCTGTGAGTTGTTTTATTTCACCAATAGTTATCAAACCTGTGATGGGTTATCACATAGAAATGTCAAAGCAAACATGGAGGCCATGGCCAAAGTCACAAAGAAGATTCATTTCAAATGTCTTTTTGCTTATTTTTCTACAGAATAAAAAAAATGTTAAGGTACTATTACAACCATGGAGGGTTTCAAGTAAATGGAGGTACAGAAGATTTATTTTTAGGAATATAAATGACTTTTAGTGAACAAGGTGAAACCCCAAAGCAAAGGCCCATAGAGTTTTCCATCTTCATTCTGCCTTTCAACATGTATGAGGAAGTAAGGTCTAGCAAAAGTAAGGAGTTTGTGGTCTACAGAAATTACAGGTTGAGCCATGTATGGGGAGGGGCTTTATCCATTGAAAGCCATAAGATACAATGAGTCATACATAAGAATTATTCATACATGATAAATATTATAGAAAAACCCAAAAGATGTTATAACATGGAGCTTATGGCCACAGCCTGAGAGAATCTTTCGAAAGAAACTAAACCCTTGAGTTTTGCAATAAAATGAAAGACCCAAATCTTCTTTCCACATATTGTTCATAATGTAAAAGGATAAAGAGGTAAGCTACGGCATCTACATATAGGGGAGTTAACAAAAACCAAGTGAAGACCAAGCTTGAAGTCAAATACATGAAAATAACAATGGTAGAAACCATGGTTTTCATCTTTTACCACAGTCAAATAATAATACAAGAGATTCAAATATTTTTTGTGAAATAGGGAACAACTTACCAGAATCAATTTCGAGTTAATTATAATGCATGAAAATATCAGGCTCCAGTTTTCGCCTTCAAAGCTCCAATAGACTCTAGAAAGGTTTGAATCACAACCCTAGCATGGCGGCAGTAGCTTGTTAATCAAGTTGCAAAATGAAGAAATGATAATGATTTTAGGGTTTTGGTGCTTATGTCGAAATCCCTAATTCGAGTGGAGTGGATTTTTTACTAAGTTTTTAAAATAATAAGCACTTCATCATATTGCTCGTGGTATTGACTTTGCAATGTCAATAACCTAACTATGTGTTGCATGAAGAGCCCGAAATAACATTTGAAAATATATATATATCATCATATATTACATGATATGGATATATTGCATGAGGAGGCCGAAAGCATGTGATAAGACTTTGAGTCTTCTTGACTTATGATTAGCAAAGTGAGAGTTTGGAGTGCTATTATGGGGAGTTATAAGGAGATTTGATTCATGCATACAAGCATGGTTTATTTTTATTTTTATTTTTATTACTTTCTTGTTTTATGTATCATTGTAAAGTTATTTTCAAACTTTATTAAACAATATTATTTATTGTTTTAATATTTTTTTAAAATAACTATTTTAAGAAGGGGAAAATATTATAAAAAAAATCGCTCATGCACAAAGTGGAGCTTCAGTTTCACTTATCCAACCATGCAAGGATTAAATGGGTTTATTTTCAGTTTTGGTGGAGTTTTTGTGAGTTCCACATCAGGTCACGAGGTATTTTAGTCAGGCGCATGGAGAGGTGGAGATTTCTAGGCACAAAGTGTGGTTTGCTTTAGTTTTGGGCTATTTTTATCAAGGTTTTCTCTTTTGCTCAAATTTCACATTGGAGATGTAGTTTTTCACTTCAATTCCCATTCAGTTCCATTTTTGGTTGCTTTGTGCATGCCTATTTTGTATATATTGGAAAAAGTTAGTCTTTTTCCTCTAGTTCTTGTTTTCTTTCTTTGCCTTCAGCAAAGAGACTTCATGTAACTCAACTTTCAGAATTCAATAGATTTTAGCAAGTTTTACAAGTTATCTTAGAGTATCGTTTGCAGAGTATTCCTTCTTTTGCCATTGCAAGATAGATATTAGCCTTCTTAGATTTAGGTGTTTTGTTTTATGAATGTTTTGGATCCAAATTTAATGTGTTTTACATCAAAACCTTTAAATTTATGTCACATTCATGAATGCATGTACACAGAAAATACAATCTTAGTTGTAGGTCATAAATTATGCTTTTAATATATCCTCATCTTTAAGTTGTGAAAATGATAATTTCCTTCATAAATAATGAATTATCAAGCCTTTCTATGAATCATTGATGCAGTTAAATTGTTCAATCTGAGTTGTGAAGATAAGCTCGTAAGGAATCAGTTGTGAATTAATCTATTTTCTTTAAGTCAAATAGTTGCATCACCCAGTTTTAGATTCAAAATTATGCTTTTATTTCAAGCCTTTTTCCCCTTTTCCAAACAAGTAACAGTTAATTAACCAAAAAATTCAATAGGAAGTCCACCTAGAATTCGGAGGTCTAGTTTCATATAAGGTACCCACAACCTTAAATTAGTCCAATGTTGCACAGGATTGCATAGCTTTACAACTTTGCATGCGGGTGAAAATCCATGTGATAACAATAATATCAAGGTTCATGCAAAATACAAAATCAAGGCCACTGAAGGAAGCATGTCTTATAAAATAATCAAAAGCAATGGTCCCACCAATGTGGAGTGAATGGGCAAGTGGGTTAAGATCCATTATGCAAGTAAATTAAAATTTTAGGGAGTTACCCCCTTTTTCTTGGTAACACTTACATAATAAAAAAACTAATTAAATATATTAGAAGTTTAATATT
Organism: Sequoiadendron giganteum; assembly: GCA_007115665.2. Classification (NCBI taxonomy): domain Eukaryota; kingdom Viridiplantae; phylum Streptophyta; class Pinopsida; order Cupressales; family Cupressaceae; genus Sequoiadendron; species Sequoiadendron giganteum. The sequence goes on along the minus strand of CM021107.1, from coordinate 406,424,570 downwards.
TATCTATATTTATTTTTAAAATATATTATATTTATTGAAAAATATATTGTATTTATTGAAAAATATTTATATTTATTATTACATATTATATAAAATATGATGCATATTATGTTGGCATATGGTTGTTATTGATGTCAAACGTGTAAATCATGCAAGGGAGGTTGTTGGCATATTGATAATGGATGAGCATGAGAGTGGTGGATCTGATGGAAAATTAGATGGTAGATTCGAACTAGGTTTTATGAGAGCTTCTTAGAAATGTGATGTACAGGTCCAAAGGATGGATAACACTCTCATAAATGAATTATGTTTCCTCTCGATCAGAATTAGGGTTTACTAGTTAAACCCTAGGGTTGCAGTCATGGGTGCAGAAAGGCCTTCTAATTCATCATTGATTGGTTAAAGTGGTTGTAGATCACTTAAGTTATTACTTAATCCTTTGAAGTCATGAGGGTGACCGGCCCCTTCACCTTGTATTTACCAACCGGGAAAATATTTGGTGTGATAAATACTTCCTAAGTATCATGCAAATATTTGTCTTCATTTAATTGACGGTTGTGGTCGATGCATGGTGGGACCTATGAAGGCAACTGTTGTAGTGGAAAGTGATGTCACAGTAGACAGATGGCAGAAGCTCATGCACCTTGCTAGAATTCTAGTGGGGCTCGATCAAAACCCATAGGGTCAGCAAGGAACAATGGAGATTAATCCATGACGGATAGATATTGACCATCGATGAAGATGGTGGGACCCAACGAAGAAAGAAGTGAAGGTGACGATGGTGAATGGTGATGAAGGTTGACAAGTGGTGTAAGAAGATTTGATTGATAGACCAACTCACATCATTGTTGTGAGTTGTGTGTCGATGACATGGACGAAAAATGGCAGCAGCCTGCTAACCTCACTAGGTTTGTGTGGGCCCGTTTTCAAGCTCACGGGATGAGCAGATTTTGGATGTGTGTATTGGTGGACCCCGCATATTGAAAGCAGTGTATAGAGAGATCTAAGATGCATATTGTTTGGTGATTGATCTAATGGTGATCATCATTCGATGGAGATCGACAACGCATATTTAAAGCTAATTGATTTGATGGATATGTTTTAAAGATACAATGATGAATGAGAGCCAATGGATCGTGATGTGAAGGAATAGATCAACAACCTAGATTTAAAGATGAAGATCTCAAATGGCTAAGTCTATGTGAACATAGTTTCGATTGGAAATTGACATAGAGGAAAAAATTAATTGGCTCAACTACACCCAATGACCAATCTAAATGAGATTTGATGCTCCAAATGGTGACATAAATTACAAAGGTGACCATAGAGACAAGTATCAAGATCAGATCGAATTATCAAAAGAACGCATCGAATGCATAATCAGATTTTAGGGTTTGATAGAGAGAATGAAGGGAAATGTTTTGTAACCAAATTAAATGTTGTATGAATCGATGTATAGGTATGGTGATATTTGATCAACCTTATCAGATGTCTTGATGACGGCGTGTAGCTCGATGAATAGGTAGCTTGTTGGTGAAGTTTGCAAGTGAGGGAAACCCTAATATGATATGAGGGCTAATCTAGACGATGTACCGAATCTTGAGGTAATGATTACAGGTTGGTAAAGAAGGAAGACAATTAGGTATTGTCATTTTTGTTGAGTCTGCAAGTGTTGGAGGTGAGTGAGAAGTTAGTTAGTGCACAGAGTGCTGAATAGAGAAAAGTATAGCTGAGAATGCAGTAGAGAAGAGGAGACTACAGAGCATAATTATGTGTTGTTGAGAGTGCAACTACAAAAATAGAGTGTAAGTTGCAGTATGTGCAACAAAGTATTATATGTATTGATGCATCTCAGGTTTATGTAGAACCATTTATATGCATATTTGAGCTTGTGATATCGTAAGAGGTTGTAGCCTTATTTGTACTGAGTTGGTGCTCAAAGTAAGGGATTGTTGTCTCTTTGGAGTTGTAGCTCCTAAATCAAGGAGCAGGTTCTTCCTTGGGTTGTAGCCCTAAAACATTGTAACAGAGATTTAGATTGTGAGGTTGGATTAGGACAGTGTATATTAGTAGCATTTTTCACCATGGTTTTTCCCATCTTAGGTTTTCTACGTATATCATGTGCTATGTGATGTGTTGTGTGCTTGCTTATGTTTCTATATGCTTGATATCTACACAATAAGGGTTAAAGAAAGTATTATGCATAAAAGGTTTTCAAAAGGCTAGAATTTTAATATCTATTGATTCACCCCCTCCTCTCAGTAGACTATTATGTTCCAACATATTATTAAATATAAATAGTATATACATACACTCTTTTTTCCTCCCACCCTATTTTTGGATTCTTCTGTGGCATTTTTCCTTGATGTCAAAACTGCCCTGGGTTGGTGCCTTGGCATTTCATAGTTTGACCTTATGGCATTTGATTGGCACATTTGATATTTGGTATTCATTTGGAATTGGCATAGTTGGCGTAGTTTCTTGATTGGTATCTTGATTTTCATTTGATGGTGCCCTGTTCACTTTGATTCATATTTGTTATATGTTGTGGTACTGCTCATGTTGAGCTTCATGTGCAGATTAAAAGACATCTTGTTTACAGGGTTATGATTCAATGTTCAGGTGATATCATTTCATTTTGTTTGTTCACTATTTTGTTTTGATAGTGACATCAATCAGCATTCAATTGGATTTCTCAGTACTTAGGGTTGGATATGTTCATCATGCTTATGATAGTCTTTATTTATTTCTTGGTGACTTCTTCATCCATCTTGTTGCAATCATGTCTTCATGAATATTTGAGTTACAAGCACCTGTAGCATTCTTATACAAGGGACATGAAATGTACAGCGGCATTAAGTTTAAAGCCATTCAAGGATTTGACTTGGTTTATATAGGTTCTCCTCTTATGATTTACATTTGGGCTCACCATGGTACAATAGTCATAATGTTTATTTTATATTATCTTTTTGTTGTGTTTAAAATAAAAGCCACTTCAATGGTTGTCGGTGATCATTTCATTGGGTTTATATCACTTGTCAACCATAGCATATTGTATCTATTATATGTGTCGACCATTGTACACCAAGTATACTCCATTTGATTGGGCTTACCATACTATTATTTGTATCAGGCTTGCTATTGTTTTCACTGGGCATACATTTCCTATTTACCATGTGTTGTATCGGCCACCTCATTATTTGTTACAAGGAAGTTGACTTGGTTTCAAGTGGCAATAACACATGTATCAACAGCTATCATTTGATATTTGTAAATATGTTGTTAGTGGACTTAAAGTGATTATTATGTTTTGTTAATGATTATTTGGACTTCAAATATTATCAAAAGTTGAAAAGGTAGTCAAAAATCCTTGGTTCGAAAGAAGTGTTTAGGGCATTCATTGTTTTCATTTCATAAGCTTAAGGGACTGAAAACCTAGCTTATGTCGCCGCCATTGGAATATTTGCAGTTTTATTTCTTCGGCTAATCGACATGGAATATAGTTTGATTGAGCTTGGAGATAGTGTGGAGAGTTTGTGTTTCAACTTAGTTGATTGTGAGCTGGAGTTTAGCTTTGTTCAGTCACGGAAATTTATGGTAAAAAGATCACTTCGGTTAGTGTTTTCTACCCACCGTGAAATTGTTAACAAGGTAACACAATGTTGGGTTGCTGGGAACATCTTGAGGGGTTATCATGTTACTCATTCAGTTTCTTCTCTCATTTATTTGAAAATTTTGTTAGTAAAAGAGAAGATTAATTTTGGGCTTTGGAACTGTTAGTTAAAGAGAAGATTATTGATGTTGATTAAGATTTTGTTGAAGATTTGTTTTCATTTTTTGTAACCTGGGTTTATACTCAAGGGTTTTATTATCTTCAGTAGTATTCATCAAAATTTTATTGGTTATTATTAAAACCCATTATGGGTATCATGATTTTGCTATATTATCTACCAATTTATCAAAACCCTGGTTATTGTGGATACAAGTTTTTGAAGAGGATAACTATTTTATGCTCTTTGTATAAATGTATGACAAAAGCCATGACTTGTGGATGAAGAAAAGAAAAAAATTTAACAGAGTATTGTTGAGGGTTTATTAATGTGATATCTTTTTGTATTTAAAAGAGGAAAGAGGGTTCTTATTGTGCATTGTCTCTGGTTTCTAAAACAGAGAATCATATTCAGATTTGAGTGAGAGTGAATATTTCTTGTACTATTGCAATTAGTACATTGTGTAACTGGAATCATTGAATATCTTTTATACTTATGTATTCAATTGTGATTTTGGGAATGCAAATGTAAATGCAGTTGTAAGGTCATTTATGTATGCATAGTTTAGATAGTGACTTTGTAAATTGAGGGGTTGGTGCTCCTATGAAGTTGGTGCTTCATAAATGGTGTTGAGTTGGTGCTCCACCATTGTTACAGAGTTGGTTCTCTTTGATTAATAAAAAGGAAATTTGAGCGAGTGGTTTTTTTATACCCCATGAGGGTTTTTCCAATGAGGAAATCTTTGTGTTATGCAATGTTTTTTGTCTCTCATTCAGTTTCATTTTATTGTGCTCATTCAGTTGGTCAATGCTCTAATGCTTTAAGGTTGTTCAAAATATTAATTTCAATTTATTTAAGTTTGTCATGCAAATTTAAATTGTGCAAATCTGATGCAAAATATCTTTTATAGAGTGAATTTACATCTGCATTTTATGTTCGGTATATGAATGCTCAAAAGGTTGTCAAAAGCAAGTCAAAGTTGTATTTTGTGAAGTTTTATAGTTATGTTCATAAAGCACAACAATATTGTTCATAAAGCTTCAATTTAACAATATCATATGATGCTTTTAATATGAGTTGTAAATTTTAGTCAAGTTTCATGTCAATCTATTCTAAAGTGTTAATGCTCACTTGCATAAACAAATCTGTCACATTGGGTTAAAATTAGTAAAAGTTTAATTTGTGCAGTCAAAATTTAAAATTTGTATCACTCTGATTCACCCCCCCCCCCCTCTCTTAGAGTGAATCCACTTCCAACAAGTGGTATCAGAGCGTAGGGTCCTGCATTAGGTTTTAACACCTAGGATCAATTATGGTCTTGGAAGTCTGTTTTTGGAGTGTTGTGGAGTATTCGGCATGGCTAAGTGCAAAAAAAACAAAGGTCAAAATAAAATCACTAGTATCAAGAAAAAAATTGGTCAACCAACCTTTGCCAAGGCTAGTGAAGTTTTATCTCAAGAATTGCCCCTTCCAATTAATACTAAAAGTGATTATGTAGTTGGTGAAGAAGAGGATCACTTAGTAAGTGACTTTGAACAAGAATTTGGCAAAAAAGATTGTGAAGGTGATGAGTTTGAGGTTGATTTGGAGGTAGAACTGCTTGTTGCCTTAGATGAGCTTAAGAATCTTAGAAAAGAAAATCAAGATCTTAAGGTATGCTTACAGGAAAGTGTCAATGTCAATAAAGTTGTAATACAAGATCATAATGAAGATAAAAATATTATTGAATTTCTTAAAGCTCAAATGGCTGATAAGAAAAGGATTGAAGAAGAATTGGAAGACAAGTTAAAAAACAAGGATGAGTTGTGTATTAAACTAGAAAATGAGGCTGCTTCATCAAAGAAAAATTCAGATAAATCCTTGTATAAAGAACTAACTCTCAAAGATGATATGATTATCAGTCAAAAAATTGAAATTGAAGAATGTAAGAGGATAGAAGATGTTGTAAGGTCTGATTTAGAGGTTAAAAGGATTGAATGTCTAAAACTTGAAGGATTAGTAGTTTCTCTAAGAAAAGAGCTTGAAAGTGTCAAGGTTCAATTGGATAAAAATCAGAAATTTGATTTTAGTACTAATCTATTGAATGAAATGATTGGCAGAAAAAGCATTCTAAACATCTTACAAGAGTGGGATATGAGGTTGAACAAGGCTCTGCGGAAGAATCTAAACATGAAACAGTGTTTGCCACTACAAATGGAAAGAGACTTACCTTCAGTAAACCACCAAGAGTGAAGGTTGATATTGGTCACCATATTGTTGTTGCTCAGATAGAAGATAAGTGAGTTGATGAAAGGACAAAAAGACCATCAAGATCTTCATTTATTAGGTATAACCACTCTCAATTTTATGGCTATTGCTATTTTTGTAATGCTTATGGTCATAGAGAAAGAAATTGTACAAGAAATTGTAGAAGGTATGGAAGATATGATCATAGAAGTTTTGGAATATCAAGAAAGAATGATTTCTTTACTCCTCAAATTGATTATAACATCACATGCTTTAAGTGTCATAAACTTGGGCATAAGGCACAACACTATAGGATTAAGTTAAAGGCATCATTTTAAAATAACAATGCAGATGCATTGATCAAGAAAAAGAAAGGGCCCATACAGGTCTGGAGGAGAAAACAAGACCTAGGAAAAGAAGATACTAAAATAGTGCATACTGCACAAAAGGAATCAACTATTTCCTGAAAGGTCAACATGAGGTAAGGGGGATTTGGTTATTGTATTACTCTTCAACTCCTTAAAGCAATCTTGAAGGTGTGCAGATTAATACCTATATTACAGTGATAGTTTTCTATGATGTTGCAAATGTTGCTAGCTTTAAAGATAGATTAAGTTGATTTACAATAGAACATTTTGTTTTTATAGAGAATAGGTGATAATTGTTTTCAGTAATCAAGGCATGAGCTTTATATCTAAATAATGTGGAGACTATAAAGTATTTATGCATCTATGATCTTGAACATGTCACAAGTTGATGTAACAATGATTGACTCTTACAAAGGGAAAAATATGAGTTAAGATTTGTCATGTGGGTTCTATGTCATTGTTTTACATCATGAGTATTTGTTTATCTTGACAGTTTCTATCTTGTACAAATGGTATCTTGAACTGAGAATAATGGACTTTGGTCACAGTGAAAAAACAAGGACTGTGAGGTCTTGAAAGCAAGCATAACATAACAAGTAGTGGTGGTACAGGGTATTTGTTTGAGTGATATCAATTAACTCAATCGTGGATCTTAACATAAAATAGTTAAGCATTGTGAATTCTTCCATTCTATCTCTATAGTTCTATCAATGAACACAGAATACGAAAAGCTTCAATAAAGGGATGTTTGACAAATACTATTATTTGGACAGATCATGATTCATTTATAAATATTGTTGATTTTGGAAGTTTATTTTTGCAGTCATTTGATTAACAGCGTATTCTTCTTGGTAACAATGGCAATGAGTTGATGATAATTGTCTTAATGCTATGTTTCATCATCATTTTGTTAGAAGATGATTTCTCATAGGTGTTGTAGCAGTTGATGCTTTTTGTTTCTTTGGGAGTGTCCATAGTCAAAGATACTCGTGACACAATTACACTTTCCACCATTTGTGAACAAATTGGTTATTAATCTTGCTTTGTTGTAATGTATTGTTTGTGCCAAAAGGAACAATATTTTTTGTACTTGACAGAATCAGTGATGATTTGTGTTACTCAAGAGATACATGAGATTAAGATGCTTGAACGGTGAAGCAGTGTTCATTTTATTTGTCATCAATTCTTGTTACATTGTCACATCATTGTTTGATACATTGTAACCATATCTAACAGCAACTTGATATAATACAATGCCTTGATCTATATAAATGATGTTTTAGCAACAGAGCATGTTAAAACAGTGAGTTATTTGAGGTCTTAATTGAAATAATGATAGAAGCAGTTTGTTGAAATACATTAACAATAAATGCTAAGTTTTGCAGTGCTGTGCTTGGAAAACATGAACAACAAACTAAGCATTTGCTATATCCATACAAAATTCAGTTTTCTGTAGTTGTGGTTGCAGGTGTAGCATTTGTTTTTGACATTGATTGTGTTGGTATAGAATATGTGTACTTGAGAACAATCAAACAACATTGATAGAAGTTTGGGTTTTCTTGGATGATGAAGAGTTCAATATGCATCTAATGTTCAATATTTTCTTTTGACAGCTGATTATTACGTGATATTGATTGTTTGGTGACTTGAGACTTGTGTGTAGATGTTGTGTGGTCTATATGATATAGTTTCGGTTGCTTTGTGTCATTGTGGTGGTCAGAATGAAAGATGTTTTTCTGAAGAACAAGGTTTGTTGCAATGAAAAATGAGTTGGCCTAATAACCATACTACTGGTTCAGTAAGTAAGTTTTGATTATGCAGTGGTTCTGTAAACCTGGCTTGGAAGTAGTATACTTTAGTGTTTCATTTGCCAATAAACTTGGTCATCATATTGTGTTTTATTATGATATTTTGTTCATGGAGAAATGTGTAGTAAATCAAAGATACAGAGTCACTGATTGAAGAATTTGCACATTTGCAATAAGCTTGAGAAAAGAAATGGTGGTTTACGGATCAGAAAGGAATATTTGTGTGAAGCTTCTTTTTAAGGGGTGCTTGGTTCTATGGTTTGGTTGCTCTCTTATAGCTTGCTTATCTTTTTTTGCTTCTTTAAGTGTGTTTGCAACATGACTCTTGGTTATTTGGCTTTCAAATGTTTATCGTGGTTGTTTGTCTTTGATGACAACACTGGATTTGGTGACACTTTTAAATGATCTGGGTGGCATATACTATGAATAGTTGATTCACATGTTTCATGGAAAGCACTTAATTTCAGTTATTCTCATTTTTTATATGTTGGTACTAATGTTTGTCATATGTTCATTACAACAGGATATGCATTTGTGCATGGTTATTCATGTTGGCAATAGTGTGTTTATAGTTGACAATGGAGGATGAAGTCTAACATGACCAAAAGGTGGTATGTTCAAGTAACTGATCTTCAATCCTTGATGACAAATATCACCATGACATGTTCAGGTTGCTTGGATAGTGGCAGTACAATGAAAGTGTTTGTTTGGTCTATCAATGATAGTGCATATTATGAATCTCTATCAGAGCTTTTCATGCTTAATCTTACCCCTACTGATATTGTTGGTTTTTCAGTTATTTTGGTTTTTTCTTGATGTCAAACCCGAGATTGATACATTTTTTTAGATTCATGACATTAAGATGATATCCATTGGCATTCATCGTGTGGAAACTTACAGAACTTATTTCTCAGGATATCCATGCTTCCTATTCATACTTCTCTTTTACAGATGCTTATGTTTTTTGTTCGACTGGCAGTGAGAATTATGCTACAGGTTATTCAAGATCATGAATTCAGTTTATGTTACAGGTCATAGTTTTGCATGGGCATGTATTTGTTTCAGGTTCAGCTTGGTATCACAGGTGACCATGGTATTGGTTCTTAAAAAGAGGGTTCATCTACATCTGCATCAAAATAGAGGTGCATGAAAGTATTGGTTCATTTTTTTCTATTCATTATTTTGGTGATCATCATGGCACATATTCTTACCTTCACCAAGCACCATAAATTGTTTTTATTCACTTGGCTTATGGTATTGGGTCTGCATTTTTGTTGCATTCTTGCTCTATCTGCAGCTAAGTATTGGTTGGTTGTTGTATTTCATGGCATATCATAGGTTTCTTCCTTAGTCTTTGTGACAAAAAGGGGGAGAAAATGGTGGTTCAAATGGTGGCTCAATTTTTTCCATCAAGGACAAAGGGGGAGTTTGTTGGCTTCTTCTATGGCATTTTTCCTTGATGTTAAAACTGCCCTAGGTTGGTGCCTTGGCATTTCATAATTTGGCCTTATGGAATTTGATTGGCACATTTGATATTTGGTATTCATTTGGCATTGGCACAGTTGGCATATTTTCTTGATTGGTATCTTGACTTTCATTTGATGGTGCCCCATTCACTTTGATTCAGATTTGTTATATGTTTTGGTATTGCTCATGTTGAGCTTCATGTGTAGATTAAAAGACATCTTGTTTATAGGGTTATGATTCAATGTTCAGGTGATATCATTATGTTTTGTCTATTCACTATTTTGTTGTGATAGTGACATTAGTTGGCATTCAATTTGATTTCTCGGTACTTAGGGTTGGATATGTTCATCATTCTTATGATAGTCTTTATTTATTTCTTGGTGACTTCTTCATCCATCTTGTTGCAATCATGTCTTCATGAATATTTGAGTTACAAGCACCTGCAACATTCTTATACAAGGGACATGAAATGTACAGTGGCATTAAGTTTAAATCCATTCATGGCTTTGACTTGGTTTATATAGGTTCTCCTCTTATGATTTACATTCGGGCTCACCATGGTACAATAGTCATATTGTTTATTTTATATCAGCTTTTTGTTGTGTTTAAAATAAAAGCCATTTCAATGGTTGTCAGTGATCATTTCATTGGGTTTATATCACTTGTCAACCACAGCATATTGTATCTCTTATATGTGTTGACCATTGTACACCGAGTATACTCCATTTGATTGGGCTTACCATACTATTATTTGTATCGGGCTTGCTATTGTTTTCACCGTGCATACATTTCATTTTTACCATGTGTTGTATCGGCCACCTCATTATTTGTTACAAGGAAGTTGACTTGGTTTCAAGTGGCAATAACACATGTGTCAACAACTATCATTTGATATTTTTAAATATGTTGTTAGCGGACTTAAAGTGATTATTATGTTTTGTTAATGATGGTTTGGACTTCAAATATTATCAAAAGTTGAAAAGGTAGTCAAAAAGCCTTGGTTTGAAAGAAGTGTTTAGGGCATTCATTGTTTTCATTTCATAAGCTTGAGGGACTAAAACCATAGCTTATGTCACCGCCATTGGAGTATTTGCAGTTTTGTTTCTTCAGCTAATCCACATGGAATATAGTTTGATTGAGCTTGGAGATAGTGTGGAGAGTTTGTGTTTCAGCTTAGTTGACTATGAGTTGGAGTTTAGCTTTGTTCAGTCGCGACTAGTTATGGAAAAAAGATCACTTTGGTGAGTGTTTTCTACCCATCATGAAACTGTGAACAAGGTAACGCAATGTTGGGTTGTTGGGAACATCTTGAGGGGTTATCATGTTACTCATTTAGTTTCTTCTCTCATTTATTTGAAAATTTCGTTAGTAAAAGAGAAGATTAATTTTGGGCTTTGGAACTATTAGTTAAAGAGAAAATTATTGATGTTGATTAAGATTTTGTTGAAGATTTGTTTTTAGTTTTTGTAACCCGAGTTTATACTCAAGGGTTTTATTGTCTTTAGTAGTATTCATCGAAATTTCATTGGTTATTATTAAAACCCATTATGGGTATCATGATTTAACTGTATTATCTACCAGTTTATCAAAACCCTGGTTAATGTGGATACGGGTTTTTGAAGAGGATAACTATTTTATGCTCTTTGTATAAATGCATGACAAAAGCCATGACTCGTGGACGAAGAAAAGAAAAAAATTTTAACAGAGTATTGTTGAGGGTTTATTACTGTGATACCTTTTTGTATTTAAAAGAGGAAAGAGGGTTTTTATTGTGCATTGTCTCTAGTTTCTAAAATAGAGAATCATATTCAGATTTGAGTGAGAGTGACTATTTCTTGTACTGTTGCAATTAGTACATTGTGTAACTGGAATCATTGAATATCTTTTATACTTATGTATTTAGTTGTGATCTTGGGACTGCAAATGTAAATGCAGTTGTAAGGTCATTTCTATATGCACAGTTTAGATAGTGACTTTGTAAATTGAGGGGTTGGTGCTCCTATGAAGTTGGTGCTTTAGAAAAGGTGTTGAGTTGGTGCTCCACCAGTGTTACAGAGTCAGTGCTCTTTAATTAATAAAAGAGAAATTTTAGCGAGTGGTTTTTTATACCCCATGAGGGTTTTTCCACTCAGGAAATCTTTGTGTTATGCGATATGTTTTTGTCTCTCATTCAGTTTCATGTTATTGTACTCATTCAATTGGTCAATGCTCTGATGCTTTAAGGTTGTTCAAAATATTAATGTCAATTTATTTAATTCTGTCATGCAAATTTAAATTGTGCAAATCTGATGCAAAAAATCTTTTATAGAGTGAATTTACATCTGCATTTTATGTTCGGTATATGAATGCTCAAAAGGTTGTCAAAAGCAAGTTAAATTTGCATTTTGTGAAGTTTTATAGTTCTGTTCATAAAGCACAGCAAGATTGTTCATAAATCTTTAATTGAACAATATCATATGATGCTTTTAATATGAGTTGTAAATGTTAGTCAAGTTTCATGCCAATATGTTCTAATGTGTTAATGTTCACTTGCATAAACAAATTTTTCACATTGGGTTAAAATTAGTAAAAGTTTAATTTGTGCAGTCAAAAATTAAAATTGTATCACTTTGATTCACCCCCCCCCCTCTCAGAGTGAATCCACTTCCAACACCTATCTCTATCTCTCTACCTCTACCCCCTCTCTTCTACTTTTCTCTATCACCTCTTGTATCTCTCACTCGCTCCCCCTCTATATATTCCTCTTTCTACCTCTCTATATCACTTCCTATATCTTTATCTTTCTATCTCTCCATCTCCCCCTCTCTCAACATCTCCCTCTTTCTATCTTTATCTTTCTATCTCTCCGCCCTCTCCCTCCCTCTCTATCTATTTATAAATATATCTCTCCCTCTCTATATCTCTGCATATCGCTCACTCATATACACACACTCCATCTTTCTCCTTCCCTACCTCTATCTCTATCTCTCAATATTTTTGCCTATTTATACCTCTCTTTATTACTTATCTCTATCACCTTATTTCTCTCTCTTGCCCCCTCTATTTCTATCTCCCTATCTCTCCCTCCCCCTCTCTATCTATATATCATTATGTCTACCTCTATCACTTTCTCTTTCTCACTCCTCTCTCTATCACTTTCTCTTTCTCACTCCTCTCTCTATCTCTTTCTATCTATATCTCTCTACATCTATTTCCCTATCTCTCTCCCTATACATCCATATCCTTTTCCTCTCTCCCCCTTCTTCTCTCATCTTATTCACTCCATCTCTCCCTCCATCTCTTCTACTCTATATCTTTAACCTTATTTCTTGGTTGATCTCCCTCTCACTCATCTCTTTATCTCTTTCTATCCATATCCTTCTCTATGTATATCTCCCTATCTATCTATCTCTGTATCTCTTTATCTATTTTCCTATCCCTCTCTATCTCTCTATAACACCCTCTGCCTACATCTCTCCATCTCCTCCTTTCCCCTCTTCTTCTCTTTCTACATATATCTCCCTCTTCCCATCTTCTCTCTCCCTCCTCTACCTATCACTCTCCATTTCTCTCCCTCCTCTCTATCTCTCCCCATCCCTCCCTCTCTTGTTCCCTCCCTATCCCCTATCTATCTTTATATCTCAACCTCTCTCTCCCTTTATCTTCCCATATATCTCTATATCTATTTCTTTCTCTTCCCATTTATCTCTCTCTCTCTTTATCTCTATCTCCCCTATTTTTATCTCCCTCTCCATCTCTATTTGTCTTTCTCTACTTTTCTCTATTTTTGTATCTCTTTATCTCTCTCCCTCTCCCCCTCTTCCTCTTTCTCTTCCTCTTTATCTCTTCCTCACTATCTATCCCTCTCTATCTCTCCCCCTTTATCTCCCTATCTCTCTATCTTTAGTTATCCCTCTATCTCTCTTTATATTTCTATATGTTTGTCTCCCTCTTCCTCTCTCATTCTATATTCATCTCTACCTCTATCTATTTGTCTCACTCTTCCTCTCTCACTCTATATTCATCTATGTCTCTATATTCCTCTCTCCCCCTCTATCTCTAGAAATGTCTCCCTCTCTCTACCCATCCATCTCTCTCCCTATCTCTCCCCCCTCCCTCTTCATAGACCTTCATTGTCTTCTTGATTTAGATATTTTCTTTCACTCATTTTGAGAGTCTTTTGTTGCACAAACAATATCATTTTATGAATGGTCAATCAATTGAACTCATGTAATACACAAATTTATGCAAAAAATAGACTTAATTTTTTCCTAATTAACTTTCCACACCTCTTCAATGTACCCATTGCACACCAAGATGCAATTGCTAGTTTTTAACCTCTCTTAAATTCTTCTCCTAAACATCTTTGCTTGAAGAATTGAAGAAATGGAAGGATCAAAAAGAATGGTAAATGTGGTACATTGCACAAATAATATTGGGTGGGAGAGGGTAGAGTTATGATGACACCACGTCCCTACTTTGAGGCTTTCGGTGTACCCAAAAGAAAAAGGTATTTATTACGGAAAATCCATCCCAACTTTACATGCAAGGGAGAAAAACTTATTCTCTATCCGAAGAACCAAAAGAAAAAGATATTTATTGTGGAAAATCCGTTGGAAAATTTACATGCAAGGGAGAGAAATTTATTCTCTATCTGAAATGGAGTGGAGGTGGAAGCAACCATTGCCCCACTAAAAGATTACCATACCATTCTTTAATGGCTAGGCTTAACCATCACACACTAATCTTTGACCGCTTAGGTGGATGGTGTGGGGCCTATGCACTCTATTGCTTTCATGAACTCTTTTTCCATTCTCCTAAACAGTCTCGTAAACCATAGCAGTCAACAGTCAGTCGTGTGATTCCCGCGCATAAGCCAAGCTGCAAAACCAAATTCAAATCATTGTTTCACGCTCAAGGAATTTGAATGGATAAAAGAAATAGATTGCCTCATGGTGAATATAGTTATAGAAGAAAATGAAAGGACAAGGCATGTGAGATGTTGGTTCGAGTTCTTGAAAGAAATCTGATCTCATAGAATGTTGGATATACGCAAAGTGGATTTGTTGAAAAGGCTTTAGGAACTTTCAAGAAAATGCAATTGGCGGGTGTACAGCCAAGCTTCACTACCATTTTCAGCAGCCTCCATGCCTATGTCAAAATGGGATTTTTTCAACATGGTATGGAATCCCTCAAAGGAGGATGGCATTCATCAGATGTTGTAGTTGCAACTACCCTGGTAGACATGTATGCAAAATGTGGAAGCATAGAAAAGGGGCATGAACTGTTTGACAAAATACTTCAAAGAAATGTAATCTAATGGATTGTCATGATTATAAGATATGCAGAATGTGGAAGAATAGACAAGGCATGCCAACTGTTTAACAAAATTCCTCAAAGAAACATGTACTCATGGAATTCCCTAATTCGATATTTCTCACAAAATCAATTTCTTATAAAGACTTTAGGAACTTTCAAGAAAATGTAATTGGAAGATGTAAAGCTAGATTCTACAACCTTTGTCAGCATCCTTTTAGCCTGTGCCAAAATGGGAGCTTTCGAACAAGGTATGGACATCCATCAAAGCATAAAAGATAGATAAATTTTATCAGATGCTGTAGTTGCAACTACTCTAGTAGAGAGATGTTTGTAGAATGTGGAAGCATAGATAAGGGGCATGAACTATTTTGAATTTACATCATCATTCTATTTTTCATTTCTTCATAATTTGAGTGCACTTAATTTTTAACCTTTTCCTAAAAAATTGCATGTAATAATGGCATGATTGCATTCTTCAGATGTCCCAAAAGTCTTATATTGAAAATGGACTCTATTTCTCCTATTCATAGTGAGTTTTTTCAGTTGGACCCTCTTATTATTTTCTACCAACTAATAATTACTCTTCTCTTTCCTAATTCCTCTACAAGTTTGACTTTTAAGCTTGAGGAATTGGAGCATTTCTAAAATATTCCCAACCCCTCTTTATCATATAGTGTATCTCTCCCTTCTATATAATATGCAACCTTACACCCATACATCTTCCATGATTTATTTACACTCGTTTAATTTGAGAAAAATTAGAGAGGGGAGGGAAGCCATTCCATAAATGACCCCAATTTTTTGCATTTCACTTGTAAACTTGAACCACCTCCCTCAAACCAAGAATTTTGGATGGATACATTTTCAAAAATTAGCATGGATTTTTACTCAAACCCTAACTAAAGTATGATAAGCATATGTGAAAAAAGATATATCCAAACCTTAGGAAATTTGAAAGAAAATGATGAAATTAAAATTCTATCCAACTTAAAAATCGTAAAAGAATGAAGGTATCGCCCCAAGGTGCAATTATAGATGAGTTCACTAATAATGAAAATAAAATGTTTTACATGGGTTAATCTAAGGCTAAATAA
This sequence comes from Sequoiadendron giganteum, assembly GCA_007115665.2. Taxonomy (NCBI): domain Eukaryota; kingdom Viridiplantae; phylum Streptophyta; class Pinopsida; order Cupressales; family Cupressaceae; genus Sequoiadendron; species Sequoiadendron giganteum. Next base: position 406,408,539 of record CM021107.1, on the reverse strand, counting down.
ATGAATGAAACAATTAAAACACAATTAACTTAAATTAATTAAATTTGGAAATTAATAAACTAAAACATTCTTATTGGATATTAAATGTGAGAGAATTAGGGTACTTAGCTCTTGGAACAACAATGAAGAATAATGCTAATACGTGTTGCATAATCAATTTGGCAATGTGCTCATTGTTTCAAAATTGTAACCAGCTCAAAAAAATTATAGGTTGATTTTAAATGGCTCAATATTGATCTCAAGTAGCACAAAACTAACCTTTAAGGTGCATATATATCCTAGTAATTTTTGGGATCAAACGAACTACAAATTATGTCACCTCTATTTTTGGTATCTAGGGGTACACAAGGACAAACAATATTTACAAATAGCTTAGGGAAGCTATTGAATTGCAAGGGTCAAGTTCTCTTTAATTAACTCCCTCACTAGACAAACCTAATGACCTCACTTAATGGTTAAATACAACTTGAACTCAAGGATGTAGTGGGCCATATGCAAATATTGATGTACATGGATTAGTTTTATTACTCCAAATTAAAGTTTTCCTGAGATGAATACTCTTATAATGTGAACATTTGAATATTCTTTCTTATTCCCAAATATTATTTAAATGCATAAATGAATGCCTTTGTGCCTTCAATTCTAAGACATAAGAAATCTCACACAAATGGGCACCAAGTTAACTCTCAATAATTAGTGAAAAGGGTCAACATTTGACAAATTTTAAAATTTAGGGGTGAATCCTACGCAACTTGAGATTGATCCTGAGCACTATGTGATTAGAAAAAAACAAGAAGGCACAAATAGATCAAGATGGGGAATGAATGTATTAACAAGAGTGTGATGATAAGTGCAACAAATGATTAATAATAACAAAATACAAAAATAAAATAAGGTCAATATATAGAAATATGTACAAATAAAGGGATAGAAATTTGAAGAATGAGTCAAACTTAATGTAAGAATATACCATTTATCACTATGTAATTTTACTAAGACATTATATCAAAAAATCCTAAAGTTACATGAAATTCAATATAAATATAAATATACAAATTTCAAATTGATAAAAATTTAAATATAATATAACCTAATAAATATATTTTTAATAAAAATCAATTTCTCACACTATGAGATGCTCCTATTCCTAATACCCATATAAATTTTCTTAATAATAAAAATATCATATATTTTTGTTATAACCAAGCTTTACTCCAATACTTTAGTACCATTTAAGAGTTATCAACAAAATGTATGATTGAATTCATGATCTTGTGATTAACTTATCTAGTTTACATCTTTCATTCTTACTACCTTTTAACTTCTTTAAACAATCTTGTCACTCATAAATTTAATTGCTAGTAAATCAACCAATTTCTTTTTTTTTAATAATTTCACAACTGGATCTCATTTAGATAAAGAATTTAGTTTATGTAAAACATGTTAAGCAATCTAACTAGAAAGAAAAACAATTCATTATTTAGTTGGTAGAGAATCTTTTTGTGTTTGCATTAACTTTTAAGTAAACTCATTTAGGATAGACTTGTTGGAAGTATGAATAGCTTGTGTTCATTGATGCCAACAGGTATATGGAGTGATTGTTGGAAGTTTGTAAATGTGCTTTGATTAGCTGCATTATGTCTTCATTAGTAGTGTCATTGGTGTCAACCTCTAGTGTTTCTTTGATAAGCTTTTGTTGGTGGATGTTCAACCTTTTGTGTATGGTTGATTTGTGCTAGTCCAATTAGTCTGATGTTGATGAGGAAGTATTGAAGATGATGACAATGTGTTTGTGGTGCTTGGTTTCCAAGTTCTTTTGAGAAAATTTGAATAAAAGATAAACCAATGTGGTTGAGAGGTGTTTTGTATAGCAGAGTAGTGATTTGGTTTTGCTCCACATTTCTTTTGTGTTGAAGATCTGCTTATGTTGTTTGGATATGATGGTTAGAGGTGTTCAGAGGTGTTCAGAGGTGTTATATCTAGAATTTCTTGTCTTGGATCTTGTGCAAAGAAATTTGTGTTCACCAGTGTGTGAATAGTGTATTACAGTAGTGTCCAGGAGAAATGGTTTTGCTCCGCATTTCTCCACAATATGGTTTTTGGTCTTGCGGATCTGAGGGTGTGCTTGCATTTCTCATATCTATCTTCATTCTGATTTGTTCAAAGTTTAGTGCTCCACAAGGTTGGATTCATGTGTTACAGTATGTGGAAGGTTAACTAGGTGTATTTGATGAATGTGTTCTTCAAGTGAAATTTGTTGTGAAGGAATTTGTTAGATTTCAGGATGTTTAAGGAATATTCCAGATTGTGTTCAAGTGATGTATTTTGTATGTGAGTCATCTTTGGATCTAAGGAAGCATGTACTTAATTGTTCAATGGTGTTTAGATAGGTTCAGTCGACCTTGGGTGTTTACACTAATTGTGGAAATGCTTCGGTGTTTGTGGAAGCATGGTGTGGCGTATATGTATGGATTTATGTCCAAATTAAGGCATGGTGTGGTCCACTTTCATTCCTTTTCCACTGTGGGAATGTTAAGTACCGACCTAATTTGAATTTGCACAGTTGAGGTGCATAGCTAACATTGTAAATTATTTTCAAGGTTGTGATGGGCATAGATGTATGTTGAGTTGATGGAGGATGAATGTATGATGTGTGTGTGATTTTAATTATGATGTGAAGTGTGAAAGTGTGAAGTGCAGTGTGAGATTAAATGACCAAGACTATTGGAAGCAGTGAGCAGAAGGTATCTACATTCTTCGGAGAGAGAGTGAATATACTAGTGGTGCAGTGGTGGAACATTTTTGTTGCTCTAAGATGGATTTCTCATTGTAACAATCTTATTTCTTCTTTTTTGTAATCTGGCAGTGAGCCATTGGTAGTGAACCCTTATTTTATCTGAGTAGTGATCCCTCTAGTAGTGAGCCTATTGTATTCAGTGTTGTAATTACTTTATATTGTGAGCTAATCCTCACTGTGGTTTTTCCCTTCTTAGGTTTTCCACATAAATATGGTGTTCTACTATGTACATGTTGTTGTTGTGTTTTCAGTTTATGTTATCTGCTTACATGTTAAATCATTCTAACTAATTAAAGTCTAATAAGGTTAATGTGGATCTGAATGTTAATGAGGGTTTGGTGTTTTAATGAACAATTGATTCACCGAGCCCCCTCTTATTTGTCTTCTACATTCAACAATTGGTATCAGAGTTGGTTCATTAGAAGAAATCTTAACCACTTGATATCTAGGATGGTGCACAAGGAGGCTCCCCTATTTGATGAATTAGATTATGCATTCTGAAAGACCAAGATGGAAGGTTTTCTTTTTTTCCTAGGGTTTGGAGTTTGGAATTCAGTTGAATCTAGATATACTGTGCCTACAAATGGTTTGAGCACAGATGATGAGATCAAGGCCTATGATAACAATGGGAAAGCAAGGTATTCTCTTTTGAGTGGTCTTTCTAATACTAAACTTGTGAAAGTTATGAATCTCAAATCTGCTAGTAAGATCTGGAAGAAGCTGGAATGTGTTTATGAAGGAGATGAAAAAGTCAAGCAAGCTAAGATGCAGAATCTAAAGATCAAGTTTGAAACCTTGCAGATGTTAGAGGATGAATTAATTACAAGCTCTACATACAGAAAATGGATGAAGTTTTCAATTCCATCAAAGGCCTTGGTGGAAAACTTGAAGAAGATGAGGTGGTAAAGAAGGTGATAAGAACTCTTCATAAATCCTATAGTCATAAAGTTTCTGCTATTGAAGAAGCTCAAAATTTAAATCAATATTCTAGATATTAGTTGCTTGGTACTTTAATTGCTTTTGAATTAAGAGAATTTGGTCCAAGTGATTCGAAAATTGAGACTACTTTTAAATTTGGAAAAGCTAAAAAGAATGAGGAATCATATCCAAATGATGTTGATGATGTAGAAGCAAATTTTGTGAGGAGATTGAAAAATGGCACTAGAAAATATAGAGGTAAGTTACCTAAATCAAATGTTTCAATTGTGGAAAGATTGGTCATTATACTTCAAGTTGTCCTATCAAAGCTTCAAAAAGATGAATATAAGGAGAACAAATGTAAATCAATTAAGAGAAGCTATTATGTTAAATAAGATGCTAGTATATCTGATGATGAATCTGATTACCCTTATGATGAGGATAATGAATGCTTGTTCATGGATCTAAATGATGGAACTAATTTTGCTAACCCTAATAAATGTATGAAGGAAAGTGCTTTAGAAACAGGTCATAATATTCAAGGAGCAATGGTGAGTGCTTTTCATGCTAGAGAAGAGAAGAATAACTGGATCATTGAAAGTGGACACTTAAATCATATGACTGGTGATAAGAGTAAGTTTGTTAAACTTGAGAAATTTGAAGGTCTTGTTAAGTTTGGTGATGATACATCTGCTAAGATATGTGGAAAAGGTTCAATCAATTTTGATGGAAAGCATAATAAAAATGATGTTCTTCATGTTAAGGGTCTCTAACATAACCTTTTGAGTGTAGGACAAATGTGTAGCAAAGGATATAACCTTGTGTTTCAAGATGATGGTCGTGAGATCAGAAAAGGATTTGGAACTATGGTTGCTACAAGAAGGACTGATGGAAATGTTTATCATCTTAAAGGTGCTAATGGTATGTTTTTTATGACTCAAATAAATGAAATTTGGCTATTGCAAATAAGAATATGTCACACCAATTTTGATAGCCTAGTGAGGATCAGTTCAATTCAAGTCGTGATAGATCTGCCAAAGATTACAAAGCATATCAATATTGTTTGTAAGGAATGTCAAATTGGGAAGCAAGCTAGAAAGAGTTTTAAATTCAAAGAATGATCTACTACTAGTCCTTTGGAGTTAGTGCATATAGATCTTTGTGGACCTACCGGAATAAGAATTTTTCAAGGTGACGTGTATTTCATGATATTAATTGATGATTATTATAGAATGACTTAGGTTGATGGAGGATGAATGTGTGATGTGTGTGTGATGTGAATTGTGATGTGAAGTGTGAAAGTGTGAAGTGTAGTGCAAGCTTAATGATTAAGACTAATGGAAGCAGTGAGCAGGTGTTTACATTCTTTAGAGAGAGATGGAATATACCAGTGGTGTATTGGTGGAACCTTTTTGTTGCTTTGAAATGGATTTCTCATTATAACAATCTTATTTCTCTCATTTCTTCGACTAAGATACTATTATGGTGATAAATTCTACTAGATCCTTATATGAAGAAATACTATCATCTACTATTGTTATATAATGTGAGGGGTTAACCCTAAAATAAACCACTCAATTTATTTCTCTTATGTCAAGGTTTCTTCTAGTTTTATAACCACACTTTTGAATCATTTTTCATAATATTCTACTAATTCCTCCTTATTTTTTGTCATCTTCCATATTTTATTTATGTTTTTTATTGAAACATTAGGTGAACGAAAATTTGTCAAAAAATAAGTCACTCAATTATTTCCATGTTTTATCATGCTTAGGGAAAGCTTTTATACACCATCTTAGTGTCTCGTCATTGAGGGTCTCCAAAAAATCATATAACTGGGTTGTCATCATTAATTCTAGAACCCCACTCCAATGAAATTTTAAGGTAAAGAGATGTTTGCTAGCACCCTTGGTGTATTTACCAAAATTAGGGAGCTTAATCATATGGGAATCCATATTTGGAGGAGGTCAATGTGTTCTTAATTTAAGTTTTGTATGCTTAGGGATTATCCTTTCTCCTAATCTATTCTCTACTACTGGATCTCTTTCTCTCTTTTTATCATGGCTTCTTTGTCTAGTTTCACTTTGTTTCTACTTAACAAAATTAATTTCTCTACCATTATCTCTTGCTAATTAAACTCCTGAGAAATCACTTCCTAATATTTATCACAAATTTTATAACAATTGCTTCTTAATTTTTCTTTCTCTAACCCAATTAAGGATTCACTACTTATATGGAGTCCTTAGAAGTTGTTCTTGATTTTGACAACTTGGGAGGTGACTCTTAGTCCATGATGTCCATATCCTCATATTTTATCTTTAGCTTACCCTAGGGAATGTGTTGGTTGATAACAAATGATTGGTAATTGATTTATCTTCAATTTTCTTTGAGTTATTTTCTTCCTCAACCTTGGAATTGCTATCATCTATCATGTCCAGAGTTTCCTTGAAAAATCCTAAATTTTTGGTGACTTCTTTTATTCTATAGCTAAATATTATCTCATGTTTGTCACCAATTAACAACTTCCTCTTCTTTCGCATAGAAACCACATATATGGAATCCCTACAAATAAGGTCAAACTTCTCTAAGTTCAATGTTTCCTTATATTATTTCAACTTCCTTATCATTTTAGTTATATTTTACTCTATATTTCTAATTTAGATCATAAACCACTCTATTTATTTAATATTCATGAATTCCATGTTCACTGAGGATCTACCTATCTCAATACTAGGGTTTTTATCAACTACATCCCTCTTGATACACTCTCTTGATGGTTCTCACATTTTTCCTAACCTTTTCCATTATCTTTCCTCTCAATCTTAGGATTCTTTTTCCTTCTTCTTTTCTATCATGATCTTAAATCCTCTTCAAAACCTATCTTGATCTCACCAATAAATTATTTTACTCTCTTCTTATTAAAAAATTCTATAAATATTTAATTGATTTAGTGTATACATCCTAACTCATTATTTTAATACCTTAATTTACCAGCGGGTTGTACAAGACACCAAATACTACCACAAATTGTTTTTTAACACCTACAATTATCTCTATCTTATTTTATATTCTAGCAAGGTAATTTAATAAGACTTACCTTCTAGTGCACTTATGGGTTTTCATCATTAGTATCCATCAAGTTGCTCTTTTTATTTTTCAACTTAATAGGAATAGATCCAACCACCCTTTAGATATTTTTAGAAAGGAATTGATAGGGACATCATGACTTGGTCTAAAAGCCTTTTTCAAGGGCTAATGTGTTGCATAAGACTAAGGACATGAAACAATTTATCAATAGCAATGTAGATCATTTAATTATGGTGGTCCCTACACTCGACAATCTCTAAAAATTGAGGGTATCTATCCCCTATCTATCTATGACTTACCCTAAGTCTATTTATGTTGTGGGGGTGTGAAAGGGGATATAGTTTGCTTGGATATGGATAGTGGTTGCTTGGATAAGCATAGAGGTTGCTTTGATATGGAAGCACCTCACAAATTTTAAGAAAATAAAATAGTAGCACCTCACATTAATTAGGCTTAGATTAATTTATGATTTTATTTTTCTTGTCTAAAATCTAAAAAGATTGTTTTATATTATCTTAATTACCATATTTACGATTAAAATTTTAAGCTATTTTTGACATTATAGTAGCATAAAACCACTCTTTTAACTAAATGAAATGGTTTGAATCAAGAAAAATTATATCTAATCATTTAGTTCAATTGCATAATCTATAGAAACAACAATGTATTACATGGATTCAATCTTTTGTATAGATTGAAACCTCTAGGTTTTCAATCTAAATCATGCTCAGATCAAATTCTTTTTAAAATAGAGATAAGGATAAAGGGATTTCCTAGAACACACATTTCCCTCTTTTTTCAATCTCCTATAATATAAATTTAACAACTTGATAAAATTATCAAAAACAATAATCAATCATTAAAGATATATATATATATATATATATATATATATATATATATATATATATATATTAATGCCCTCATGGTGATATAATGACTAATAAAGGTTTATTTCTAAACACTCGCAATGTGCATTGCATGTTTACTATTTTTTTAATAAATAAGGGATTGACCTTAAATAAAACATTTGAGTGTATTTAGAATTTTTTAGACATCATGTCAAATCATAATAGTTAAATATTACTATTAAGGCCCAAATTCTGAAATTTGACATTGGATATATAGGTTCACTTTGTAAATTATGTAAATACTTTAGACAAATTTCATTATTTATAGATCTACACAAACATAATAAATGTATAAATTAAAGATTGAATTTTGAAATTGAGAGTAAGTATAGTTAGAATTGAGCTATAATCAATTTATTTTTCGATTTTTTTATAAGATACACTATTTTTCAAATCCAATCATTGTATTAGGGATAACTAAATTATTAAAATAAACCAAAATAGATAAGAAAAGAGAATTTGAATTTATGGAATGGCCTCCCTCCCCTCTCTGATTTTTCTCAAATTAAATGAGTGTAAATAAATCATGGAAGATGTATGGGTGTAAGGTTGCATATTATTTAGAAGGGAGATATACAGTATATAATAAAGAGGGGTTGGGAATATTTTAGAAATGCTCCAATTCCTCAAGCTCAAAAGTCAAACTTGTAGAGAAATTAGGAAAGAGAAGAATAATAAGAGGGTCCAACTGAAAAAACTCTCACTATGAATAGGAGAAATAGAGTCCAATTTTAATATAAGAGTTTTGGGACATCCCAAGAATGCAACCATACCATTATTACATGCAATTTAGAAAAAAAAAGGTTAAAAATTAAATTTACTAAAAGTATGAAGAAATGAAAAATAGAATGATAATGTAAATTCAAAATAGTTCATACCCCTTATCTGTGTTTCCACATTCTGCAAACATCTCTCTACTAGAGCAATACCAACTACAATATCTGATAAAATTTATCTATCTTTTATGTTTTGATGGATGTCCATACCCTGTTCGAAAGCTCCCATTTTGGCACAGGTTAAAAGGATGCTGACAAAGGTTGTAGAATCTGGCTTTACATCTTCCAATTGCATTTGCTTGAAAGTTCCTAAAGTCTTTATAAGAAATCAATTTTGTGAGAAATCTCCAATCAGGGCATTCCGTGAGTACATGTTTCTTCGAGGCATTTTGTTAAACAGTTAGTGTGCTTTGTCTATGCTTCCACATTCTACATATCCTGTAATCATGGCAATCCATTAGATTACATTTCTTTGAAGTATTTTGTCAAACAGTTCACGCCCCTTTTCTATGCTTCCACATCTTGGATACATGTCTACCAGGGTAGTTGCAACTACAGCATCCGACGAATGCCATCCTCCTTTGAGGGATTCCATACCGTGTTAACAAAATCCCATTTTGGCATAGGCATGGAAGCTGCTGAAAATGGTAGCGGAGTTTGGCTTTACACCTGCCAATTGCATTTGCTTGAAAGTTCCTAAAGCCTTTTCAACAAATCCACTTTGCGTATATCCTGCATTCCATGAGACCAGATTTCTTTCAGACACTCGGGCCAACAACTCACATGCCTTGTCCTTCCGTTTGCTGCTATAACTGTATTCACCACCAGGCAATCTGTTTCTTTTATCCATTCAAATTCCTTGAGCGCGAAATGGTGATTTGAATTTGGTTTTGCAGCTTGGCTTATGCGCGGGAATCACACGACTGACTGTTGACTGCAATCTGTTTCTTTTATCCATTCAAAGTTTAGTGTGTGATGGTTAAGCCCAGCCTGAATAAATTTCCGCCATCATTTTCCACTCCATTTCAGTTGGTGTCTTGCTATATAAATGGGTTTCATCTTAATCTTCATCTACTGAAATGTATAGATTTTCCTTTGCATTTGGTTTAGTGAAGGCTCTCAGCCTTTTTGATATGGGAAGTTTGATGCGCATGAAAATAAGCACACTGCTTGTCCTGCTCTTCTCTCTCTTCACGGTCTATGTCTCTGTTGGATATAACCTCCCAAATCCTCCCAAAAACAATAACTTGCTTACAGACATGAAGCCAGTCTGTAGGAACTGTGAGGGCGGAGGCAAAGACCCAAGACCCTGCTGCCATGGCAACAAGAAGGTTGTTTTCTCAGAACAGAACAGGGAATATGGGCAGCTCGCTCATGATGTAGAAGGGCCTGCTTCTTGGTTTCAGTGTAGGGATTATCTGTGAAGTAGTGGTCAGTATTTGTTTTTCTAGAATTGTAATAATAGTTTTGGTTGGTTAATTGACAGAGGAGTTATAGCATATCAATATAGGGAAAGTGGAGCAATAATTTAAAATATAGATACTTGGAAGTTATATGTATGGTAATCATGTAGTTGATGAAAGAGTCATGGTAATGATTTAGAGGTACCATATTTACAGAGATTAATAATATAGTTGTTATGTTTGAAATTGATTCGAGTGTGATTGGTAGTAGCATAACTTGTAGTATTGCAATAAAAATATTTGTTGTGCATTTTTATTTTTTTTTAGACTCGAATTGGAATAGGGTAGCTGCCCCCATGTAAACTGCAGTGTGTTTGGTGAAAAAAAATCATGTGATGGTGCGACACACCCTCCGGTACATGAGAACGGTGGGGGTACAAATTTGTTGTTTAGTTGATAGAAGAGTTGTTATGTTTGACATTGACTCAAATTTGATTGATAGTAGCATAACTTGTAGTATTGCAATTAAATTATTTGTTGTGTAGTTGATAGAAGAGTTGTGACAATGATTTAGATGTATGGTATTTACAATTTGAAATTAACATTTTCTTCAGATGACTATTGTAATTGTTATGTTTGACCTTGATTTATGTTTGATTGATAGTAGCATAACAACTGTGAGCACCATAATTGAAGTTGAGTTTGTTTATTAAAATAAATATTTATTACCTTGAAAGGAGCTATTACAACAATTCTTTTACTTCAAATGATCTTTTTTAACTAGACAAAAATGTCAAAAATGAAATGCTTATTAGGCTAATTGGAGTTAAGTTTGTTCATTAAAATAAATATTTGTTACCTTAAAAGGAGCTATTAAAATATTTCTTTTATTTCAAATGATCTTTTTTAACTTATCAAAAATGACAAAAAAATTAAATGATCTATTTAACCTAATTATGTAAATGTTCTAATAGAGAAAAATATACTTTGAAACCAATTTAATCATGAGGTGGCCAATCATATTTGGCATTATTTGGTTATTATTGTCATAAAATTTTATGGATTTTTAGTTTCTGGATTTAGTTATGAATTTTCATGAGGTACAAAGATGTAGAAAGGGAGATAAAAAGAGGAATTAGTGGTAACCATCATTAATGTAAGTATCTTTTCTATATTAAAGAAGTTTAGAAATATGGTTCGTGCAAGTAATAATTACAAATGACAATAAAACTTAGTTTCTTAGGAGAATAGTATAAGACTCTTTATGAGCATTGTTTTTATAAAGGTTAATTTAATGAATGATTAGTTATTTATGATCATTAACATTAAATAACAATTTACATATTGATAGTAGAAAATAAATAGTGATATATTAAGAATGATAACTATTGTCAGATAAATTTTGCACCCTTGCTAAAGCTATGAACTTAAGCAACTTACTAACACATTGGAACACTTCGAGGTTGTGGGTGACCAGGGAATGAAGTGAACCTCCAAATTATGGGCTGGTTCCCTTTGAATCTTCTTGTAAAACCAATTTTCGTAATAGGTGAAAAGGGGTAAAAGGATTAATGTAGAAACTAAAATAAAATAAAATGGAACAATGGTGATACACCCACGGTAAGAAATTCTGACAAAAAGTTGTTGGAACTCACAAAAAACCTCAAAAAAAAACTAATCAATCTCACAACACAGAGATTTATGTCTGCAAAAATTATTTTATGAAAGGCTCTGATTATTTTAATGCTTAAAGATAAGGAAAACAAGGATGTTTCCACAGATATTGAAGCAAGAAAAAAGGATCACTAATATAAACCTGCACTATGACATAACATTCCTTGCATCCAATATTGAAAGAATTTGATAAAACAAAGGATAACACAAAATTTTATCATGCAATTCACAAACAATACTGAAAACGAGAAAAGAAGGTGAAGGAAAAATGACTTTTGTTGAGGAAAAATGAGAATTTGTATTACATCTGCCAAAAATCATGAGTTACAAAAGTGAGAAGCATCTGCCTTAGCAATCTCCAAACCAAGAACTCACTTCAACAATGAAAGAAGAGGACTTATAGAATTGAACTCCAAATTTGAAATTGAAATTTGACCCCAAAATCTGATGTGTTATCAATCTTCTCCTCCAAATAGGGCATGCAATGCCAACCAACTCTAAGAAGAGTTGTCCAAGTTTCACCAATTTGGTGAGCCGTATGCAAAATGAAAGCCCTCCAAAACAGGTTCAAAACTGAATGATAACTCTGTAATTGTGCCTCAATTTGCTCCTTGACTCAAGTCAAGTCAATAGGAACTCAAGAACTGAAGGAAAACCCTAATTTTGTGCTCCAAACTCCTAATTTATCTCCATGATTCTAGAAAGTCAACAAGACCATTCACTTTTGCATTTTAAAATATCTTTAATTTGAAATGATTTATAAAACATCATTCCAAATAAAGATTTACATTTTGAAACAAATGCAAATAATGAAACAATCTATTTTGCATTTTATAATAATATTTATTGAGAAGTGATTTATAATCACTTTAAATAAATATTTTACAATTAGATTTAAATGCAAAAACCAATAAATTCCTACTTATTTTACATTCAATAGATAAATGTATTTAAATGATTAATATTAATCACTTAAATAAAATTATTTAAGCTTGCAAAGATGTAAAAATAAAAGCTTTCAAAAATCCGAATAAGGCTTCACAAGACCTAGCCTTAAGGAACTCAAGACTTTTTCATAAAATTAAAATGGAAAAAGAAAAAGCATATCAAATGCCATGCATGAGAAGAAGTGAATGAAGTTTTTTAACAAAAACCTAAGGCAAAAAGCCTTCCCTATCGAACTTTTTAGGGTTCAAACCCTAATATGAATGTAAATCACATTTCACTTTTCATTTGTAATTGATATTCCTCACTGTTGCGCCACCACCATGGAGAAAAACCCTAGGCTGAGTTCTAAAGATGAGATTTTCACTGTGCATGACGCCATTCTATGAAGGTTCTGAAGATTTTCGTAGAAACTTGAGGTAAGTGTTGATTTTTTTACCAAATCTGGGACGTTTCTTTCATCTTAAAAGCTTTTTTAAGGCTTTACAAGCTGTGACCTCACAATTTTCAGATGACATTCCTTTGTTTTATTACTGTTTTGCCTGTGGACGCCATGAGACAATGTTACTTGGAGCTATGTTTGGAAACCAACGCCATTTGCTGAAAGTTCTGAAGATTTTTACATTCTTTAAAAGCCATTGATAGCAAAGAACAGGCCATGACCATCCTCATATCCTCCGATATCTTTTTGTTACCGTCATCATGATACTCTTAAGGAAAAAATGTGGCAAGCACCATTTGTTTCAAACCTGCTCTTTATTTTGAATCTTAAAGCTCTCTGAGAGCATCCCAGCCACAGCATTATTATGTTTTTGGGCATTCTTCTTGTTTACTTGGTCGCCATGATGCAATTTCTGAGAAATGAAAAGAGAATAAGCCTCCTCCTCAAAACTGAAATGTTTTTCTTGCATTATCAAAGTTTTTGAAAGCTCTTAGTTGTGCGGCCCTACTGTATCATGCATTTTTTATATATTTAATGCTCCATTTTGATTTTTTTGTATTTTGCACATCATTTTCCTATAGAAAATCGAATCCCTTAATGGATTCGGCTCTTTTTTGCTAGAATAATGGGTATCTTACTGTGAAATTTGCTTGATTTTTCCTTTTCTGATAAAAATCCTCCATTAGAACTCTTTGGCTGCAAATAGAAGATACTTTGACTGAAAATGAAAAGTGTAATGAGGAATTACTGTAAAAAACCTCTCAACCTGGGCATGGCCTGAAAAACTCTTGCTATCTTTTCATTTTCTATCATGGTGAAACCATGAGTTCTCCATGTATAATTATGCAATACTCCTTAACAGTTGCAGCAGATGATTAAATAATGACTGGCAAGAATTTGAATGCAAACAATATGACTGTTCATCATGATTCATATGGTTGTAACCTTGAAATATGTGATATCTTGATGATAAAACTTAAAAATCAATTGCCTTGGAATTCTTGTAAATAATGCATTCTAAAAATGTAGTTAAAATGCAGCACTGTTGTTATTTAATTTGCCTACTTATTGTAATGAATTTTGGGAAAAATCTGCATAGCACAAAACAGATTTTATGATGTTCAGATTGCACAAAATACTTATGAGTTGGGCTCTACCCTTGTGGGAGCCGCATTCTACTCCACTCATTTTATAAACCGATGAATAAAACAACAACGTTACGTTTCTTGTATCTGCACATAACGAAACAAGTTAGTAAAAACAGCAATGCATCCATGGTTTCCTTTTGGTTTGTTTCCTATACCTGCACATAACACAAACAAGTTAGTAAAAACAGCAATGAATAGCTCTTTTTGGTGCTCTTCTTTTTCCCTTTTATCTGATGAATTCATTGATAGAATGTTCATTCCATCACTGTTGATAATGTAGGGATAGGGTAGAATGTGATCCCTCATTGCTCTAACGCTAGCCTTCACAATTTTGCAGGTAAACTTTGGAGCTGGAGTTGAGCGTGACACCAGAGCTGAACCAAGATCACCACAACTGCGGCAATGATTCGTCATTCCAGGCAATGACGAATCACCCTCTCTCCTTGTTCTTACCTTATTTTCAGTTGTGTGATGTTCATTTTCTTTCTGTATTCATCATTTGATTAAGAAATCAAATCGGCTACTCCCATGGCTTGTGTGGGACTTCGGCTTTTTTCAATATGAATAAAAACAGCATTACTTTGCAAACTTGTGAATTTCTCTATTACAAACATTTGCATAATAACACCTGAAATTCACAAGTAATCAAATCTCGGAATATCATGAATACGTGTGCAAAAATTTTATTTTTACCTCCCTGAGATGAATGCAATTCAGCTCTACCTATTTTCAGCTGAAGCTAAAAATAGGTAACAATAACTTTGAGAACTACACAAATACTAGAAACATAGACATAACATGAAGAATGTAATAAAAAAAAATTACCAACAATTATCCTTATTATTAACTTAGACATATGGTTAACTATTATCATTAAAATTAGTTTAGGTAAAAAAACTATGTAGACAGCATCCCATGTAGACAAATTAAGCATAGTAATTTTTTTACTTTTTATAATATTTTTGTACATCATGTCATATTATGTATTTGTTCTTTACAAAAATGTAATGAGTTATATATTTTATGGATCAAAGTATTGAAACATTGGGGATTCAAGGTTCTGAATTAGTATTAAACAATGGACATGCAAATAAACTATTGAAGCTTGCACAACGGTTGCACCTCTTGAGCATTTCCATGCCTCTGCTAGAATATAATGTTTTCATATATTTTGATAACATTGTTTAGGTTTCATATATTTATATTGAAAGTTATTCTTCAAGCATTTTATTCTTTAAAATTATTTTGTTCAATTTTAGAATTATTGAAGAATTATTTTATTTTATTGGACTATAGAATTCAAAATCAACCAATCAAATTATGAAGGTTATCTAGGATCAAATCATTTGCTATCAAAATTTAACAAATATTAGTTGTAAAAAAGAAAAATTTAACTTCTATTATGCTAGTCATAATTCTTCATAATATGAATCAATAAAGTTCAACCTTAAAAACTATAATATTAATTTTAATGTAATAAAATATTAATACATTTTTCTTGCAACAAAATAATTATTTTAGAAATTATTTAAGCTAAATCTTTTCTAGCTCTTCATCCTCAAAATTGATGTTAACATTAGTGGAGGTAGGATGTATATGCAAGTACTCTTTAATTGCTTGCATATTCGGGCATGTGACCACAACCAAAAGGCATATTGCACATTGCAAATGGTTTATTTTGTTTGTGTCTTTTTTAGTTATGTTGTCTAGGTTATTTTTTCTAGTTTTACATGTTTCATAGTTTTTGCAAGGTATTTGTTTCTAAGAGACAAATGTCTTCGTTTTTATTCTTGCATAGAGAAAAAAAATTAGTTAGAATAGAATGAAAATAAATTGTGATTTCTAAGGTAAACATGATAGATCTTTCATGATAGAGTTGAACTTAGGTTTGATAGAGAGAGAAAAAAAATTATATTATGTGTTGTATATATGTACTTGGAAAAATAGAGTATAATTAATGCCTTCAACTTATTTAATGAATCCATAAAATAAGTATAATTTAAAATTATATTATTTTTACTTAACATAATTTAAGAATTTTGAGTTACAATAAATACGTTTTTGATAAAGTAAGGAACATTTACAGGGTGTTGTACCCTTAACACATCGAGCCTCACAGGTCAAAAAGATCAAGTCCAAGTATCATAAAAACTAGCCAAAACTTAGAAACATCCAAAAAAAAATACACTGACCATGGACTAACAACAAAAGCAACTAAACACAGACCAAATAATAGCTAACTGGCATTATCCTAGTTCTTTGACAAGAGGTCCACGGCATCGTCCCCGAACCACTCTTGGTCCTCGTCAGCATTCTTCCCTTCCAACTCATCTTTAATAACTGTGGACAAAGTGTTGGTGACAAAGTGGACCAGCTTCACAGTGAAGCGGGTCAGGCCCCTGAATCTCTTGTCTAGTTTGTCCATTCTCTCTTTCATCACACGACACTCCTCGCCATCATCAGCAACCTTCAAGTTCTCAACAAGTTCATCATCCTACGGGTGTGAGGACTGGGAGGTCGAGTTCTCTTTCTTCTCTTTGTTGTTGTCAGGAATGGTGTGGGGTCCTTTCACATTCTCCTCCTCTTCTTCCTTTGACATCTCATCCTCCTTATAGTCTTTACTATCCGACTACTCCTCCTCTGAGTCCACCACCACCTGTCTTTTTTTATTATTTTTTTCCAATCTCCCAGACCTTTGAATTGTGGTCTCTTCACCAGTCATAAATGTCACCTCCACCACCATGTCACCCTTAGAATCCTTCCCCATAACATTTTTTCCTTTTCCCTCTTTCGCCAGAGGCTCCATCAAGCCTTTCTTGACATCTTTGCCCTTTTTCTTCAGAGTGGCTTTGTAAGCAGTTTTGGTTGAAGTAGCCTTCAGCTCACACAAACTAGTCGTAGCACTCGTTTGGGCATTTCCCACATTTCCCTTGAGTTTTTTGGTGGCAAGCTTAGGCTTAGGATTATCAGTAGCACCCATGTGGGGTTTCTGAATGGGACTTTTAGACTCGGTCGAGGAGATGTTAGCAACAACGAGAGGTTCAACTTCCTCCACACAGATAGCAGAAATGGGCTTAGGTGGGCATAAAGTGAGGTGGAAGTGATTGAGCCTCATAATGAGTCCTTGGTGGAGAGGCAGAGGGGGGATATCTTTCAGGTTAAGGGTAGAAGTTTCCTTGCTTTTTCCCATAGAAATTTCCAAATCCATAAGCAAAAAGAATAGAAAACTCAACAGAACTTTGTGCCTAAGGTGATTCAACAGAGGGAAATGGTAGAAAAAGTAGGTTTTGTATCTACCTTTGAGCATCACATATTTCATGAGGGCCAAACAAACTTGGTCCCAAGAAGGGCCTCCTGCTTGAAACCCAACTGGTTGCGGACCGGCTCCTCACTCCCCAAAAAAAATGCTTTCATGTTGTCATTATCTTGGGTCCTAGTATGTTTTGAATACTTTTTCCTCGTGCTCTACAACCCGGTAGCCTACGCAATCACATCTTCACTAACTTCAAATGATATCCCTCCCAGAGTCACTCTTTGGTCCTTCCAGGAATTGGCAAAATGCGCGGACAGGTTAGGGTCATGACCCACGAGATTCTCCATCAAGGGAGGTAAGCCGCATTTGACACAGATGTGCCACACCAATGAATTTTTGCAGAATTCACTATAATTATTGGGCTTCGTCTATACACGATCACCACCCATGATGTCTATCTACATAGGAAAAAACCAGATAACTTGTAAAAGAAAAATGTTAGATATACTGGCTAAGAAAAGGGCTTTCCTCAGATAATGGATATTTGGGCGAATAAATCTACATTGGTTAATCAAGGTAGTGTGCAGGACACATAGGTGAATAGGAAAATCACTTATCATAAGTTTAGCAATATTATAAATGGGGATCTTGAAGCGATTGTGGCTAGGTAAGCAAGATATGATGGAAGAGCGAGGTTATTAGCCACGTTGTCCTTGCACAAAAAGCTAGGCAGAATAGTTGCGGGGCCAAATTTAGTAATAACAAGGTAAACGGGTTTGGGACACAGAGATAAAATAGCGGATACGAAAGAGCCAAAAGGGAGGTGTCCCTCATAATGATCCATCACATCAAGTTTTAAATCCACAAGCTTAAGAATGAAATGATAATTTAACACAATCCCCATAAGGATTTAGTGCAAGGTACGGCCCTGTGCCAAATTCTTAATAATGAAGTGTGTGCCATACTTCCTTGTAAATCCATCTTCATTTAGCACGAGATTAGCCCAAAATTTTGAATTTTTCCACTTGTAGGCCACCTCAGCTTTTATTCCCATCCACCAAGCCCAAAGTACAACCATGTGGACACCCCAAACGACCCCCAGAATCATAAAATTTGAAGTCATCATAACAAATGAGGG
This sequence comes from Sequoiadendron giganteum, assembly GCA_007115665.2. Taxonomy (NCBI): domain Eukaryota; kingdom Viridiplantae; phylum Streptophyta; class Pinopsida; order Cupressales; family Cupressaceae; genus Sequoiadendron; species Sequoiadendron giganteum. The sequence continues at coordinate 406,390,047 of CM021107.1, read as the reverse complement.
TTTCATTCTTTCAAGATTAGATCTTGAATTCTTGGCGGTAAGTTCCCCAAATTTTGCCAACATTTAGAGCAATTCCAAAAGGTGCCAAAGTTATCTAAGGCATCAGCCACTTGATTACCCTCCCGATAAATGTGGGTAATTTTCTTAACCTTATCTTAGATATGAAGAACCTTATATCCAAAAGTATATCTTTTGTACTCCATCCAAGCAATCTGCCAAAGTTCGCAGCATCAATAATAGACATAGAGTCACCTTCAATGTGAAGGTTCTTGATCCCTAGTGAAATAGTAATTTGAAGGCCCTTGAGTAGCGCATGTGCTTCCGCAATCATAAAAGATTGGAAACCAATTCCCTCAGCATAACCTGCCACAAGATATCCTTTGGAATCTCTAATCACACCTCCTATACTAGCTCTACCCAGGCTGTCTTTTACAGCCCCATCAAAATTGAGTTTAAACCATCCTCTATCTGAAGGTTCCCAAATAGTGTTACTCCTAGCCAGGGATCTAGAGTTGTTAAAGGAGCTTGCATCCAACTTCTGATGTCAAGCCCTAGCCATTTTAATTTCACATTCAGTGGGTCCATTTTTAGCATTTTCCCATTGAAGAGGTAGATGTTCTCCTCAATAAGGTGAGCACCATACCAAAGACCTCCTTAGGACTCATCTCGATATTCCTAAAAATCCTATTGTTCCTTTCCTTCCATAAACACCAACAGATAATGGGAGGGACTTGGTTCCAAATTTCTCTATGCAAGGGGTGAATATAAGGACCACACCAACCCAGAATAAATGATTTTATATCCTTACAAATGGTCCAAAGAATACCTAATCTTTCAAAATCCATGCCCCAAACTTCAACAGCAAACGAGTAGTGTAACAGTAAGTGGTCTACAATTTCCTCACAACATTTACATAACAAACATCTATTGGGGATCATATAAAATCCTCTTTTCCTCAAGTTGTCCTGAGTAGAGATCTTGTTGTGGCAGGAGGTCCCCCAAAAGAAATTGACTCTCAGGATCATAAGGCAGTTCCATACCTTCTTCTAGGGATCAATAGTAGCACCCTGGTCTATCAGAAGATTGTACATCGATTTGACAAACAGATCACCCTATTTGTCAAAGGTCCAAAAAAAATCATCTCCTAAGAAGGATGAGGGAAGCCTAGTAAAATAAAGTAAATCCTGAAGATACCTAGCCAGGCAACAAAGATCCTGGGAAAAGGGGCAGAAAAAGGATAAATCCTTCCACACCCTAGCCCCAGGAGGCCCAAAAACATAGTCCTTAATTTGGATACCAAAGAACCTTTGGGCCAGCCTCTTGAGATTCCTAAAACCAAAAAATTCCAGAGGGGTATCAAGTAACCAAGGATCTTCCTAGAACCTGATCTTATTACCATTATCTATCTTCCATTTTATCCCACTCCTAAGAAGACTTTGCATGCTACAAATGCTCGTCTAGGCTAAAGAACCCTGAGGAAAAACCTCAGAAAGGCCTGTTCTAAAGATATTTAGCATTCATGATTTTGCACCAATCCTTAGTATTCCTTATTTGATCCCAGCCCACCTTGGCCATCAAGGCCTTGTTAGTGTTGGATATAACCCTGATCCCAAGACCACCATAATTTTTGTGTTGACAGACCTTTTCCCATTTTACCAGGGTAAATTTCTTCTTGTCCTCGGTCCCAAACCAAAGGAAATTCCTTTGAATTTTTTCAAATTTCTCATCTATATACCTAGGTATCTTGAATATAAAGAGGAAGTAAATTGGTATACCTTGAAAAGCAGTAGAAAGAAGTTGAAGCTTACCAATGTGGCTAAGAATGGAGCCTTTCCATCTAGTAAGTTTCCTCTGAATTCTTTCAAGCACTGAGTTCCAAAAGTCTGGGGTGACCTCCTTGACAATGAGGGGGAGCCCAAGGTAAACTAAAGGAAGAGTCCCACTCAAGCAACCTAGAACCATGGTCACCCTAGCTTGCAAGTTAGGAGTGTTGTTAAAGAATTAAATCATTCTTTTTTTGTAGTTAATGCATTGACCAGAGCAGTTAGCATAGTTGTTCAAATAGTTTTTCACTTTCTAGCTTCAACCACAGAGGCTTTCCCAAATACAAAGGTATCATCCACAAATTATTGTATCATAATCGGGTCCAAAGAAGAGGCAACTTTAATTCCCTTTATAGAACCCTCCGACAACAGACTAGCAAATTTCTTGCTCAACACATTTGTTATCATGATAAATAAATAGGGCAAGAGGGGATCACCCTGTCTGATCCCTCTACTAGCAGAGAAAAACCCAAAGGGGGCCCCATTAACCAGAACAGAGTACTTAACCATAGTAACACATTCAAATATAAGTTTAACCACATACTAGTTAAACCCAAACTTAGTCAAGACTTTAGGGATGAAGTCCCAAATAACCTTATCATAGGCTTTTGAAATATCTAATTTGAGGGCCATCCCCACATATTTGTATCTATCCATGGAGTGGAGAAGCTCATGAGTGGTCACAGTAGCATCAAGTATATGACGACCAGGAACAAAACCTTTTTGGGTGGGGCTAATGAGTTTGTCTAGAAGGGGCTTGATTCTATTGACTAAAATCTTGGAGAGGATTTTATTAAATGTATTGCATAGGCTAATAGGTTGAAAATCAGTCATGGATTGAGGATCACCGATCTTAGGGATTAGATAAATGAATGTGTGGTTCAGTTGTTTGAGAATTTTACCAATTTTGAAGAAATCACGAGCACCAAAAACAAGGTCCTCACCAACAATCTCCCAAAAGATCTAAAAGAAAGCAGGGGGAAAACCATTGGGACTCAGAGCTTTGAATGCCCCCATACTAAATGTTTCTAACGGGACCGCCTCTAGAGTAACACCATTGAGAATCCCAAGATTATCATTTTGGGTGATGATGGTCGGGAGATGGTTTAACAACAGATTATCCATGGTCAGGTTAGGCACCTCCACAGGAGCCGAGAAGACCTCCTAAAAGTAATTAGCATCCAAAAGGCCAATCTGGGCAAGCGTAGAGATCACCTCCCCCCTCATATTAATTAGTTTATAAATTTGATTCCTTTTCTTGTTTTTGATGGACGACACGTGAAAAATAGAGGTATTCCTATCGCCCTCTTTCAACAATTGGACCCTAGATTTATGTTCCCAAAATATTTCCTCTTTCCTGTGAATTTGTTCCCACTTCTTCCTATTCTCAATTTCCTGGTTGTGAGTCTGTTGACTGTCATCCCCTTCCTCCATTTTCTTTTGTAAGGTTTTCAATTTTTCCTCTATAACAATTTTCTTTTGAAAGACATCACCAGAAACATGCTTGTTCCAACCTTTCACCATACATTTAATATGTTTAAGTTTGAAGAAAATCATGAACATGGGGAGCCACGAACAAGGATGTTCCACCATTTAGCAATTTTATTCTTGAAATCAGGATGGGAATTCCACATTATTTCGAACTGGAACGAGTTAGGACCCACAGAAGATAAGTCATTAGAGGTTAGCAGTAGATGATTATGGCCAAACACCATTATGGGTAGGGCTCTGAGATTAGCACTCAGGAGGCTAGTCTAGTGATAGGAACAGAGGAACCGATCCAACCGAACTTGTATCAAATTTTTACCTAAACACGTGTTGGACCAAGTAAAGGCTTGGCCAGATAGATCAATGTCAACCAGGCCAAAATAGCTCATAAATTTATCCAGGTCAGACATGCTATCCGAGTAATCCACCAGACCACCACTTTTCTTTGAAGGATATAGAGGAGAGTTGGAATCCCCAGCCACCATCCAATGGGAGCCAACATTGTTTTTAATCCAATCAGCAAGATCCTACCATAAGGAATTCCTAGTATTCCTCTGGTTAGGAGCATAAACATTGATTAGGGACCAAGTTTCACCCAGGTAGGAGAAAGAGACTCCCACTCTACTCTTAGTGTGGAAAATTTCAAAACCATTAAACCTAGAGGGGTTCCAAAGCATAGAAAGACCACCTGATGCCACATCAATGTCACTATAGAAGTAAGATGCACCATGCCAAATAAACTTAGCAACCTTATCAAAAATTTCCTTCATCTTGGTTTCTTGTATTAAACACACATCAATCTTATGTTTTATGACATAGTTCTTCAAAGCAAGCTACTTGTGGGAGCTATTGAGCCCATGTACATTCCACAACATGACCTTCATTTCTGACCTTTATTAGAGGACACGTCCAATGTCCTATACTTACCTAAGGCAATCTCATTTGTAGTCTCTCTTAGCCTAGTATGTCTTTGATTGAGTCTACCAAGTTTAGAATCTCCTCCCACATCTGCCTTCTTTTTCCTCCCTCTTTTCTTCGGAGTTGTCCACTTCTCTTCTTCTGCAACTTTCTCCAACATCAAGCCCTTTACATTCTCTAAAGATTCATCTACAACTCCATTACTCTCATCTTCCCAAATCTTTCCTTCCTCACCCATTGTCTCACTTGTCCCAGCAAAACCCACCTCCAGTAGGGGGCCAACAACAACCTCATCTCTTCCTGAAACGAGGCCAAGGGCCATATCATGAACCTCCTGGGTTTTAACAATAGTCTCATTCAATGTTAGAGTGGAAATACTCACTCTGGGATCCACCAGGCCAGTAGGGGAATCATCAAAGGAAGGTGAAAAACCCAGAGACTTGACCAGAGGGACACCATCCGTCGATAAATTATTTTCCACATGAGGCTAGGGATTCACAGCAATAATACCCATGTTTGACTCCCGATTAAATGAGGATTTACAATCAAAGATAAAGTGACCATCTTTAGCACACTTATGACAATAAATGACATTTTCATAGCACACTGGTTGGGTCTAGTTGCCAAACTTAGAACACATCTTAACCGAGTTAGGAAGAGTCTTGTCCACACATATATTCACACAAAAATGAGCAAATACTAACCTGGACTTCGATTTGGTGATGGAATCTGAAGTGATAAATTGTCCCATAGAGTCCCCAATGCTCTTGAAGATGGATTCATCCCAATATTCTAAAGGTAATCCAGGCAGCCAAACCCAAATTGGGGCTGATTTGTTTAGATCCACAGCGAGGTCAAAACCTGGTTTCCAACAACATAAAACTAGGCTATGCTTCCCATACACCAAGGGCCCAGTGGATAGGACCATCACCAAATCCTCTAAAGCCATAAACTTGAAGAGGAAGATACCACCCACCATAGCATATATCTCCACACTCCCCTTGAGGCTCCACTTAGCAGAAACCCACTTCTGAACCATATCCACAAAAGGAAGGAAGGATAGGAAATGACCCACAACCGCATTCTCCATGGAGGAGATAATCCTATCATTGACGAAGTCAGGAATAGAAAAATCCATCTCATAAGCTGTGACTTCCTCAGAAAGAGGAGGAATAAGAGAAGAGTTATGTTTTCCATTGGTTAGCACATCCTTTCAACCTAATGTTTCTAGAAGAATCTCCACCATCGGTACAATTTCAATAGATACGACTAGAATCACGAGTGTCTCTGAAAGACCCAAAGACAAAGGCGCTAACCCATCAGGAGTGGCCATCGAGGGACACGAATCCGCATGTGACAAGGAGAGGCTCAAGTCAAGAGGGGACAGAGGGGGACCGTGGGGTACCCCCAGGGCAAAATCTACCATGCACGCAAGAAGTTCAAAATGCGGGCAAAGGAGAGGGAAGCGGGTTGGTACAGTTAGAAAAATTATTTTTTAACCTAAATAAATGCAATTTAATGAACAATAAATATGTTAAATGGTAGGAATACATATTATAATCATGGCTTATAGCAGCAAAAAATAAATTATGGTTGATTATTTCAGCATATTTGATAGGATCAACATGGAGTGTGATGACATTAAAGACATAAAAGAACTTACAAATAAAATAGCTATAACTAGTTTTTTATGTGGATTTTGAATATATTTTACTTGTAATGTCTATAAATACTTATATATCTTAGCAAATATCAAAATAATTATTTAAATGTGTAGTAAAAATAATGATGTTTTTGGTATAATATATTTTATATTAATAGGTGAGAAAGATACCAAAAAAATGATATGAAGTAGAAGAATTAAAGGAGGAAAAAGAGGGGGTAGAAGTAACTCTATCATCAAGGGGGGTGGTTGGTGTAGCAGCAGGAGAGGGTTGTTGATGTGGAATGTGGCATAGGGGGGAATGTAAGCACAAAAGGTCCTGCAAATTGTGCTTGCAAATATAGGACCAAACTGTAATAGATGACTATTGAATTCCTCTTCCACTATGATTGGGTTATCATTTTCTAGAGAATATTTAATAGCACTATAAATATAAAGTATGATAGGGTCTTTCTTGAGTTGATTAAATTTAAAGATTGACCCAATAAGAATAGTGCCTTGGAAAAGGTCATAATTTTCCATCTCTACCTTAAGCTTTTCCTTATGGATAATGCAATCTTGGATCTAATTTAAGGCCAATGTGCACAAGAGAGGTTTAATTTGAAGAATTTCCTTTTCATTTGAAAGGAACAAGGAACAATGATTTCAATCTCATAACTACTTAGATTACATCTTCTATAGTTCTATAATGTGTGTGGAAAAATTAAAATCTTTGTGTATATATTGTGAGATCATTGGATTATTTGGCATTGTCTTCTTTGACTATTTAATATAGCTATAAAGATCCAAATTTTAAGCATTGATGATGTAAAATAAGGCTAAACCAAGAATTTTTTTCTTGAGTTTAAGGTCTTTGGTTGAAGGTCTAAAGTTAAACATATTATATTGCTATGACATTCAATATATGAATATTCATGCTTTTTCTCATGTGCATCCTTGATTATTTATTTTGTGAATTCTTCCTATGATCCCATGGAATCTTCCTTAAACCTCATCTTGCCCATTACTTGAGCCTATGTTGGTGTTCTATTATTTTTCTATACCAAACCACTCATTTACAATAATCTCCTCTTCTAGTGCCATCATCATCTCATCTTTCAATATCTTTGTAGTCTATCCTTGTATCACCCCTTAGAGGAATGCAACATGGATAGTAGACTTGGAACCTAAAATGTAGTTGAACTAAAACACGCTTGAAGGTTTTAACTCCTAGAATTAAAAAATTTAGGACTTTTAAACATTAAAAATATTATCACTAATATAATTCAACATTAATTAATTACATAATGAATTTATTTAGTTAACATATATATAATATATTGATAAGTTATGAAAACCTAGTGTTAGATTAAAAAATTAGGTACTTTATCAAAAGAAATGAAATCTCTCACAAAGATGAAGTACAATTTCAAAGGATTCATACCAACCCCCAAATACTAACAAATATGGGAAGCATACTAGATACAAACCTAGAAAATAAGATCCAATGGGCTAACTTGCAAACTATAGGAATCACTATATCATAGTACAATTTATAGATCTTATCATGAGTTTTGTACAAAAATATAATTAGAATCAAAGGGAGATTAAGGAGGACAATGACAATGTAGTATTGTTAATTCAACCACAATACATAAAAGAAATCTTTTATTTTCCAAATAAGGAATCCTATATATAAATTTCTATAGTTTCAACACACCAATATTATGATGACAACTTGAACAGATGTTAGGGGGTGATCAAGAAATTTTGGCTACATAACCTAAGGCTATTGTCTCTAGAAAATTCTAAAAAGGCTATTCAAAAATGAATTTATTAAAGAGGTTAATTATTGTATAGCTCTAATAATCAAATTCACTAGAAAGATTTTCTTAAAGAATTATAAACATGGATATACCAGTTAATCTCTAAGGTGATAGCAATAAAAGAGTTTATATATTGGCCATAATAACCAATGATGCCCTCCATGACTAGTTATCCAATGTCTTGACAATGAAGAAACAATGTCCAATCTTTCCATAGCTCCAACATTTTTCCTTGGACTTACTAGGAGATTTAGATCTGCCACATGATTTAGATCTAGACTTTTCTTGTTTATTTTCCTTCTTTCTAGATTATTTTTATCTACTATGAACAAATAGATCCTCCATAGAAGATTCAAAATTATTTCTTCACATTTCTTTAAAAATAAATGATGCTACTATCTCATCCATTTTCAACTTGGTGGTATTGCTTCCAATAACCATAAAAAGGTGGTCCAATGAATCTAGAAAATAACATAGAAAATTCATGCAACGATCCTCGTTCATTTTTATTCAAACATTTAGTGCAACTAGGTGACAACAACATTAAATATAGTTTAGCATTAGATCTGGATTCGATTGTGATGCTAAAAAATTGCTACACAATTGAATCCAGAAATAATACTAAACTACAATATGGATTGTGGAAACTTGATATCATTAATATTAAATATGTTCAAGTGTTTAGCCACATATCCACCAACCTCCATCCTAAAGGTATATAACTTATTCTTATTTTTAAGTAGATATTTAGCTTAATAGAAATATATTAATTTCTTCTAAATAAGTGTTATTTTGGTCTCTTCATGAACTTTTAGCAATACTAAATCAATCAAACAAAGCCTAATGAGACCCTTACTTTTTCTATCTATTTTTTCCTCTTCTTCTTGTGACATAGTATTAGGTTTGGATTTAGATACCACATCCCAATGAGCATACCCTCCATCTTGAGCTTCCAAAGATCAAAATTTATGCTTGAAAATTTCTTCAATTCTATTATATTTGTGTGTTTCATCTCTTCCTCTAATAATATTAAAGCCTTTTGTGCAAGCTCCCTCTCAAATGAAGATTAGTACAAAAGGCCCTCTACCCAACACTTACAATTTGAGTTGATCAAGATGTGATACCAAATGAAAGGAAATAAGGTATGTGGAAATGCTTCATAAACTAATCTTATAGGAGTGTATTGTACAAAATTTTAGATCTTGGAATGCATGTAAATATTAATAAAAGAATCTAATGTTATTATGATGTTTAAGATAATCTTATAATATTTCAAGGTATAGGAGTTATTTTTGACATTTCATGCCACCCTTTGATGACCCGTCATTGATAACTAATTTGAGAGATCCTACACGGTCATCTTATATGAATTCTCCTTGAAGGGTCCTAAAATTGGCTAAGTATTGGTGTTTCGGGCTTTCAAGCTTTCTCTTACCTCTCTACTCGCATGCCTTCTCCATTGCTCTTGCTCCTTCTTCTCTGCTTTGCATTTTCCCCTAAGTGTTTCGGGTTTCGTCCATCGGTCTTACCCTTTAACCCTTACTGCTTCCCTTTGGTAAGCCTTAGGCCTTACCTCCAATCACCAAAGCCTGATTAAGACTTTTCAAGATTTTTCTAAGTCTTGATTTGTCAAACTTCAAGGGTCAGTCTTCCCTCTTACCGCTTTCCATCTTTTTCCTTTCTTCCTTCTCACCTTCACTCCTTCCTTCAAAAATTGACTAAGTATCAGGTTTTCAGACTTTGAGATTCGGCCTTACCATTTACTTCTTACTTTTCTTTGTTAAGAGGCAACTCTTCTCTCTGACCCCTGATGGCTCTCTTTACACTTCGACCTTTAACCTTCTTCTTTCCCCTTTTCATCTTTGCGATAAGGCATAAGCCTCATCCCCGATCCATGAAGCCCAAAAAGGGTGATCCTTTTCAACTTTGTGATTCGCTCTTTCATCCTTCTCTCATCCTTCTTCAGCATGTGATATGGCACGAACTCTCGAAGCCCGGTCTCTAATGGTCTGACGCCATGAAGCTTAAAGTATGAAGCAAGCTCGATGTTCGATCCCCGATGAAGATGCTTTTTTCACAGCTCCAAAACATTTAATGCATTGCAAAGGGTTTTTCTTGGGCCCAACACCTCGACCTTTCAACAGATCTGGCATTTTTTCTAGGCGATTCCATTAATGCTCAAATCAATTTCTAAGTGGCTTTTTTTTATTTCTAGGCTTCAAGGATGACATTTATTGTTCCCCCTAACTTTTGCAAGTGGATTTTATGGGTACCCATGCTCATTTATTATTGTTTTATTGTCCTTTTTATGGATTCATGCCCTAATCATGATTTTCATGTAATGGATCCATCCTTTTATGCACAGACTTCATTGCTAACCCTAGCTAGGTTATGGTTCAGCATGTGGTTATCTAAGTTATGCCTGATCTATAAAGGAAAGAAATGTATTCATTTTAAGGGTTCTTCATGTAGCTCCTCCAAGGTTTTCTTTGCAAAAATTGCATTTTACACTCTACAATTGTAAATATCGGCTTTTTGCCTCTACATCAATAAAATCGATCAATCTTGCCTCCTCTCAAATTTTTAATGTTTGTGTAATTTCATTACCTTCATATCTAAGTGTTTTTTCTCTCTTTCCATGCATGTATGTTTGAGTTAAACTATTCACATTTGTTTCTTGAGAATATCCCTTTCCCTCCAGCACCCTATCAAACCCTAACCTTCATGCTTGCCTTTGGGAATCAATCAAATAGATATATGTGTGAGTCCCCTAGTCCCTCTTCAATGTGTTTTTGTGTAATCTTAGCCAAGAAGAAACAACTTTCCTTCTTGGTGTACCACCTCCCATTTCTCTTTCATGCATTCCTTCTTCCCCTTTTCCCTTATGAGTTGTTAGAGTAGGGTAGTGGTAAGATTTCATGTGTTGGGTTGGACTAGCTCATTACACTTGGATCGAAAGAGGAAGTTAGCCTTCTCCTGAGACCCCACCTCATTCACGCAAGCTCCCACACCTTGAGGTCATTTCCAGTTTCATTGGAATGTTGAACCCCATGTTCAACAAGGTGCAATTCCATGTGACAACAATTTTTGGCCCGCCCAATGGGACTAGTTTCTCTCTACTAAAGAATTTGGTGGTTTCTCCAGTGCATCTTTCCTTTTGGAGGTAAATCTCAAACACCATGGTGACTCCATGCAAATCTATTGGTTCAAGAATCCTATTCTATATTTCATCATGTTGAGGAACTGATTCCTTCTTCAAAATTTTAGCCTTTGGAGGAAATTCTACAAGCACCTGATTACTCTGCAATTCAAATTTGGGTGACTCTATTGGTATGTACCCAAAATCTTCAATTGAGCAGTCCTCTTCTTTGCTTTTAAATTATTTAATGGGTTTCCTACCTTTCCATGCATAAAAATCTCATTTTTTTATGTAAACCATATGTACACTCCCCCATACCATGAAAGTGCCAACTTTGTTCCTCCCCATCAACCATATCAGGTTGGTTATGCCTCCCCATTCATTTCACACAACCCGATTGCTATGGGTTTTCAATATTTTCAAAATTATTACCACCCACCCCCTTGCTTATTCTTCTTGGATACCCACATATTCCTATCAACAATCCCAAGAGACTCATAATTTTGTAAATCATCCTTATTCCTCTCCTAGTCAGCCCCAAAGTTCTGGTAATATGAATGTAAGTGAAATTACAAGCATATTGCTAGATTTCAATAAATGGTTAGATGATATTCAGAGGAAATGAGAGTTTGACCTATAGCGGGAGGAGTGGGCTAATCAAACCTATCAGGGGAATTAATATTGTTTCACACAGCAAGATGAACTTTCCCATCAAGCTCACTATCCTCAACAACAACATATAGAAGTTCAATAGAGGTATGAGAAGCAGTTGGAGGCACAAAGAATTCAGCAACAAGAGGAGTATACAACAAAGGATGTTGTTGCTAGAAAAGAGAAACTCAAACTTGCCCTTGCTCTAGCAAAAATTCCTGAGACATGGGCAGCCCCTCTGTGCCTAGTTTCAGAAAAACACCCCCACCAATCCTAGAACAACTTGCTAAGGAGGAGGTATGTAAGCATAAGTTTTTGAGTTTCAAGAATCCTAACCATTCTCTTGAAACTCCTATTGAACCTCTTGTACCATCAAGTAGATCTTATATGTTGGAGATCCCAAGTTTTGAGAGCCTCCATTCCTCACAAGAACCCATCCTTGAGGAGGCTCAAATTTTTACTCCTATTGAGAAACCCCCTCTAGAGCTTCAACAAGATTTCCAATGCCCTTTTGATTGTTTTTCTACCCCTATTGCTATTCCACTCTTCAAAGGTGGACTTGTTGTATGGGGTGTTGATTGGTCAAAAGAACAAAAGATAGAGGTTTCGGGCTAGGAGTGAAGAGGCTATTATTGAAGGGATTTCATGTGCACCAGATAATGAGTGTCTTGATCTGCTGCAATAAATAATTGGAGATGATCAGTTGCAACAACAAGACATTAAACAGGTAAAGAAAATTGATGTAGTAGAGGAATCAGTCCTCCCATGTGATGCCCTCCCTTATTTTTTTGAAGATGAGGAGGAAATATCACATATACCTACATCAAAGGAATCCTTTGAGTAGCTTGGTTCTAGCTTGATGGGTGAAGACAACTCCAAGGTTTTGGTGCCATAGCAGCAGACATGATTAGCCCCTATTATTGAGGATGAGGGTCCCCAATCTATTGAGGTCTATAGTTCTAAGGTGGAGGACCTCTTTTGGGATGTTATAGAAACCTTTTGTTTAGGTTCAAATATCAAATCATCACCCCTAAAAGAGGAGCTTTGTGGATAGCAGCATAGGAGTGAAGGGACAATAGAGGGTGTGGAAACCATTACATGCCAAGATTCTATTTCTGTTGCATCTAGTTTCCAAGAGGAAATTAAAATAGAGAGACAATTTGAAGAGTTTAGTTCTTCACTTGGAAGTGTCTCACAAATCTGAGGTATGTGTTGATGAAGTGTGCATTGATCAATACAATTAATTATGATGTATGTTGGTTTTTTGCTATCCTTGGATATAGCTCAATGTTAAATATGAGGTCTTCATTTAAGATGAATATGTGACCTTTAACATTAGCGATAATGTGATTGAGTTAGAATGATTCACATGAGACCAGCATAATGATAAATCCACCATTGAGTAGTCACACATCTTCTTAGAGAGTGATTCTCTTGCTGCTCAATTTGATAGTATTCCTAAGCTTCAAATATTTTCATTTAAAGTGAATGAGGAAGGTCTTCCTTGTGTAGATCAATAAAAAGGCTCAACATATTTTTCATCACCATGTGAGCTGGAAAATTTTCCTTTATGTTTCAGTTCATGCAATGATGAGTTCAATGATCATGATAATGGCCTATCCTTTTGTGAGGGGAGTTCTCTTCCCTCTACAAATTTTTTTCTCTTATATGCTAACCTATCTTCAAAAAATTCCACCCCTACTACTATATGTTCACTTGAGGCACCAATGTCAGATGAGTTTGTCACTTGCATCATATGATTCTTCTGCAATGGAAAAGTTTATAGTGAAGTGATCCTTCACTTGTAGGCATCTTGTGTAGTTACATGCATGTTGCTTGTGGTTTTCAATGGTTTCAATTGGGTGAGGTCCCACTCCAGTGCATCTTTCCTTTCACTTACCTCTCTACTTGCATGCCTTCTCCATCACTCCCACTCCTTCTTCTCTACCTTCCATTTTTCCCCTAAGTGTTTCGGGTTTTTACCATTGGCCTTACCCTTTAACCCTTACCGCTTCCCTTTGGTAAGACTTACGCCTTACCTCTAATCACCAAAGCCTGATTGAGAATTTTCAAGATTTTTCTAAGTCTTGATTTGTCAGACTTTGGGGGTCGATCTTCCCTGTTATCGCTTTCCATCTTTTCATCATAGGAAGTAAAGCTTCCTCCTAACCCCTGATCCCTAAAATCTCACCTTCATTCCTTCCTTCAAAAAATCAACTAAGTATTGGGTTTTCCGAATTCGGGCTTTTGTCTTACCCTTTACTTCTTACCTTTCTTTGGTAAGAGGTAACTCTTCTCTCTGACCATCGATGTCTCCCTTCGGACTTCGACCTTCATTCTTCTCCTTTCCCCTATTCATCTTTGTGATAAGGCGTAAGCCTCATCACCGATCCTCGAAGCCCAAAAATGGTATTCCTTCCGGACTTCGTGATTCGCTCCTTCGTCCTCCTCTCTTCCTTCTCCAACATGTATTATGGTGAACTCCCAAAGCCTGATCTTCGATGGTCCGACGCCATGAAGCTTAAAGTATGTAGTACCGATGCCCAATCCCCAATGAAGATTCTTTTTTCATGACTCCAGACCATTTAATTCAATGCAAAGGTTTTCTTTTAGGTCCGACAACCCGACCTTTCAGTGGATATGGCATGTTTTATGGGTGATTCCATTAATGCTCCAATCACTTTCTGAGCAGCCTGTTTTGATTTATGGATTCAAGGATGAAATTTATTTCCCCCTTGACGTATGCAATTGGATTCTATGGGTGTCCATGCTCATTTATTGCTACTATATTTTCCTTTTTGATGGATTCATGCCCTAATCGTGATTTTCACATAATGGCTCCATTATTTCACACACAAACTTCATTTCTAACCCTACTTGGGTTAGGATTTTGTTTTTGGTTATCTAAGTTATGCCTAGTCTATAAAGGAAAGAAACTTACTCATTTTAAGGGTTCTTCCTTTGGCTCCTCTAGGTTTTTTCTTTAGCATACTTGCATTAACACTCTGCAATTGTAAACATTGGATTTTTTCCTCTACATCAATGAAATCGATCAAGCTTGCCTCCTCTCAACTTGTTTATGTTTATGTATGTTCATTACCTTCATATCTAATTTTTTTCCTATTTCTATGCATGTATGTTTCATTTAAATTTTTTACATATGCTACTTAAGAATACCCCTTTCCTTCCAACACCTTGTCAAACCATAACCTCCATGCTTGCCTCTGGGAATCGGCCAAAAAGATATTTGTGTGAGTCCCCTAGTCCCTCTTCAATGTGTTGTTGTGCAATATTAGCTAGGAAGAAACAACTTTCCATCTTGGTGTACAACTTCCCATTTCCCTTTCATGCATTCCTTCTTCCCCATTTCCCTTATGAGTTGTTAGAGTAGGGTAGTGGTAGGATTTCATGTGTTGGGTTGGACTAGCACATTACACTTGGATTGAAAGAGGAATTCGGACTTCTTCAGAGACTCGACCTCATTTGCACAAGGTCCCACACCTTGAGGTCGTTTCCATTATGTCATTGGAATGTTGAACCCCATGTTCAGCAAGGTGCAATTTCATGTGACAATAGTTACTTTTGATGACTTATATGGTATGTAAGAGCATTAACATGAGGATTATATTAGAATCTTAACAATCATGATGATAATATTATGACACATGTTTTAAATCATCCCTGAATAGAGGAATGTGACAAATTGGGGTACCTGAGTTAGAATCTTAAATATGGTAAATTATTAAAATTTATGAAATTATTAAGGAATATTTTAAATATAGTGTAGAACTCAATCTTGGTATGGGACATTAGAATTTGGGCCATGGGTTTTGGGTGTCATACTACTCACGGTTTTCCAAAACCATTGGATGGTTTCCTATTTGTATCTCTTTTATTTATTGGAGAGCTTGGATGATTTTTTTCATAGTGTATTTAGGAATGTCATTATTCGATTGAAATAAATCTAGGATTTAATGTTTGTGATACTCTTGTAAGGGCATGTACCTAAAGTTGTATGTATTGATATTTTTATTGTAATATTATTTTTTGTTTTTTAGAGTGTGATATTTTCATCTTAAAAGGGTTGCGCAATGGTTTTATGAGTTGTATATCTATTTCATGTATGTGCATCTCAATACATGTTATTGTATGTGTGATTTTTCTATTAGAAATTGTTAGATCTAAGCTTTTGTGAATTTTCTCTCCTGAGATTAGGATAAGAATAATTTTTGCACCTTAGCTTCCTTTCAATTAAAGGCAAAGTAGGTAGTAAAATGCCCACCAAAAATACTTTTCAAAATCTAATTAATTTGATTAGAAAATTAAGGAAGGTAAAGGAAATTATGTCAAATTTTTAACTTATTAGAAACATAAATCTACAAATCGAACTCCTACTACAAGATTTTTTTTTGTTCAACCTAGTGAATGGTTAATAACATGAGTTAAATTTTCCTATGTTCTACCCTTTTTCATGTCATTCAATTCACATTTTCATCCCTTTCCATACCACACCATGTCCTTTTCACCATTTTCCACTATAAATATTTAGATTATAAATAAATAATATTTAATATGTTAAAACAAATATTGATTGTGTTGCCTTTTGAAATATGACAAAACATATTATGTTAGTTGAAGATAAATATTTGCAATATCCTATAGCATGATCAATGGAGAAGAAGTAATATGCAAGCATGGAGCCCATGGACATCATACATAATCAAACTATTTTTGTAGCAATTGATAGTATAATATTTTATATGGTCACAAATTATTATTTGTTGATCTTTTGCTAAGATTATATTTAATTTTTTGTTATATTAAGTATTTTTAATATTTAAGAATATTATAAAGTGTATAATCCTAACAAACAAGTTGTATTTAGTATATTTTTTCTACCATATCCTATAAAATCCCTTAAAGGAATGGTGATAGAGGATATGCCATTATAAAGAAGAATACATAGTGTGGTGTTCACTTCCTCTTGGATAAAATATATGTTATAAGTTTGATGTTTTCGTGATAGTTTAAGATAATATCTTACCATCTCAAACACAAAACCATGAGGCAAGGCCCACTCAAAATATAGCACAATTTTATGATTAGTTCCCATTTTTATTTCTATCGAATGGTTTGTTTTATCTATATATTTCCACTGTGAATAATATGTTAATTTAAGAATATTTATGTCATGTAATAATTAATTTATAAATGATTTATCTTAATTTATTGCATGGTTTCTCTAACAAAAATTGTTGTATTGATTTGATTTCTTTAGCAATAATTATTATAATTATTACTAGAAATTTTCTTGTAACCTTTTTTTTTATATCTCAGAGGGGTATCCCCATGACCGGTCAAGCTTCTCTTAAGTTTTTGTTACCAGGCGAGACTAATCCCCTCTAGGACATGTGATTTCCCAGTGCCTATCCCACAACGTGTGAGGCTAGGTTAGTCGAGGTTTGAACCTACATCGATTGTCTGTGTCTTTCAACAGCTCAACCAACCAATCTATACCCTTTGGGCTTCTTGTAACATTTTTATTTTCTATTATTATAGTCTATTTTTTATCATTGTTTCATATATAATCATAGTTCATTATAATTCCTATAGCATTCCTTGTAACCAATAGTAGTTTTTCCTATAAATAGTTAAAAATAATTCTTAGGAGATTAGCTTTAACCTTATCTTTCTTTTATTATAAAAACTACACATATTCATTCAAATATAGTACCTACATTCCTTATGCACATAACCTTTACATTTTTCACAAGTTTGTACAATCCTAGACTGGCATAGGATTAAACTAAACCATAATCCGTAAAACACATTAATATTGAACTCTAAAATATATTTATCTAGGTTTAAATCTATTTCATAACCTTCATCAATTGTATCCAATCATCCAACTAGCTTGTAGTGGGCTGTTGATACTGTGGCAAATACCATTATGCCAAAGATTGTCTAGAACCTAAGAAAGATTATGGAACCAATAGGAAAATTTATGTAACAATTTCTATATAGTATGTTGATCTACAAACTTCATTAGTGGACTTTGATGGTAAAATAGATAGAAAATAAATTTCCATCCTAGTAGATTTATGGGCTACTACTTGTTTGATTTCCCCTAATGTTTTTAACTAGCATGGAATCCAAAAAACGTGTTTAAGAGAAGAAGAAAGTATGGAATTATTCATCGATAGAAATTTTCAAATAGCTAAAATGGCCAAGAAACTAGGAATTGGATTATAGAACTTTTCCACTAAAGTGAATCTTTTAGTGGTGCCTTTGGGGTCTTATGATGTCATCTTGGGAATTAACTAGATTTAATAACACAAAGATTAAGTGGATTATGTGAATAAAATGGCTACTTGTGTGGAAAACCAAGGTTGGGGGATATCCTTACATGGGATTCTAAATCAAGGAAATCCAAATATAATATTAGCCAAGAGAATGAGGAGAGTTGTAAAAAAAGGTTGCTAGTTAGTTTTGGTGAAATATTTTTAAGGTTGCAAGAAATGTCCACTCTTTACCAACCAAATTTTGAAATATTAAAAGGATTTTTTTCTTTAAGACCTCCCCTAAATTCCTCTAAAATGGTAATAGACTTATATATAGTGTTGATTCTTATGACAACAACTATTTCAAAGGTCACCTACAAGAACTAAAAAAAATTGCCACATGAGTTAATTGAGAAGGGTCTAATAATATCTAGTGTGTCTCTTTGAGATGCACCTATACTCATCACGAAAATAAATTTGGCATACTTATATTTTTTATTGATTACCAAATGCTCCATAAAGTCACCATTAAAATAAGTAGCCATTGCTTTTTATTGAATAATTTTTAATCATCTTAGAGATGCAATAATTTATTCAAAAAATAACTTGATCTTAGTGATCATCAACTCCATATCAAATATGAGAATATTCATAAGACCAATTTTAGGAGAAGGTACAATATCTCTAAATATACTAGGTTACCCTTTGGTTTATAAATGAACCTATCACATTCATGAATTTAAAAAAAAATTGTATTTTGAGATATTATTCATAAGTTTGTTTGTGTTCATTAATGATATACTCATTTACTCAAATTTTGAAAGAGCACAATAAGCACTTAATTCTAGTTTTACAACACTTTTGAGAAAACATAAGTTTTATGGGAAGTTTTCCAAATGTAGCTTTTCCAAAAAAAATAGTATTTGGATTACATTATTGACAAGGATGGAGTGGTTGTAGATCTTATAAAGATCAAGTCTATAATAGAATGATCAACTTCTAGGAATATGACTAAAGCAAGTAGTTTTATGGGACTTGTCAATTATTACTAGAACTTTGTAGAGAACTACTTTTAAATTACAAACCAGATCACATTCTTATAAATAAAAGGAAATAAATTTAACTAGAATACAACCTGTTAGATTAAATTTTAGGAATTAAAAATTTTACTTACTTTTTACCAATAATACTCATTCTCAATCTAAATGGTCTATTTGTTGTTTGTATGGATGCTTAGGATGAATTGGGTGAAGTTTTAGTTCAAGGATGTGTAGTTGGATATGAATCTATAAAATTAAAAGGGAATGAAAAAATTATGCCACACATGATCTTGATCTTCTGGTTGTAGTGCTTGTTATAAAATCAAGGATACATAAACTAATTAGTAAACCATTTGAGTTAAAAACTAATCATAAGAGTTGGTGTATATTGCCAAGTAGGAAAATCTAAATCTTCATCAACAAATAAGGCTTGAATTTCTAAGTGATTATTATTTTAATATATCGTATGTGAAAGGAAAAGAAAATCATATTGCTATTATACTCAATAGAATAAAATAGTTAGCTACCATGTCAAATCTACAATTTGAAATGAGGAAAAATATTTCTTCAATAATTAAATTCTTTAATTAGGATATTTCTACTAAAAAGGTAGAAAAAAATGATTCTAGATATTCATTTGATTTAGATGGTTTATTAAGGTAAAATGGAACAATATATATACCCTTATCTAGAAATTGAAGGAAAATATTATTGGAAGAGTTGAATATAACAACTTATTTTCTCATCTTGATGTTAGTAAGATGCTATATAAAACTAAACAACACTTCTTTTGGCATATAATGAAGGTTAGGGTAGTGTAATTTGTGGCGAGATTATTGGAATTCCAACAAGTAAAAGTTGAATATTACCACATTATTGATTTGTTGGACCCACATGATATACATCATAAGTGGGAAGCCATTTTCATATAATTTATAATATGGATACCTAGTTCTTGAAATATGAATAGATCCATTCTTGTGATGGAGATTTTTTTAGAACTTTCCTATTTTATATTCGGGAACATAAAAGATGATGCAGCTATAATAGCATCTCATTTTGTAAAGGAAGTTGCACACCTGCATGGTGTATTAGCTATTGTTATCTTAGATAGACATACATAAATCACTTCAAATTTTTGGATCACATTAACTTCTACATTTGGCACCAAGTAAAACTTTTTTAAGCCTACCATCTAGAAGTGGATCGTCAAATGAGAAGAGCTAAAAATAATCATTGGAAGATATATTGTACATGTATGTAACGCATCAAGCCTCTAAATGGGAAGACCAATTTTATTTAGTAGAAGTTATATTATATAATACATATCATCAGTCTCTTAAAATAGCTCCCTTTGCGGTATTTTATGGAAAACAATGCAGGACTCCTTTGGAATGGAAAATATTGAAAATCAGGTGGTGAATTTTATAATAGTATGATAAGAAAATAAAATTGATAAAGTAAATATTTAAGGAGGCTATTGAAAGGAAAAATGAGTTTTTGTGTCTAAAATATCACCTTGTAGCTATAAGGTAAGTGAAAATATGTTTCTTTGTGTAAATCTCTTAAGTTTGGGAAAGCTTCTAAGTTATCTCCTAGATTTGTTGGACCATTTGAGATAACAAATTATCAATCCAATGTCTTATTGTCTAGCTCTCCCACAATTTCTCTCTTGAATTCATAACGTGCTCAACATTGCACTCTTTAGAAAATATATAACTGATATGAACAATGTACTAAATTTGTAGAATCTACACATAGAGAATGAGGAGGAAATTGTCCTTAATCCAATCAAAATATTGGACTAGCATAGTTTAAATGTAGAAATAAATAATCTACCTATGTCTTGGTATGATGATACCAAATGAACCAAAAAAGTGATACTTGGGAAGATAACCTGAGATGATAGAAAAAAATCCTTATTTGTATGATAATTTGATTGTATTAAATTTTTAAACTTTTTGTCTTTTGAAATACTAGGCTGATATTTTCTCATGTGGGGGAGGATCTCATAACCCATTTTCAAAGTTGACTAAAAAAGTAATGCATAATATTTTTCTACTAGATTTTATGCTTTAATATTAGTATATGTGTATATTTGATATGTTGTAATGATGGATTGGACAAAATAAGATTTTTTTTCAAAGAAGGTATCATATGCATCTTGATCTATAATTTATCTTTTTTATTTCAAAACTATAATTTATATTCTAAAAATTACTATTTTTAGGTTTCATCACAATTCCCAAATTTCAAATATTGCTAATAAATAATTTATTTATCTATCACATGCATGTATTCTCAACACCCGTTAAGTCTATGGGGGTGTGTTACAAGTGGGTTTGACATGAAAATTTCAATTAGAAGGTATATAATTATTTTTGTGAGAATGAGTATCTAGATACACATGTTTAATAATTATTAGTATTCTAATGTTTTATTTGGTCTTTCATTGTTGAGTGTTGTTGTGAATGTACCCCATAGATGAAAGAGGGGTCACTTTCATATTTTTTCTCTAATCATAAGTTTGAAAACCTCATCATTTTATTTTGACCCTTATAGTGGTCTTTAATATATTAATTCTTTTATTATATCTTTTTAAGTCTCAAGGATATAACTTTTCAAATATAAAAACTTTGGCTTATGTGGGTTCCTAAAGTTTTCAATTTGATTTTCGTTTGGGGGAACGGCCCATGCATGGTGGGGGTAGGCTTGAGTGTTGGAGGTATGTACCTCATCTAAAAGAATTAAATGCGTGGTAAATGGGGGAAAAGGAAAAAAAAAAGGAATTTTTTTTGGAAAGTTTCTTTCATTCTAGAAACACAAAATTTGAGGAAGTCAAAGGAGTTCTTGATTGTTGGATTGTTGGAGGGAAAAAATCACTAAGACTTTTTATTGTATATAGTATGAGAAAGAAATGGAGAAGGAGAAAAGGGAGAAATAGATAGAAAAAGGGGTGAATAAGGAAGAAAAAGAGGTGGGAAATTTCTAAAAAGGGTCAAAAAATTTAGTAAGTGGATTTTTTTCATTGTTTAATCCTGAATTTATTCATCATTTGACTCTTTCTTCACCATTAAATAGTGGTGACTTCTTTATGTAATTTATTTTGAGGGATTTATTCTTCTAAAATTGCTTAAATCTTGACTTTAAGGGATGTTTATGAGAAGATAGAAAAATTGTTTCCCTTTTCTTTGTGATTATTCCTATTTAGGCTTGATTGATTGATATTCATTCTTTGTGCTATTAGGTTAATAAATGTACAATATAGTTTTCATTGCATGCAATGTATGCAATGCATTGTCTTCTTTTTAAGCTATAAAGGTTGAGGATTGTATTTTTATGGTATAATTATAGACATACAAATAGACTATTCTTAAGGTTTTAAGTCTACAACTATAACATAAGAAACATTATCAATCAACCCAAATATGGGTGTGAAATTTTGATCGCATGTACTTGTGATTCTCTCTCTCAAGTTGTATTATAAACTCCAACCCAAATTTGGAGAGCATCATTCCTAGGAGTGGGTTTATAGATAGAAAGTAAAAGATTGGTTAGGGTTATCTTATACCCCTACAAAATCAACAAGATGTGAATTCTTTATATAATCAATAAATGTTTATGACTAAGGATTGTTTCAAGGTTTATTATCATAAATATCTTAAGATTTTAATATTTTTTTCTTGGCATTTCAACCTATGAATAGAATAAGTATTTAGTTGTAAAATTTATGATTCCAAAATGAATCGATGCTCATTTATATTTATAGATTTAATACCATATGTGAATTTCTAGAAATTCTTATTGATAAGACTAATTAATTTTAAGTGTAACTACACAATTTTGACAAGATAATTATTTATCATGTTCTTTAATCACTTTCATAATGACTTTAAATATGTTGTTATTATGTAAACTTTGAGTATATTCCTTGTTAGTGTTGTAATCTTGGTTTAGATAGGCGTTTTTATTATATTGGTAGCAAATGGATGTTTGAAAGGGTCCAAATAGTTTTACATAAATGTGGTACTAGATGAGGAAATAAAAATAAAAATAGAAAATCTAAAAGAGGAACAACTGAAGGTAAATCATAGTGCAAAAATAAAGTAGTGGAAAACAACAATGTGACATTTAGTTGACAACGAAAACCACAAGATACCAAAAACATCGATGAACTAGGAATTGAGAAGGGATTGGAGGGAAACACATTGTTTTCTTCATCTAAGAACTAAAAATGATCCTTTATGACCTCATCTTTCGAATATTCAATGATAATATGTTTTTTTCTTAATTTGAGACTTGGTGCAACTCATAGTACCAATAGTAGAAATAAATTTGTGTTTTTAGCCAACCTACATTCAACATGTGGATACTATATGTTGGTGATCTAAGTTGTAGATCCCAAATCTCAAAGGTTGGATTTTTTTTTAGGTGCCAAGGTTGTCAGACCTAGGAAGAATACAACACTTGTATTCAATTTGGGCAACTTAGGACCAACTTTTGGGGTGGGTAAGACCTCCTTCACTCTTAGTTCTAGAAGACCAATGGGGGTTTCCCAAAGGTGCTTAATTAAAAGATATTACATGGATTGAACAACTATCTTACTACAAACCATACCCACTACTTAGTGTACTCCTATATTGGTGTCACAATATATCTATGTGTTGGTTTGAACATACAAGGCTATACACCTTTATATAGAAAAGAATTAACCAGGCATATTTTTTTATGATATGGATATAACAACCCCTATTATTGCTACACTTACACTTGAAATCTATAAAAACTAATACAACACAACTAAAAGAAAATGATAATAATTGAAATATTTTAATGTGTTGGGATGATAATTGGAGACAGTAGCATATCAATACCAATTATAGTAGAGAAATATAGTCGTGGATTCATTCAAAACATGTAATAATTAAGATCTTCTAGTGATACCTTAATGAAGGTTTCATTGAAGACTATACCCCTTATAGTACATAAGTTAACTAGGTTCTACACATGCATTCAAAGAAATAAAAACAATGTAAAATATCAAATGAGTCTACTTAGCAATCTACAAAAAGACCCGAATATTTCCTTCATTATTGTGAAAAGACACCATAAAAAAGATTTGCAAGGTATTTACAATCATTTGGTTGGCCAATTGATCACACATACATCCATAAAAGAACACAATTCAATGGAAACACTCAATCAATGTTAATATCCACACTTTAAACTCATCCTTCAAATATCAAAATAAGTTCATTACACATTTGGGATGAACCTAGATCATCAAAATACAAAAATATGTATTTTCCCTTTCCTGGAGTTGAAACCTTAAGTGCCTAGAAGTATCTTCTTGTTAGTTCTTATCCAAAAATAATTTTCCCGACCTCTTCAATAATAAAACTGGATGTCTTTATACCCTACTATAAGTCATGCCAAAGTGGTAAAGGTGCAAACATGCAAGAAAATCCTAAAAATCCATGATCTTGGACGATATATTATTGGAAATACATGGATGTATGAATAAAGGTGTCAAATATTGGTCATAAAAAGAAAGAAGAAAGGTCCATTATTTTATTCAAAATTTGTTGAAAAGTGCTTTCGGGAGTTATTTTTGTAATTTATTTTATAAAACTTTGTAACTCCAAATTGAAAAAGAGTCAGTTACAAAAACTGAAAATCGCTCTTTTCTATTTATTTATTGTAAAAATTCAAAGAGAGCAGGGTTGAGGTTTTTGGGCAAGGAGTTGGGAACTTTTGAAGGATAAGATTTTCTCATTTTGTACACAGGAAAGAGTCTGCGAGCTCTTCATTTAAAGAAATAAATGGAGGATAATATAACCGATTTGTGAATTGGACATGTTTTCTTTGCGTTGTGGATTCTTCTATTGGTGAATTTGCAACTATTTATTTGATGTTGTCATATGTTTAACTACAATTATTTCCTTCATCTTATATGTGCTCTTTATTCCTTTGAGGGATGAATCTGTGTGTTCATCCTCCTTTTTATGAAAGTTATCCTTCTTGTCTTTATTTTAAGTTATTTTCCTTTCATGTTTTTTAGTTAAAGACATTACCCATTAAAAATATAAATTTCATCATATGAGGGAGTTGTACCTCTAAAATTTAGAGGAAGGTTGATAATGCAACAACAATCTCTCCAATTGTTGGTTATTTTGTCGCTGCTCAACAAGGCAACTCGTAGTCATTTTTGAAGGCAAAACTACAATGAAAAATTTATTTACCAACAGATATTTTGGTGACTACTTGGGACAAAAAGATTGGTGCATCTTATTCTCCAAAAAATTAAAGAGTACCTCATTTATTTGAATGGAGGTTGGTGACTCTAAATAAATTATATAATGTCATTATTATTTTCATACTTGCATCATGGTATTGGTTTCATCTCAGCTATGGCGAACTCAATTGTCCAGACCATTGGCATTGCCCTAGTACACAACATTGCCTACAAGATCAAGAAAATATTTTTCAAAATATATTAGAGATAACTCACAAAATCCTAATTAAAGCATTAAAGCATTTACTGTTGCTTGTGGAATTCTGGGAGTCCAAGAAGAATGTGTTTGTGTGATTGTTTATTGAAAGCCTCATTGGGCATGTTGCAAAGTGGTTTCAAGATTTGAAAGAGGGATGTATTACGAGTTGGGACAACTTAAAAGTGAAGTTTCTTGCAAGGTTTAAACTTGTTGCTACATATGCACTATTGTCTCAATTTTCCAAATTCAAAATAAAGAAAACAAATTCATGAGGGGTTTTGTGGAACGATTTAACCAAACTTTGAAAAAATCCCCCAAGATGATCAAATTGGTCAAGCAAAGGCCAAAGGATAAACACATGGTAAATTGATAAATTGTTGCAACTCACCACTCAAATTTGCATTTCTTGATGGATTGAAGTCATGTACTCATCACCTTCAAGGATAAATTGATGCTTGATTTAAAGTCCTACAAGTGTTAGTACTCACAAAACAAATGGACACAAAACATGATCAAACTTACATAAAAACATGATGCATGGCTAACATGATGCTTGACTGAAGTAAATGTTCCAATAATTTTGTTGATTCTACTCTTGATTGCTTTTAAGATGCTTAGTTTTTCTCAATGAAAATTTAGGATTCATTAGGATTAAAATGGTGAAAATGATTTGTATTTATATGCAATTCCCAAAAATCAAATATCGATAGTCAACAAATAAATTCAAATTTTCAAATGATAAAATCCCAACACTAACACATTTAAATTTGAGCCAAAACGGGTTAGACAAGGCTGTTGGGTGCCCTAGTCTAGACCTACCCTTGTTGGGGCCTTAAACATCAAGGAAAAATATTAAATGTTTATTTTTAATCCCATCTTTCAATTTTTTGAAGATATTCATAAAATGGGCAATTAAATGCATAATTAGGTCCAAGCACATAGGGGGGAGCTAAACCTAGTGTGAAATTGTCAAGGGTGACAATTTTTTGATGCTACAGTTATCAAAGAGGAGATGAATGTCCTCAATACTATCATGAACATCTTGTATGTGGGATTTGACAAACAAATAGTGTATGCCATATAAGCAATTGTCCTAATGATCAAGAAGAGATGAAGAGTCCCATAATGTAGTGTCCACACAAGAATCTTGAAGATGAACAACTATAAAATCTACAAGTGCTAGAAGTGAAGAGTCATCAACCTCCGGTTGCTAACTCGGTGATACAGGAGTCATAAAAGCCAAAGAATCAATCAAAGTCTCTAGAGGAGAAGCAAGATAAGTCTACATCTTCATGACATTCCATAATTTCCCATTAATCTAACACCATAGATATATGATATATCCCTATCATAGTGAGTATTTTGACAATCATCTAGGAAAATAAGTTGTCCAAAACAAGATCATTTGGGATTGGAAATCATCTAGATCTCCACACATCTCCAAATTTTATTCCAATGAGCATAAGGGGTCTCAATGCTTAATATAGTAAACCTTGTATTGATTTCAACATTGATACCAATAAATTTGGCATATGGCATCTTGAATTTCTATATAGAATTCCACCAATATGTATTTGGTTTAGGAATAGGTTCATAGAGAAAGGGAAGAAGATTGAGCCATCTTAAATGTTTTAGACTACCATCTCACCAAGACTTATAGTTCTCTCTTTTCAATACAATAATTGAAGGATGAGCTAAAAAAACATGAATATCAATGATATTCTCCTCAATCAATTAAGCAATAAACTAATCTAGCAAAGAGATAATGTAGAACCACAAAACACCCCCAACCCCCAAAATTACTCAATCAAATACCCCTCCCTTCCAACACCCGTCCCCCCCTCCCCTCTCTCTCCTCCTCCCCCCCACAAGAAAAGATGATTTGGCACTTTATACTTAATCTAATTATAATCATCACTTGCAAAAAAAAAAATCAATGCTTTACAATTGTCAAAATAAGACTAAAATGTTGAAATTGCAATCTTTTTATCGCAGTGAATACAAACCAATAACACCACTACAGAGTACACAAACTACATGCACTTTAAAAAATCACACATGAAAAGGAGTATATATGAACCCAAACAAAGCTTAGGAAGTTTCCAAAATAAGAACTACTCAACAACTATGAAAAAATTACAAACTTTAGAAAATTCATGAATCAAAGTTTAAAACCATTTGCACCACCACAAAGAATGTAGAAAAATAGCCCAATTAAAATAAATGCTTGAAAAGAGGGGCTAATACGAATTACAAATTCAAAACTCCAATGGTAAAGGGGGTTGAGTTGGGGAAGGTGGTCATTGGTGTCACCTATTGAAAAACTCAAAGGGGTCAAAATATTCTAAGATGCTATAATAGATTCCAAAACCACTCTCAAGATTTTGGAAAATTGCCTATATGAGAAAACCACATATTTGAAGTTTGAAACTACTTATCATTAATAAGTAACTAATTTCTAAGCGTTGAAGGGTGGTTTTGGCTTGTGGGACATAGAGGAGGTGGTGTCCCCTACATAGGTAGTGATCGAGTCACAAATCGACAAAGGGTGGGTGGTTGCAAGCAAATGGGCCCCTACTAGGAATGCAATGTTAGCATGATCCTATGTTAGGTGGCACCCACACAGTGGATCAACACATGCACAATACTATAGGTATGATCATATGCAATTTAACTTGCATTCGTAGAAAAACTTGCAATCAAAACCAAAAATGTCCAATGGGCTAAGTAGTACACCCTAGAGATTTTGTTGGTGCCCACCTATGTAAAATATTCCACAATATTGTGCAGTAGGATAAAATATGGTACTATTATATTATTTGTACGACAAGAGAAAAATAAATCCTTTGAGGCCCTAAGGCAAAGTGCTCTGATTTTGACAATTTTATAGTTCAAATATGAGTTTTTGAGCCTTTTGGACATAATAGCAATGTCAATTTTAATCCAAAATGCTCCAAAGTTATGGCTACCCTCCCAATCTTGCAACCACTTCCCAAATGCAAACCCTCATAAACTTGGCTCGAATGTCCAATTAAGATGTGACAAAAGGCAAATTGACTTTCTCAAATACTAAATAAGCAATGATGAGCTCAAATTTGCTCCCCCAATCTCCCTGAGTGCATATGAAATATAAAACCACAAAGAAAACCCCCCCTACAATTTGATATTTATATCACACTTTTCTAATTCTCTGAATCATCAAAAATGAAAGAGAAGAGCATACTTAGCATCTCAAAAAAATAAAAGATATTTAATCCTCAGTATTCCAAGAAACTAACCGAAGGCTCTTAATTTCTCTAATACCATGTAAGATTTGGCTATGGAAATAGTCACCCACGACCAAGAAAGCCTAATACAAAGTGAAATATAAAAATGTGGATACCCTAAGTTTAGTATCCAAAAACCTAAGGTTAATGTTCCAACATTTCTAGGATTTCACTAGGATGCAAATCAACAAGGTGTGTAAATTGACTTTCAACCTCCAAGGTGAGTCAACTAGACCTAGACTTGATCCTTTTGAATCTTAGGAATGAATTGGAAATGGTTTGAAATGATTGGCCTAATTAAACTATATGACCTAATATGATAAATGTGATTTCTTGAAAGTAAACAAACTTAAACAATAATTTGCAAGTGGATCTGGAAAGTGCAAACTGATGTGTACCTATCACCAAAAGTTGGATTCAACATGTGCAGAGTGACTCAATTGCTCAAGGGTGAATGGGTCTTTGATGGGGAGTCTTGAAATTGTTTTTGTAGGCCTCTTGCATTGGATCTAAGCTTCTAATTCTCGATTGATAACTTGTCGAAATGTCGTCAATAAATTCTATAGGTGAGTTTTGACAAGGTTGATGACAACAAATGCAACAATGCAAAATGGATCTTCAATCCTCTTCAAACCTATAACCTGCAGATTCACAAAAAAGGAAGATGTTGTGTCATATAAGTGTTCCCACTTCCACAATGGCAAAATGTCGATGATAAATGATAATGGAGAGGACAAAATAATGAATGAACAAATGTTGCAATTCACCACCCTTCAATGGCTTCCTTGAAGGACTGAAGTCATACACATCTCTTCAAGAATTTGGATTTTGAACTGATATAATGCTCTTGATTGCTCTTGACAATAATATATGCTCAATTATGTGTCCTGCTAGTTGCTACTTTCACTTAGACTTCAAATGGTGAAATGACTAGGTATTTATAGGTGTTTATCCAATTTTCTGAAAATTAGATTCCAAAAGCTAACACTTCATATTTGAATTTTGGATGTAAAAATGTCGCCAACATATTTGAATTTAGGTCCTAGCTATTAAGGGGGGCCCATATGCCCATGGCAAATGGGTCCTAGCCCAAATTTTCAAGACACTCATAGTTGAAGATAATTTAATGATTGGATGCATTTGTTCAATGCTTGTCCTTCAAAAAAGGGTAAAAATTAGGCTTTGGAATGCATAATTTGAAAAATTAGAAGCTTAATTAAGTTCGATAAATTAAGGGGGACAAAACATAATGTGAAAATGTTAAGGTATATAATTTTCTACACTACACAAAGAACAAAGAAAGCCAAAATCATAAAATAAAATGTATTCTATCAAAGGATGCAAATACATGAGAATAGATTAGAATCTTCATATGAGAGTAAGAGGTTAGCATATATAAGATACACCACCAAGTGAAACATATGTACAATAGTGTGGGATAAAGTACAAATGTCCCTAAATAAACTTAACAAAGTGTGAACAAAACCTAAATGGCAAATGAGTTAAGTAATACACCTTGTTGACACCAATACATAGGCAATAGGCTTACAATCTTAAGATTTTGTTCTGTAAAATAAGAGAACACATTGAGGTATAGGGAGCATAACAAGCTCATCCAATTGTTTCATTAAAATCAACAACTATTTGTGAACACATTCCTCTAGCCTCAACAAAAACCTTCTCTAAAGAAGCCTATCACTCCTCAAAATGTGAACTTGAGGATCTATCAAAACCCTTTCTTAGATTCCTTGATCATGGACAAGGATGCCAAATCCCTTCAAATAATTAGTCAAACCCTTCCTCTTCCAATTCGGACATTGTTTTAGCCACCAATGATATTAGCATGGCATATTTTATTGGGAAAAAAAAATGACTAAGATGCTAAGCCTAGTAAAGTAAGATATTGACGAAGAGATGAACCCTACTATAAGACTTGAAGCTAAAGTGCATGTAGTTTACTCTAGTATGTTTTATTGACCAAGAATGGCAATAGAAAACAAATGTGCTTTGCTCAATAACCAATGAATGCACAAAGACGTATGAAGAGCAAAATTTGATGATTTTCAAAATTATGAGCAAGGAATGATAGATTGGTAATTGCCTTGGGATCAAAAAAAAATTCTTGACTCTATGCAAGAATGAATCCAACAATCTAAGACTAATCGTCTCACATATTGAGAACCATGGTATAACAACATGCTTTCCCCGTTTCTCTTAATCGTCTCACGCATATTGAGAACCTGGCCCATGTCAAGCTAAATGACAATGAGAACTAGTTAGGTCCCATTGATGCCTAATTTATAAATCAGAAATGAGTCCCTGTTGCAGTAATTGGTTGCAAAAGCTTTTCCATCAAATGTCGGTTGAGAGAAAGCGCATTTGCAAGGCTCCAAGACATATCCCAGAGAGAATGTTCTCCTGCACAATTATGTAACTTAGCAGAATGTCCAATAATCTTAGTTTACAAAAAAAGAACTCAAATCTCATTTAAAGAACAAGTAATCGAGCATGTTTCATACCGCATGGTATCCAGAAGCTTTGTAGCAATGCCCTTCCTCCTCTCTGACCTTGAAACCCATATTCCTCTCACTCCACAAACTGCTGGTTCTGGAAGCTCACTGCAAACAATTGCTCCACCTGGATCTTTCTCACCGATACTGCTATCTCTACTTGGACGTGTATTCTCGAAGGCTTTTCTTTCAAACTTAACATTTCCAAACTGCATCACTGTACAAGTGTGCTTTCTTCTCTTGGCATGATTCTCATTATCTATTATTTTCTGATTTATTGTATATGAAATATTAGAACTTGCAGAAGTGGTTGTCAAGATGCTTTCATCCTCAAAATCATCAGAGATTTCCTTGGGAGTGCCATAAGCTATATTACAATGTCTTTCTTTGGAATTTGTCAGAGATTTTTCTGGAACAGCTCTAAATCCATAATTGATAGGTTCGGATACAAGACAACCAATGATTTTCTTAGAGGATATATACAGATAAACCTGCAGCATATAAGACTATAATAAATTAAAAAAGCATATTTGAACAGGTCTCTCTAATCGACAGAAAAAGAGCAATTAAGAATCACATACTAGCATGAGAACAAATACATGTTTACCATTTCATGCTCTAAGTTAAGACCAAATTCCCTTTCAAAGAGTATCATTAAATTATTCACTTACGTTCAATGCCACTAATAATAAAATGGTTAGATAGTAATCCATTACCTTACAAAATCTGTGAAGAAGCCATTCATTAGTGAGGCCAATTTCTGTTTCCATTATTGCCACAACTTCCTGCACCTGCCATAAGAAACTGTAAGACAATCCTGCACTGGACTTTGCTAACAAGAATCTTATGCTGATGGCTGTAACTATAAAACAAAGCAGGAAGAGGAATTCTTATCTAGGAATACAAAATATATAAATATTTTCCTTTACATTACAAATAAGTATTTTCATCCGTAAGCCTCAAACTGCAATCAAACATTTGAAACAATGACATGCACAATGTCTCAATATCTTAATAGCATTACACGAAAGGGAAAGAAATCTTGGCTACTCAACTTTGTGTTGATGGTGAGGAGGATCACTATTCAAGACCAAAATGATACGATCATCGCCATCAAACAGGTTAACAATTCGTTCATTATGCCAACCCTGTAAAACATTCCAATAATTAGTCAATGCTAACCAATAGAACCTTCTACTTATATTAAAAAGCCTTGTAATCTCACAAGGCAACATCTAACGCACTCTAATATCCTAATTCTAGCTTGAGGAAACATGGAGGAAAAGGATCAATTATATATGTAATGAATCATTAAGGTGATGCATGGAAAGAAATTTTGATACTCTATAATACAGGGCATGAAATGCTTCAACAACATCAAACTTCATTATGAAGTGGAAGCAGACAGGATAAGCATAAATTTTTAAGATTAACACAGGTAGGTTGGTAGTTGATTCATGTCCTTGAATAGCCTATCCACACCCTCATCAATCAGTACTTCATAGTTTGTTATCGAGCCCAATTACATCTTATTGTTATATATCTGATGATTTGCCATTTGAATACAGCTAGCCTTCTGCAACTCCAATCTCATTGTGTATTCCAAAATAGAAAATGGCCTGCCCTCAAATGTCTTTATAACATTGGACATTAAAGGCTGTCTAGATGTAATTCTCGTAAATGGCAGTCACAGTTTATCCTTCTTAAAGTAACTCAATGAAAATTTGCACACACTAGCTGTCAGTTCATAATTACAAACTGACCTTTAATTTATACACAACATGAACACTGGTTATTACGATTTGACATTAGATTTTAACTTTGAGCACAGAATTATGACCCTATAACCAAGCTACTGGCTGCTGTTCTCCTTGAACTTACTGAGAATAATTCAGAAATTAATGACAAAACCCCATGCCACTCACTGTCATATTGCTTTTAACAGGTAAAGGCATTTCCCTTGAAAAAAAGCATTTCGCAATTTCCAATTAGATAACTTGTAGAAATTTTAAAAACATGAACTCCCAGGTCTTTTGAAATCTTGAGTTTTTGGTTATATATTCAATAAAGCAAAGTTTTGCAGCCAAATTCCTAAATGGCAAGACTCGACAAAGCAACTTTAAGTTTAGGGAAGCGACATGCAAGAGTGATTTACTAACAGAGTTCAGCGACATATTCAGATCTCCTTGTGATATCTAATAGACTAATTCCAAAGCAAATAGGAATTTGAACAAAAGGTTGACTTGAGTATGAGCCAACATCACAAGGATTGGACTACCATTCAGTTTACAGCAAATAAGTGATTCACAAATGTAATCACAATGAAAGTATATGATGTGAATATTATTTCTCACAATAACAAATGTTAATATGATGTGAATATTATTTCTACAAAAACATCTAATCACAAGTAGCCTCAAAATAAATCAATTGTTCCCTATGAGATTGTCCTAGCTGAGGCTGGGGCCTTACTTGCGGAGTCATCGGCTATGATTCGTTTATTAAATTATCTAAAGAGGCTAGAGAACATGGAGTTGTCCCACTTGCCCAAAATGGTAGCAGAAGAGAAATTACATAGAAGGAAGAGCACATGGATGAAGCAAAATAACAAGTGGTTGAGTAAATGGGGTATCAGCATAGATAATTGCCCAAATAATATTAAGGCAATCAAAATGTACATGCAACAAAAAGTTAAAGAAAGCATGTGGGCAAGGGAGTTATCAAGGAAACGAGAATATTACATCAAGCACTTTAATCCCTCATATGACCATACTCAAAAAAATTATATAGGCGCAGAAATAAAATGGAAAGCAAAAATGATAATAGCTCAGTTAAGAACTAGTTTGCACCAGCTGAGATGTGAAACTGGTAGGTGAACAACACCCAAAGAAGAATGGACTGATAGGATATGCAGGTTTTGTACTTTAGAGAGTGTGGAGATGGAATGGCATTTCATCATGGAATGTCCAGCTTATATGGATATTCGGGTCAATTATATCGAGATTCTAAATGTGGACACTTTATACAGCTTGTTTGAAGCAAAAAAAATAACGAAAAGTGTTGATTACTTGATAAAAATACATAGCAGAAGATCCAAGATCCAAAAGGAAAAGGAGATCAAGTAATTGCTGGGCAGTGGTTTCTGTTTCAGGTTGTTGTGGTGTTCCATTCTGCTGTTGATCCATGGGTCCCATAGGCTGTTTGGCCTCGTGGACATTATTAAAAGTCTTCATTCATTCATTCAATCTGCCCATTAAAGATTATTTCTCATGAAGGCCCACAGTTGCATGTGCAGACAGATTGCAAGGAGAGAATCTTGGAGTTTGGCTAATAGGGTTCAAAGTGACTCCAGTATTCTCACAAGTTAATGAAAATACACGGATTCAATGTTGTCTCAACCCATGTGCATTTCTGAGTCTCCTTTTTTGAACATGAACATCAATCAATATTAATATGCCGTTTTATTAACAATATTGCAGGGACTCATGTTACATGAAGTGAAAAGTTATCTGATACCACAAAGAACAGAATGAACTATCATTTGTTATTGTGATGAGGACGCACCATGTAGTTAAATATAGTCTACGTACAAGTGGGCTGATTAAAAAGTAAGACAGCTGTATAGTTAGTTAAATATTAAGTAGTTGACAACTGAAATAGATACAGAGGACAAAGAAATAAATGAAAAGGTTGCTTTACAGCTGGAAGAGCTGTAAAAGAAAATAGACAATAATTAAAAAAAGTAAAGGATTGTTTTTCCGAGTTTCAGTAACAGGGGGACAGAGTTTAGACAGCAAAAAAAAATTCTGGATTTTAGGGATGATGGGGAGATGGCTATTACATAATATATAAGAATTTATATACAAGTAAATAAGAATTACCTAAAAATAACTTAAACATACTAAAAGAATATCATATTCTTAAAAAGTGAACATTTAAATATATCTACTGAAAGTATAAACATAAGGCCATAAAAAGCATATAATTCTTGAAACCTCTCTACATTTGAAAGGGAGAGACTGTGTAGATGCAAATAAATAAAAAGCAGGTAGACATCTAAGGACAATAAAATTGTAAATGACATTGTAATATTGTTTACCTTTGTATACAGGCTTCTCTTATCTAATGAAAACACAGAGAAACGCATTCAATGGTTTAGATACATTAAATGGTATCAGAGCATGATGATCAGACCTTCCCATATCTGAAATTTTCTACATATTTTCAAATTTCAGATTATTCAGCCTTTTATATGCTCTTTGTGTATATCCCACACACCACCTAACAATTAGGCCTTTCGATATCTGAAATTTTCTGCATGCTTTTGAATTCAAATTACTCAACCTTTGATATATTCCTTGTATATATCCAGCACACCTCGATACACATTAACATGGCTATTTATCAGATTTCAGATTACTAATAGAGGCTTTCTTGATTGCAGATTTAAGATTTTCAAGTCAGCATTATTTGTCTTCAAAATATCTGTAGTATATTCTCTGCTTTAAAAATTCTGAAGTCAAAATCTAAAGTCAATTTTCTTTTTTTTTTAAGTTAATTTTATTCTTAATAAATTGACTGCCATTTCTTGGTCTTGTTATTCTATTACTTCTTACACACAGTTGATCACAATGGTGGTAATTTTTATTTGTATCATTTGCTTTGTATCAATTTCCTTGATGGATAAGACAACTAGTCCCCCAAGCTCCACACATAACCCTCATTTCGTCCAGTTACTCACCCAAGAGCTACACAGCCAAAGACAAAAGTAAAATGCATTTATGTTCCAACTTATACAGCAGACAATGAGCATGGTCCTACAACTCATGGGAGAACAACAGACTGCTAGCTCCATTCCTTCAACCAAACCAATTACCCAACCTACTTTCAGATTTAACACAAAGATCTCCATTCCCCAATTTTGATGGCACAAGTGATGGGGAAAAGTTAGATGCTTGGATTCACAATCTAGATGCCTACTTCAAGATGCATTTACATAAAAAATTGAGGTTGGGTTTGTTTTGTGTTTATTGATACAAAAAACATATATATATTTGCAGCCTAAAAACAAGAATTAAGTTCAAAATACCACATAGTATCATATAATAAACAAAACCATCAAAGGTTAAAATTACTACATCAATGTCAATTAGTCAAACTTGAAAGTCATGATAGATATTCATTGTTTAATATTAAAAAAATAATCACCAATCAGCATTCAACATCATATGGTTCTGCAAAAAGATCATCGTCAGTGCCAAGTAGTGCAACCAGCACCCACTAAGTATGATCACTGTCTATCTTCCCCACAAATACAACACATTGGAAGAGGAAGCATTCAGCTCAGTATCTTCTGGCTCTGTACCCCACATATTTATGTTCCCTTCCTTGTAGTCAATCTGTTTGTACGAAAGGAGGCATCAATTGGAATGCACGTACATAAAGTCCTCTACCTTTCTTCAGTGCAATTGTGCTTTACTGAGTGGACGAAGGAGTATGTCATCCAATACCCCTCAAATGCAAACAAATTAGCTACCTATTGAGGCAAAGTTAGAGAGTTATATAAAAATTTAAATTATAAATGGAACTTCAAACTTGAAAATGTAGTCTTTTTAATTTTTATGTTTGAATGTGTTGGAATGCTTGGCCATGGAAGAATCACCAACTATGCGCATCCTTCTTAGACTTGTCATGAAGAGAAAAATACTTTTGACTATTGGAGTGTACAAGATTAATAAACTCGCTTGTAACTACATCCACCAAATAAGGACCAAGGAAGAATCTACAAAATATTGCTTTCTACCCTTCACTTACTTTCAAATCTTTGTATAGCGTAACCCTTGTTGGCATAGAAAGGATCTCAACACTATAATATTTTCAAATCAATGCGAAGGCAAGATATATAATGAGGCGATAATTGTGTTCCACTTCTCAATAACAACTGTATGCACCTATTTGAAGAATGTTTCTTCAAGCTCTTGCTATTTCTCATTTATGATGGTCATCTTCTCAATCACAAAGAAGATACCACCATATACCTCTCCCAAACAAGGCTTATCTATGTCGATTTAATGGATCATACTTAAATGGATTCAGTGAAACTAATAAGATACTCTAAATGATCCCACCAAGTGTCATCTAGGATCATCCACTTAATATTTGTTGCCCTCTCATTGTTGAATTGCCTCCATATGGACCACACTTAGCTGATGACCATGCTAGAAAGTGCCTCCTAAACCTTCACAAGTTGTCTCAAGAAAGTTGTTACAGGTGAAACGAGTCTTAGCAACCTATTGAAATTAAGAAAACATAAATTTTAAAAAATAAATTACTTGTGAAACATAAAACTTAACACCATTTCCTCACCTTCAACAACTCCACTTTTGACAATGTTCAAAATATATCTGCAACATGTGGTGGTTTGTGATGAACATTTAGATCTCTTTGGCCTCAACATACACATGTTGGCTCCAACCAATTTTAATGTCAATCTTTTGTAACATAACGTTGAATAAATGGACAAAACAAGATGTCTTAAAGATGAATGGCCCCTATGAGGATGTCAACAACAAATTGGTCATTCTTCACCTTTCCTTCACAATCCACAACTCTCAAAAACATTTCTCCTTTAGGGGACACTACAATCAAATTGATCGAGGTTTAATTTTTGGCATCCTTCTATATATCAAAGATACTAGAGACCCCTATTGTGACATATGAATCCTTAAAGAACCTCAACACATCTTCTACAAGTTTCACCTCCTTTTCCAATAAAGTGATACACACCTTCTAATAGCCCGAGTCCTTTTACCCTTTTAGAGCCTCATTAACTTTGCTCACTATTTCTTGTCAATATAGTAAGTTAACAACAATGAAAGACAATCAATTTGTATAGATGCATCTTGCAATGTGTCAATTGGTTATTTTTCAGAACCCATTTTGAAATGTTATTTCCAACAATACCTTTGGTCTCTTAGGTAAAAGTGGCTCAATTTGAGGTGTGGCAAAAAATCATTGAATCTCTACCAAAACTTCAAGATTAGATGGGGGCAAAGGGGACTCCATTCCTCACGATCATTTCTTTGACAAAGACTGATTTGTTTTACAGCTTGTTTCATTTGCTTGCTCATGCTTTCTAATATAATAAATTACTTGAATTTATGCAACAAGTACACCATTCTTTCCTAAGGAATTTTTGATGTTTTGTCCAAAAATGCCATAAAAATGGGCCTTCACCCTGATGGTGTGTTGGTTGAAAATTTTGTATACTTGGGAAAGCATACAAAATTGTGGTTTCAACCACAGCACGTGAGATGAAACTCTCCTAATTAAGGGAAGGCTCCCCCTTTAACTAAACAAAACTAATAGGGGTAGGACAGCAATCGTTCCTCTCATTTCAGGAAAGATTATATTATTTTCTCTTCGCAGAAAAGCAATAGCAAACATTAAAAAAACTTATTACAGCAACTATGCAATGAAACCAAGAAAGAGGAAATAAAGTTTCCTGAAAGCACAAAGACTTTCGTCACTTCCTCCGAGACGAGAAAACAACCAACAAGCGCAAAGTCTTGAGGAGTGAAATCCTATCTACCCTTTTAGAATGATTACCTAATGATAATATACAACATAAACAGCACAAAGTCTGCAACTATGATGTACCTATTAACTACTCTAAATGAGAACTACCACGAGCACAAAGTCTTGCAATTCTTCTCAATTTCTAAATACTAACTACGAATTCAATTTTTAACATTTACAGCACAAAGTCTGCAGATGTTTCAATTGAATCTCTCTTCAGCAATATTCCACAATCTCCAAATAATCACACAAAGTAATGCTCCAAAATGACATAAGAACACAAAGGATGCAAAGTAGGGCTTCAACACAAAGTCTGAAATTCCAACTCTTTGATACTACTTGAAAA
Source organism: Sequoiadendron giganteum (assembly GCA_007115665.2). Taxonomy (NCBI): domain Eukaryota; kingdom Viridiplantae; phylum Streptophyta; class Pinopsida; order Cupressales; family Cupressaceae; genus Sequoiadendron; species Sequoiadendron giganteum. Next base: position 406,351,045 of record CM021107.1, on the reverse strand, counting down.
ATCACAACTTATAACTATAAAGCTCAAAGTCTTTATGAGTACAAAATTCTGCAAAAATTTCTTGCTTGCTCAAAAGATAAAGATTACAATAGACCCCTTCAAGTATTTATAGGAGAGAGGCCTTGAGAAAAAGGTGGGAGGATCTCAACAAACTTGAGAAAATCTCTCAACCGCTAACTAACTGCGATTGACTTATTCAAAATTAAAATCCAAATTGTGATTTGTCTTGTAAGGATTTACATGTAATTACATTTTCCAAAACTGCAAGAAAAGAACACTTGCAATTGCAAAACTTGCTTTTACATATATTTTGTTGAAAGTAAAATACATAAAACAACCTAATATTTTTCATTCCGTCCCGTTCCTAGCTTTGAAAGATAGAAACTTGCTGATATTTTCCTGCAACTCATCAAGATCGGGACCAAGTGTATTTCTAGCAACGGCAACGGTCTTTACGATAACATCATAGTATCTGACTGTCGCCTCTCTATGAACTTCAGCACTCATCTCAAGCGTAGCCTGGACATCTTTGATAAGATCTTGAATAACTAATGACATGTTCGTCATAAGTTCCTCAAACTCTATGTATTTTTCCCTTTTTGAAATCACTGAGTTGCTACACAGAATTTCCAGCTTCACTTGATCCATCTCATGCCAGATTTTTAAATCTTTCTCAAGAGAATGTAGACTTTGCTGAAAGGCTTCTAGAGTTTGATTCATTTTGAATCTTGCTGCTTTGACAGTATTCAAATTCTTCAATGCCTTTTCAACCACTGGTATTCCTTGGTCAATTAATTGGACCGTCCAGGAATCAACTGCTTTAGCTTTTTGCGCAATTCTTTCTAATTGTCTGACCGATTCCTTAGGAGCAAACAAAGATAGTGAACCAACTGTTTTTGATGACCAAGTAATCCTTTGAATAACTGAAACTAGTTGTTCATTTTCCTCTTTTAGTTTCTCCTTTTTGGCTAGAAGTTCATTGTAGCTTTGTGCCAAAACTGTTACTGAACTCTGAGCATCTTGCATCATGTTAGCATGAGTCTGCTTGCCTAATTCCACCCTAGTGAATCTATAATCAGACACCTGCATCTCTTCATGTGGTTTGTCAACAAGAGGTTCTGCTATCTCAGCATATTTCATCTTATTGTTGTCAATAAACACTTGTGAGACTGTTTTTGCTTTCTTTGCAACCATTGGTTTGGATTTCTTCAATTTCTGTAAATCAAACACATCAGGAGAGACTGCTTGTTTCTTTCTCTTCGTAGCAACTGAGTTTAACCATGGAGGAAGATCCAAGGTTCTCACGTCTGAAACAGCAACTACAGTCTGTGTAGAAATGGACTCAATTTGTGTTACAGTTGTAGTTCTAGGAGGTGCCTCAGTTTGTATAGCAACAATAGTTTGCTCATAAGACAAATTGCGACTAGGATCAGCCATGAAACAATCAAAGCTTGTTGCTAATGTATCTATCTCTGGGAGAGTTATCTCTGACATTGCCGGAAAGATTGGATTTGTATCAAAAACATTCTCCAAGTTGTCATGCAAGCTTCTTACAGGCGTATTCATTATTGATGTAGTTGAGGAATGATGAATAGCTTCTGAAGGTGGGATAGAAGAAACGAATACTGTGGAGAAAGAATCAACGTCATTGCCAATGGGAGATATAGGGGATATCGCTGAAACAGGTATTGGAGCTTCAACGTGAGGAGACGTTTCACTTAGAATAGTAGAGGTTTCAAGAACCTCTTCTTCTTGTTGATCCAAACTTGAATCTGTGTTTCCTTAACCTCCTTCCCCTTTAGTGTTTCCTTCTCCAACGGTTTTTCCACAGCCCGGCTAACTCTCAACTTAATCCTGGTACCTGAAGAGGAAGCTCCTTCTTTTGATCTGTCTCTAACCTCTAACTTCAATCCTTTGGGCCCTGCTGAATCATCCTCAGCTCCGATTCTGATTTTTATAGTCTTAACACCTATGCTTTTGAGCCAAGTGTTGGTATTTGCTAAGACTGACTGAAACCTATCAAAAATAGAGGTAGATTCCTTCTGAGACCACTGGATTGCAAGAATGGGCGCGTTAGCAACCTCTTGTTCTTCATATTCAGGATCTAAAACCTGCCCATCATCAATTACTCCTTTTGGAACTAAGGTCAGATTGAGATCAACAACTTGCTCCACCGTTAGCCTACAGTAATCCATTCTGTAGATATCTTTTTCTGTTCGGAGGTATGCCCAAATGTCTTCCATGCGATGTACATGAGTGAAGGCTCTTTTAATTTTGTCTTTCACCCTTTTGTAGTCGAATTCCATTCTGGCCTGAAATTTCTTTAACTTTATCTCCTAAAGTTCAGCCTCCATTGCTTTCGCTCTTGAGGAAGTTGTCAAAGAATACCTCCCAATCATCAATGGATTATGTGGTGAAATACTGACTCCAGTCTTATGTTGTGTAGCTTGACGTGCATGCACTGTCATCAACTGCCTTCCCAGCTCCATCAAAATGATCTTATCTGTTGGATACCTTGGAAGCATATAAAGTTGGTCTTCAAAACAGCCAACTCTCATGTAAGTGAAGGTAGGGAATTGAAGAAATAGGCAACCATACTCATTTACTTTCCTCCAAGCAGCCTCAGATACCCTGTTGTTTTCCAATGCTTTGTCAAATAAACACATGAGATGACCAAAGAAGGCATCTTGAACTCTTCTATAATGCACCCGACTTTGCCTTAAAGTCAGTTGATCATAATACTCCCATACAGGTACCAGTGATCTATCACCTTTGGTAGAAAGGCCTGGAAACTGCCTCAGTGAAGCTGCAATGTAAACCAGATATGAGTTCATGTAGAAGGTGAGTGTGGTGGGAACTAGTGCAAGTTGTTCACACAAACTGTCGCTAATTATTTCACCCCAGAAAATTGGGTACTGTGCCTTTCTATAGGTACCTGTATGGGAGTATTATGATCAGCTGACTTTAAGGCAAAGTCGGGTGCATTATAGAAGAGTTCAAGTTGCCTTCTTTGGTCATCTCATGTGTTTATTTGACAAAGCATTGGAAAACAACAAGGTATTTGAGGCTGCTTGGAGGAAAGTAAATGAGTATGGTTGCCTATTTCTTCAATTCCCTACCTTCACTTACATGAGAGTTGGTTGCTTTGAAGACCAACCTTATATGCTTCCAAGGTATCCAACAGATAAGATCATTTTGATGGAGCTGGGAAGGCAGTTGATGATAGTGCATGCACAACTACGCAACATAAGACTGGAGTCAATATTTCATCACATAATCCATTGATGATTGGGAGGTATTCTTTGACAACTTCCTCAAGAGCGAAAGCAATGGAGGCTGAACTTCAGGAGATAAAGTTAAAGAAATTTCAGGCCAAAATGGAATTCGACTACAGAAGGGTGAAAGACAAAATTAAAAGAGCCTTCACTCATGTACATCGCATGGAAGACATTTGGGCAGACCTCCGAACAGAAAAAGATATCTACAAAATAGATTACTGCAGGCTCACGGTGGAGCAAGTTGTTGATCTCAATCTGACCTTAGTTCCAAAAGGAGTAATTGATGATGGGCAAGTTTTAGATCCTGAATATGAAGAACAAGAGGTTGCTAACGCGCCCATTCCTGCAATCCAGTGGTCTCAGAAGGAATCTACCTCTATTTTTGATAGGTTTCAGTCAATCTTAGCAAATATCAACACTTGGCTCAAAAGCATAGGTGTTAAGACTATAAAAATCAGAATCGGAGCTGAGGATGATTCAACTGGGCCCAAAGGATTGAAGTCAGAGGTTAGAGACAAATCAAAAGAAGGAGCTTCCTCTTCAAGTACCAGGATTAAGTTGAGAGTTAGCCGGGCTGTGAAAAAACCGTTGGAGAAGGAAACACTAAAGGGGAAGGAGGTTAAGGAAACGCAAATTCAAGTTTTGGATCAGCAAGAAGAAGAGGTTCTTGAAACCTCTACTATTCTAAGTGAAACGTCTCCTCACATTGAAGCTCCAATACCTGTTTCAACGATATCCCCTATATCTCCCATTGACAATGACGTTGATTCTTTCTCCACAGTATTTGTTTCTTCTATCCCACCTTCAGAAGCTATTCATCATTCCTCAACTACATCAATAATGAATACGCCTGTAAGAAGCTTGCATGACAACTTGGAGAATGTTTTTGATACAAATCCAATCTTTCCGGCAATGTCAAAGATAACTCTCCCAAAGATAGATACATCAGCAACAAGCTTTGATTGTTTCATGGCTGATCCTAGTCGCAATTTGTCTTATGAGCAAACTATTGTTGCTATACAAACTGAAGCACCTCCTAGAACTACAGTTGTAACACAAACTAAGTCCATTTCTACACAAACTGTAGTTGTTGTTTCGGACGTGAGAACCTTGGATCTTCCTTCATGGTTAAACTCAGTTGCTCCGAAGAGAAAGAAACAAGCAGTCTCTCCTGATGTGTTTGATTTCCAGAAATTGAAGAAATCCAAACCAATGGTTGCAAAGAAAGCAAAAACGGTCTCGCAAGTGTTTATTGACAACAATAAGATGAAATATGCTGAGATAGCAGAACCTCTTGTTGACAAACCACATGAAGAGATGCAGGTGTTTGATTACAGATTCACTAGAGTGGAATTAGGCAAGCAGACTCATGCTAACATGATGCAAGATGCTCAGAGTTCAGTAACAGTTTTGGCACAAAACTACAATGAACTTCTAGCCACAAAGGAGAAACTAAAAGAGGAAAATGAACGACTAGTTTCAGTTATTCCAAGGATTATTGGGTCATCAAAAACAGTTGGTTCACAATCTTCGTTTGCTCCTAAGGAATCAGTCGGGCAATTAGAAAGAATTGCGCAAAAAACTAAAGCAGTTGATTCCTGGACAATCCAATTAATTGACCAAAGAATACCAGTGGTCGAAAAGGCATTGAAGAATTTGAGTACTGTCAAAGCAGCAAGATTCAAAATGAATCAAACTCTAGAAGCCTTTCAGCAAACTCTACATTCTCTTAAGAAAGATTTAAAAATCTGGCATGAGATGGATCAAGTGAAGCTGGAAATTTTATGCAGCAACTCAGTGATTTCAAAAAGGGAAAAATACATAGAGTTTGAGGAACTTATGACGAACAAGTCATTAGTTATTCAAGATCTTATCAAAGATGTCCAGGCTACGCTTGAGATGAGTGTTGAAGTTGAACATGACATGCTTTCAGACTTTGAGAAAATCCCTTGCAAATTTTTAAGTCATGAAGGGGAATTGCTTGCAGCTAGTGATGTTGTTTCTCAGATTACTGCAAATCTTCACCAGGAGCTAGATTCAGATCAGTTTTCTATGGATACAATCCATAAATTTTTCAATCACCAGCTGGTCTTTAACAAGATGCAAGTTGCTTTCGAAGAACATAGAGAGGCGACAGTCAGATACTATAATGTTATCGTAAAGACCGTTGCCGTTGCTAGAAATACACTTGGTCCCGATCCTGATGAGTTGCAGGGAATTATCAGCAAGTTTCTATCTTTCAAAGCTAGGAACGGGACGGAATGAAAAATATTAGGTTCTTTTATGTATTTTACTTACGACAAAATATATGTAAAAACAAGTTTTGCAATTGCAAGTGTTCTTTTCTTGCAGTTTTGGAAAATGTAATTACATGTAAATCCTTACAAGACAAATCACAATTTGGATTGTAATTTTGAATAAGTCAATTGCAGTTAGTTAGCGGTTGAGAGATTTTTTCAAGTTTGTTGAGATCCTCCCACCTTTTTCTCAAGGCCTCTCTCCTATAAGTACTTGAGGGGATCTATTGTAATCTTTATCTTTTGAGCAAGCAAGAAATTTCTGCAGAATTTTGTACTCATAAAGACTTTGAGCTTTATAGTTATAAGTTGTGATTTTTCAAGTAATACCAAAGAGTTGGAATTTCAAACTTTGTGTTGAAGCCCTACTTTGCATCCTTTGTGTTCTTATGTCATTTTGGAGCATTACTTTGTGATTACTTGGAGATTGTGGAATATTGTTGAAGAGAGATTCAATTGAAATATCTGCAGACTTTGTGTTGTAAATGTTAAAACTTGAATTCGTAGTTAGTATTTAGAAATTGAGAAGAATTGCAAGACTTTGTGCTCGTGGTAGTTCTCATTTAGAGTAGTTAATAGGTACATCATAGTTGCAGACTTTGTGTTGTTTTATGCTGTATATTATAATTAGGTAATCATTCTAAAAGGGTAGATAGGATTTCACTCCTCAAAACTTTGCGCTTGTTGGTTGTTTTCTCGTCCCGGAGTAAGTGACGAAAGTCTTTGTGCTTTCAAGAAACTTTATTTCCTCTTTCTTGGTTTCACTGCATAGCTGCTGTAATAAGTTTTTTTAATGTTTGCTATTGCTTTTCTGCGAAGAGAAAATAATATAATCTTTTCTGAAATGAGAGGAACGATTGTTGTCCTACCCATATTAGTTTTGTTTAGTTAAAGGGAGAGTCTTCCCTTAATTAGGAGAGTTTCATCTCACATGTTGTGGTTGAAATCACAATTTTGTATGCTTTCCCAAGTATACAAAATTTTCAACCACATGGTGTAAATAGGTATTTTTCCTATCTAGTCTTATCGTGGTCCTATTTACATTGTTAAGTCCACTTAGGTCCTAGGAGGGTATCTTTCTAGTTAGCATTAATAAGGGGGGAATCTTTCTAGTTAAGCATTAGTTGTCATTTATCTTATCTAGTTCTGAACACTTCAAATCGTACCCCTACGTCAACTGTCTATCAACGGGTACGATTTTGCAATCAACGGAAGTACAAAAGGCAAGTTTACTTAATATTTCGCAATTTTTAATATTTTAATCTGTGTTTAAATTTTTTTATCCGCCGTTTAATATTTCAGCCGCCAAATTTAATTACTACCATTAAATTTGTTTTTTGTCACTATTTGATTTTCCTGATTGGCACTTGTCGGTGATGCCTAGTTGGTGGAGTGGGCAACCCACCACCTCATCGCCACCCTGCCACTGTCCAAGCAACAACGCTGATATTTTTTAAAAACTTTAAACCCTACGATCATATGTGCATTCAAGCACTTGTTTTTTGGCCCCAAGTGCTTTATTTGGTCCCCTAGAGGCCCTAATAGGGCAGGTTTTTTTCTTCAAGCCATAACTTTTTGCCCATATGTCGAAAATTTGTAAACAAGATATCAACGGAAAGCTAGTTTGAACACTTCATAGTGGTGCAAACCGTTTTTTCAGATTTTGCCTCGGGTGAATTTTTATTGTTGGTCGAATTCAAATTTTCTCTTTTGGACTCCCAAGCTCATAACTTTTTGCCACAATCTCCAAGTAATCAACATGCATGGAATATACTAATGAATGAAGGTCACTCTCTATATGGTGAAAATAAGCTACCTGAACCTATAGATGATGAGAAAAAAGATTAAGCGGATGATTGAACATACCAAAGCTCTTGGATGTCTTCGTAAACTAGTTTCTCAAGATTTGTTGTTCCAAATTGAATCATGCAAGAATTCTCATGAGGCTTGGGACGAATTGAAAACGTTATATGGTTCTACAGATGAAATAAGAGGCTATCAACTTGATAATGAATTAATGAGCCTTAATCCTAATAACTTTGACAACATCCAGGACTACATCACTAAGGTCAATAATGTAAGAGAGCAATGTAAAGCATGTGGAATTGAGAAGGACATTTAGTTGGTCTATAATTCATTGAACAAACTTGGCCCTGATTGTGTTGCTTTTGTTTCTAGCTTTCATACTCATAGGTTGACTATGGGGTTTGCATATACTACACCATCATTCGCATCATTTTCTGAGATGTTAATACATGAGCAACAAAAGCTTATCTCGATGGGTTTCATCAAGTCTTCTAAATCTCAAGCATTGTTGGCTAGTTAGGTGAAAGAATCAGATTTTACTGATAAGAAGCAGAACAAATCAAAGAACAATCCACATTCAAATCAACCAAAGAATAAATCCTCTTCCTCAAATAAATCACCTAAGAAGGAGAAGTCTACTTGTTCATATTGCAAGAAGTTTGGACATGATGAACATTCTTGTTACAAGAAGGATATTGATGAGTTGAAACATCTTCTCAAAAAGAATCAGATTGATTTTCCCTCTAGAATGTCTGAGTCTACATCTTCTTCTTCTTCAAAACAATCTAATAAGCACAAAGCTAGTTTGGCATCTACATCATAAAATAAAGGACATGCTCTTTGTGCTTTTTCAGGTCCAAGATCAGGGAGATGGCTTCTAGATTTGGGAGCATCTCATCATATGGCATCTTCGCAATCTATATTCTCTTCTTTTGAGCCTTGTACTATGTCTCCTATTTTGATGAGAAACAATACATACATGAGTGTATTTGGGAAGGGGTCTATTAATTTTGGGGAAAACACTTTCTAGGATGTTTTGTGTGTTCCTCATTTGATGAACAATCTCCTTTCCATATATCAGATTACACATGGTGGAGATGGGAGGATTGTGGAGTTCACTCCTAATTCAATCACCATTCGAGACTTGGAGAGTAGAGAGATTATTGCTACTAGGATGGTTGATCATTCATCTCGATTGTATACCTTTGCGAATTTTGCTCCTAATGGTGACATTGTTCCTTCAACTGTTGATCACACTTCTAGTGTGAATCATGATTCGGAGGAGACATTTGGCTTCTTGAACTTGAATGTTTTCACATCCGATCTCATTCTTGAGCCTTACATTTCATCTCCTCCATCTTCTGTTGCATTTGATGATGCTCATATTGGCACAAGTTTGGCCTCACCATTGCAGGAGACTCACCATCGAGGAGGGGTTCCATGGTCTCTCTTCTTCTCTCTTATGGGGGGGTTGTTTGCTTCAGATGGGGTTTTATCCCTCTTGTGCATCAATGAGAGTATTTTGTATTTCATCTCTCTTTTTGGGGAGGATTTTTTCCCATTGGGTTTTCTCCTTTTCTTCGTTTGTGAGAGATTGCATTTGTACATGGGTACCTAACATGGCCTCGTAGTTGGGACCCACCTTTGTGTCATTTGCATAATAATCGACTCCCTAAGTTGTACTTAAGAGGGGGTGTTGCCGTAAATAGGTATTTTTCCTATCTTGTCTTATCTAGATCCTATTTACATTGTTAAGTCCACTTAGGTCCTAAGAGGATATCTTTCTAGTTAGCATTAATTAGGGGGGAATCTTTCTAGTTAAGCATTAGTTGTCACTTATCTTATCTAGTTAGCTTTTATTTAATGCTTGTGTCCTAGGTTATTTAATATTGGCTCATGTCATTTAATTATGACACGATCATTTAATGTTGGTACATCATCACCCTTGTCTATATAAGTAAGGCTTCATATGTACATTGTAACTAAGTTCACTCAACTGAGATGATTTTCAGTTGTGTAAGTCCAATGTATCATTGCAATCTTGAGTATTGCATATTGGCCATATCTCGCATCCATTGTTGCAATTTCATGTTCTTGCTTTTCCCTCTTGTAGAAGGTTGTTAGTTTTTCCAAATGATCTTAGAGGCTTGAGTCCTTGAGTGACTCTAACACACCCACCTGTATGAGCTTGTATACTTCACATCACACCCATTGCAAACCCAAACATATCCTCCACCACTTGGAACATACTATAGCATTTTAAAATACTTCCAAAATAGAGAAATTGGATCTATTTTGAAGCAAGGATGGCCCATGGGGCTAGAATTGGTTACTATTGTAACCCCTCTGGCAACAAGCTTGGTGAACAACACATTCCAAACAAATGAAAGCAAACAAATGTATGTGCGTGTATAAATATATACATGTATATATTTTATGTATACACACACACACACACATATCCTAACTCACTTAATATTTTAAACATAGATTCATAGAAGAATGAAAACAAAGAAAAAAAATGAAAAGAAAACAACAAAGATCTTTCGAAAAACAAAAAAGAAAAGAAAAATGCCTATTTTCCAATAATTTTCCTCTACAATCTCCTTGGCAAAAATGGGCTCTTGCACACACATGAAAATAGTAATCCAACTACTTTGAAACCTTCAATGATCAATCTTCAACTACGCTCATTTAATGGCAAGCAAGAATGAATGATTTTTGTCTTTTGCATTTACAATGTGGTAAAATTGGCTTGCTTTAGTGTTTCAAATGTTTTACAAGTCACTTTTAGGGTTAAATATCCCACTTTAGTCTTTCCTAGCCAAAGTCACAATAAAAATGATTAAAAAAATTAAAAAATTGAAATGACATTTTTTGGGCAGGTTTGCTATGAGCTCTGCTAGGTTATGTTGAATTCATCCCAAATTCACACAAGTTCATCTGACCCCACAATGGTTGGATTGTGCCTTAGCTCAATCCCTTTGCATACTAATTTGAAATCCAAACAAAGTACTAAAACCAAACCTAGATCTGACCATATACCTTAACAAATCAATAACATATCTCATGAATCCACAATAAATCATGATAGCAAAGGTTCATATGAACAATCAAGCCCTACTCGATGGTAATCTCACATCTAGCTTCTAGAGGTAAAAAAGAAAACAAAATTGATACTCGAATAGATTTCAATGCAACTATTTGAGCACAATCTTACCCTCTCAATTATAAAGAAGAGGCGAAGCTATTTGCACAATGGCCCTATTTGTGCTAGACATTTGACCAAATAGTCTAGCAATACATAGAGCAATTCAATTGCATCTTTATCAAGTTGGATATAAAAGACATTAATGAGATATTTTGGATGAAGTTCATCTATTGGTTGTTTTTTCATCTCAATGACACTTATACCTCTGCACCATCAATTCTTTAGAACATGCTTTCCATATTGCTTTAAAGGTGGAAGTTAAGCAATAGAAGGCACAACCCAAGGCAAGTCAACCATTTTTCTTTTTAGTAGAAAAGTTACTCTTCATATGCAACCCCTACCAATTCCTCTTATATAGCCTGCTCATCCAAGAATGAGTACTCTTCATCAAATGGGTCTATTAAGTGCTCAAACTTCTTACTAGAAATGGAATGAAGTAATGTGATTGTAACAAGCATGCTAGACAAAGGGAAAGTGTTGGATACCATAGAGGGGGGCCACATCGAAGAGGTCAAGGAATCCCCATGCAAGGAAAAAAGAAAACCTGAAGTTGTGATTAATTGTTATTTGGCTAAGATTAGTACTTCGAAGAAAAAAGGCAAGACAATCCGATTCAGCCAAATTCCCCTTCAAAGCCCTTTGGAAAGGTTCGGATTCAAACCACCTTGATTGTTTTTTTTGCATTCCTCTTCTATAGTTTTGATGTTTTTGTAGTTCGATGTTTGTTTTTCAAGATCTCTTTTAGGCCTATTCCTTTGTTGTTCGTTGATCCATAATCCATGTTGATGTTCTTCTTGTAAAAGGTTTGGGGTCCTTCCAAAACCCGCTTCCAATTCATAGCTCCGATCAAAAGTGCTCACCTTAATCAAAAACAAGCACGCTAGACATTTTACTCGCGAATGTTGTGTCTTCAAATCAAAGAAAAAAGATCCCTCTTTGTTTATGGACTTCACAAAGTGAAGATTCAAAGGAAGTAACTCATCCCAACATTTCTAATCCTCAACTCATTATCATGGTCAATGACTATGCTACCAACAACAAGGAAGCTATGTTAACTCATAATTGTCAAATAAAGAATGGATTGATAGAAATTGTATTTGACAATGGCAATCAAAAGAACTTGATCGCACAAATTTAGGTGAATCAAAAGAATACCAACTACAACATATCCACACCCATACCACCTTAAGTGAATCAAGAAGAAAGGGTATTCCACACTTTTATCTTGCAAGTGTTTTGTCACATTTTCCATTGAACCATTTTAGTGTACAACTGATTGTCATGTCACTCCCTTAAATTGCAATAGTTTAATATTTGGAGCACCTTATTGTTGAGCATAGGTTGTCATTGTTTCATTGATGTCAAACTGATGTTAGCAAGTCATTCTACTGTCAGTGGTTATCAAAGGGTGTCAAAGTTCTCAAATGTGAAGGTCGTCAAGATGAAGAAAGATTGTAGGAGTACAAGTATTGACAGCAATCTTAAGGTTCTAGAAGCATGTTGTGTAGGTTGTCTAATCTATCATATCTTGTATCATGTCAGTTGTGGCGTGACTACCTTCAAATAGTTCATATATTTATTATACCATGTCGGGTATGCAATCAACATAAGTGTGGTGGTTTGGAAAGGATATCTTTTGGGTAGAGAGATTATTTAATATGGGTGGCATTTCTTTCAAAAATGTGTTGTAGCTCTGCGGTTTAAGGTGGCAAGGTGTCAAGTGCTTTTGGCGGCAAGTTTGGACCAGTGTATTACACATTTCATGTAATTTGAATTTAGGTCCATCCTATGTTGTATAGGTTGATGCAAATCCTTGGTCGACATAGAAGAGTGTTAAAGTACTGTCATGTATATATTTCAAATGTTCAGATGCATTGTAATGTAACTTGAAGAAACAAAGTGCATCCATGTATGTCCGAATGTAATTAATGATTACAGTGAAAGTACAAGGAGTGGGATGTATAGTTGTGTTGTAGTAGAAGCGTAAAGAAAAGAGAGTGTGCCAATATCAGAGTGTCTACTAGTGTCATATTTCAAATCTGCCATTATTTTTGTTTCGATAGGATTGGTGTTCTACCTATTGTATTGTTCAATCATAGATTGGTGTCTCTATTCCAATGGGGATTGGTTTCTCCTGTAGGTTGGTGCCTACTTCATATTGTAAAATTCCCTTACTATATTCCTACTTGTGAGAGCTTCTCACCGTAGTTTTTCCCATTTTGGGTTTCCATGTAAAATTCTGGTGTTAAAGTGTCATCTTGTGTTGTGCTTTAATTGTTTTACCTACTAGCTTGTATGGTGTTTGTGTAGGTTTGTATTTTCCTACTGGGTTTACTTATTTTCCTTTAGTCCTAGGTTTTTCCTACACTTTTATTAAGCTTGCTTAGGATAATAAAGTGAGTTTATTATTTAATAACTAGGAGATAAGTGATGTGGAGTCCCCTTCCTTAGAGGGTGGAACCACTTTCCACTTTCGGTGGCATCCTCCACTTTTGGTGGTCCATATCCATTTTTTGTGGTTGATTCCTATTGGTTGGATTTGCCACCTACCTCCTCTCCTAAGTTCTATATAAACTCACTACCTAGCTTGTATTTGCATCCATTCATGAATATTTGCATTGTATCTTTTCAGCTTGGAAGCTCTTAATGCAATATTGTCACATCGACATTGCATAATCTCTCGGAGTCCCGTTTTGCATTCTTATGTTTTTCCAGTTTATGTAGCTTTGATTTTCTCTTAAAAAAAAATTTAGGTTATTCAATCTATTTCAGATTTCTAACATATGGTTCAGTGCTCTTAATGTTGAAAATCTATAAAGTGGTTGTAAAGGTTTCCAAAATTGTTGTAATTATTGATGCATATTTGATGATTATGATAAGCCTAAAGGACTTCCTCCTTTGAGGCCTATTCAAGTTCTCAATTGCCCAATCAACTGCCTTTTTGAGCTATACCCATTAAGAGTGCTAAGATAGAGTAAGCAAGATCCAACCAACACATCTTCTTGTGGGTCTCCTCTTTTTGTGCAGAAGAAGGAACAAAATGAGTGGCAATTAGTCATAAATTATGGTCTCTCAACAAATTATTGTGAAGTTTCGATGGTTGATGATCTTTTAGGCCAACTTCAAGGTACCAAATACTTCACCAAGCTTGATTTGATAATTAGATATCATCATGTCGACATGCAGCCTAGTGATATTTGGAAAACAGTTTAAGCCTTTTGGCCTTACCAATGAATCTATCACATTCAAGCACATCATCGATGGATTGTTCCAGCCCATTCTTGGCAAATTTGTTGTCATCATCCTTGATGATATGGTCTACAACAAATAATGGGATGACCAATTGGTCAATGCGCAAATAGTTCCAAATATTCTTGACCAACATCATTTTCAAGCAAAGATGGAGTGCTTTGTCCAATCTCAATTAAGTACTTGAAGTTTCTCATTGACAAGCATGGAATGCATGCAAATCCAAATAAAGTAGAGGTCCTTCAAGAGTGGCCTACTCCATCCAACATTCCAGATCTAAAAAACTTTATGGGAGGCATGAACTTCTGTAGAAAACTTATTCATAGCTATTCACATGTTGTCAATGACATCCATCATGAATCACATTTAATCTTACGGTTGGCAAGCTCCAATGATAATAAATGGAAAGCGCAATGCTTATAGAATAGAATAGAAGGCTTTTAACATCCATGAGGCCAAATATAGTTTAATTTTAATGATAAACTCGTCTATTTTCTCAACCTTATCCTTTTTGAACAAGTCACGTAATGAAACTACTGCTTAAGTACTCGCATAATTGACTCAAATGTCACTATATGCTCCTCTCTAGAATAAAGTGTTTCTCTAATTCAATTCCCCCAATTGTGCACAAGACATGTAGTCTCTCCTCTTATTCTTTTGGCCTCTTCAATCTACCTATTTCACATGAAAAGATTATATGAGTTAGTTCTCAATTGGGCTAGGACCATCTTTGCTCTCTAAGGGATATTTGCCCCTATATAGGCCTTTTGTTGATGATCATATGTAGGATTAAATTCATAAAGATAATATTTTCTCTTTCTACCTAATGCTCTTTCCCACATAGACTTGTGGAATTTATCCATAATAAACAGGGATACCCGAGGACGTGTCCCCTATCTGAAATGAGTTGTCCCTATCCCTGAAACGTCCCAAGGACAAGGGGACGGTCCCCCCACGTTCCCTTTTTTTGAAAATTTGCAAGAAACGGATCGGAAACGAGGGGATGGGTGGGTGAAAAAAAGGGGATGGCTGACCGTCCCAAGGATGGCCAACAGTCCCCTACATTTCAACAACATTTTAAAATTAAAAAAACATTTTAATAAAAAAAAGCCCTCAATTTGTGATTTATGTGGGCCCCCACCTTCCATGTTGCCCTTATGGCCTGGGCAAAGGTCAAATGAACAAACATCAACCAATCAATGTACCTAATAGAAGCAAGACACACATGTTAATAATGTCAACATTGGTATTCTTCATTAATTCTGGAAAAATTGATTACATCAAATATTTTGGAAAATTTACATCAACCACCACTTTTCTATGCGTGTTCCAATTACAGAGACACTACTTCTCTGAGCTCTACTCTCAACTATAACAACAATACTCATTCAACATATATCTTGACTTAAGGACTCTAATGGCTATTTGACTTGGCCCTCCAAAAGCAAGTTCTAAAGCCCTCATCTTACATTTGGACTAGGGTGTTAAAGCAAGAAAAAAACTGATGGGGGAGATGAAACAAATCATCTTCAGGTTGTTATAATCAGAAAAACCATTCACTGTAACTGGGAAACATTTACTGCATGTTCATAATTAAATTCAGAGTATCTACAAGCTGCTAAAAGTACTAATAATCATCATATTTCCCGTTTCCCTATGTAGCATCGTCATTCTCTTTTGCTTGACCTTTGTATCTGTCGTCAATTTTAACTGCATTCCAACAACTTACAATATGTTTCAATGAGTATCGAGACTTTAGAACCATTTTTATCTTAATCTATCGAGCTGCCTTCATAGCTGTTGATCAAGAATTGATCAGAAATCTTATGAGTTCTTATTATTTTGTAAGGCATTAAAAGCCTTTGTGGACCATATGGCAGCAATGTAGCCTTTGGGTATTTTGATATATCATATAAGTTTATAAATTATAACTTGGAGGTTGTATCATGTATGTTAATTCTGAATTTTGAAAGCGTATTGAGTATTGACAAAGAAAGTTGAATGCAAATGTTATATGTTAAGGTTCTATAATATATATTATGCATGCTTTATCCATGTTTTCATATGAATATTTAAAATTTCCCTATATATTTTAAATTTTCCCCATATTGTATATGACTGTCCCCCCATCGTCCACAAATTTGGCCTCAAAAATCGGAAACATGGGGGACTCATCCCATCCCCTGTCATCCCCGTCCCGGAAACTTGGGTAACACTGATAATAAATTTGTTTATTTCTTTGTTATTATTTAGACATTCATTCAAGTGGATGTTCCATTTGTTCATCCACTTGGTATTTTGTTTCATCCAAGATTTCTTTCTCATTCAAGACTTTCTTTTGGCAACCTCAACCCATCTAATTATTTCCATTTATTTATTTTTTTAAGATATCCTAAGAGACAAACCATAACAATGTATATTCAATAATATATTGAGTGGCCCCTACCACATATCCCACGATCATAGATCCCAAAATGAATAAGTCTAACTCTGCATCAATGCTTTGTTTTGATTGAACAATGCAAATGTGAAAATTAGTACTTTTGAAGATTATAAGGAAATCATTTAATAAAGTGATTTTGTGTAGCTAGGCCCTTAGACCAAAATAAGAACCACCTAAATAACTTGAAAAGAGATGCAGATGCTCCACATGGATATCAGTTTCCATTTATATGAAGGAGCTAAAAATCTAAAGCAGAACACCTTTGTTTAGAAGCCAAGGAATACATTTGATTAGGCTCCTAATGGACCTCAGAAGCTCTTCCTTCCAAAAGGGGAAAGAGAGAGCCTCTAGCCCAAACTTAAAGGGCTCTTGATTCCTAATTGGATATGGCTATGACTAACTAAATTCAAAAGCTACAGCAGCTTAACTTTTTTATGGGGATATTTGAGTTTGCTAGTAGCAACTATGAAGCAAAAGTATATTTTGTGGGCTCGAAGTTGTAATCTCTTTACAATCTCCTTCATCCATTTCTCCTTGGCTCTTAAGCAAGGCAATCATCTTTGTAATTTTGATTTGTTACTCACTTCTTTTGTCTTAGGAAGGGCCCCAATAGATTCCCTTATTCACATATCAAAATAGATAAATATTATAAGTTATAACTGTTAACTTATTAATACTAGATTTTCTTATTTTTTAAATTAAATTTAAAACTAAAAGTCGTTGAATTGAGAAAGAAAATAAATTATCTCTAATAATCTAGAAACCCTTTGTAGATCCCTTGATCCAACATTGACCATTCGATTACTGTCCAAATTATCACCATCAACTATCAACCATCCAATTATCAAGGACTGTACATTTTTAAATATCAGAAGTTTCTTTGCAGATCAAGAGAAATCCAATCCACACTCAAAAATCAACCATCACCAATCCCTATTGTAAGCTCCAATTCTACAACCAATAGAAATCCTCAACTTGCACAACCCTCGGTAACAAGGATTTAAAAACTCATAAGCATTTACAAGAAATTTACAAAGGTTTACAGGTGATTTTGATGGTTGAGGGAATTCACGAAGAACCAACACCATCTTGGGCACTTTTCGACATCTCCTCAACATCTTCAACAAGAAGATGTCCCAAAAACATCCCAAAGACATTTCCCCTATGGCGGTGGCAACTAGGTGTCTGTTTTTTGGGGGCAAGGTTCAAGAGAGGCGACACAAGATGTCTCCTCTACATCCCAAGCACATCCCTATCTTGAAAACATGCCATCTTTTGTGGGGGCATTGCATCCCCTTAGAACATTGATAATTAGTATATAAATGTAGTATTTAAACTATATCTTTTAAATTAAGTAGTGTGTAAAATTTCAAAATGGAGAATAATGTAAAAGGTATAATTTAAATATTTTAAATATTGTAAATATAGTTATATACTACATTTTATTACTAATTATTGATTTCACATGTAAATGGTTGTCAAATTTATGTCAAGAGGTTTTTGTAAACACACTCAGTTGATTACAATCTACCCCTTACTGCCATTGTAGTTACACCTCTCAACATAATTATCTCAAATGTTGAGATCGTCATTCATTATATCAAGCAGCTACCCGTTGTTGGATCTTGCTAAAACCTATGTTGCAAAATGAAGAAGTTGATGGCTTTTCAACCCTTAAGGTTATTTTGGCATATTATGCTAAAGAAATATCTTTAACACATGATGTTACAAAAATATCTAACAAGTTGGCTCAAAGTGTAAGAAAGGAGATAGTTATGTCATCTACAAATGAAAAAAAAAAATAGTTTCTATTTTAAAGAAAATGTGTTTCTATTTGGGTGTTCAACAAGTAGCACCAGGGGAGTTCTACACAATGATTGTTGTCCCCAACTTGCAACAAACATTTGAGCTTGAGACAAGCACAATAGGTGTGATACTTAAATAGGGAGGACATCAAGTGTTGCATCATTCAAAAGCATTGTTGCAAGCCAAGCTCAATTACAATACATAGGAAAAACAATTATATGCCTTGGTCTAAGCACTCAAGCAATGTTGTCATTATATTCTCAATGTAGAAGTAATTTCACATAAGATCCCCAACCCCTTTAGTTTTTGAACTCGGAGTTGAAGATTCAAGAACATCAACATTTAAAGTGGGCATCTTACATTCAACAATTTCATTTTGTAATAAAAAATAAGAGGGGTATCACCAACAAAGTGGCAAATCTTCTTAGTCATCCTCCTTCTTAGGTACTTAGCATTTTGGATACTTTTGGATACACCATATGCAACATATGATGAGTGGAAATTTCTACTATGAGCCTAATTGTTCAAGTTTTACTACATTTGAAACTAAAGTGCCAAACATCTTTTTGTGACTATAACTTTTGGGATGGATTGTTGTATAACTTCACTCAAACTTGTGTCCCTCCAACCATTTTTCACCAACTTTGCAAAAGGAAGTCAATGTATCCTCACATTTTGGTGTCCAAAAGACCGTACATTACCTTCAATGGTACTTTAAGTAGCCTTCTGTGAGAAGGCAAGTTGAGGATTATATCCATTGGTGCTCTATTTGCAATTAGTCTAAGCCTTCCAATCAAAAGATCAGATTATATCAACCATTACCAGTATGTTCTTGACCATGGGAAAACATCTCCATGGGCCTCATTAGTGATCTATGCCACAATCAATGACAATGTGATTGTTTTTTGTGTTCCAAAATGTATATTTTTATGCCACGCTTTGAGATAATTGGTGCTCCACAAGCTATCAACTTGTTCTTCAAGCATGTTTGGAACAATTTCAAGTTGTTAATAAAATCCAAAGATTGAAACTACATCATGATTACAAAGTAATGGAAATATTAAAGACTACATTATGCATTCATGATACATTCACTCAATCTAATGATTTCATTACATTACAATATGGCTTTATAAAGCCAATTAATTCACCTACGGAAAAATAACTTCCCAACAAACTAATTATTCTAATTTATTTACTTATAAACTACTACCATTTGTTTTATGTATTTATTTATCTAACCTTATCTAATATACTAAAGATGTAATAATTCCAACATGACCCTTATTATATCAATCCGAACAAAGGATGGAACACTACATGGACTGGACAAAGCGGCCCATCCAAAAACTTGATGAAGCACCTCCTCCAAATCTCCTTGCTCACCCAAGAAACACCAAATCAAACTCATCAATGGATAGATGTTTTGATTGTCAAACTTGCAAAACCTCAAAATACAGGTATGAATCGAGACATACTCAATCGCTCACAAGTACACCACTCCTTTTGTGAATCAAGACAAACTCAATTATCCACAAGAAAAAAACACCAACCAACTGTGAATCGAGACTTACTCAACTATCCACAGCAACACTCCTCCTTTTGTGGATCAAGACTTACTCAATTATCCACAAATACAAACTTGCAAAACTATGGACGAAGACATACTCATGTAAAGTGTTGGCCTAATTTTTCCTTATATTTTGATAAATGTTTGATGGAATGGCAATTGTCTAATGTTGTGATATTTCAACTATATTTTATATTTGTTCCTCATGTGCTTATTTCATCAAATGTTCGACAATATGACAATGCACATAAACAACAATCTTTCTAAATAAATTCAAAGTTTGGATAACACAACGTTCCACATTGCATTAGGTACATCCTTAAATTACATTAACAAGACAAATTCAAAGTTATGTAAGAATTATCATAACTATATACTAACCACTTGTTGCACTATATCAATTTGCCACAGTATGCTAGAGCTTGTGAAAGAATAGATTTGCAATTTACCACTAATGTAGAGTCATCTCTCAATAGATCCTGAAGACTTTCAGCTAGTGCAGCTTGTAGGTTGAGTGTAACTGCCTTGTTTGGACCAATTATATTCCTTGATCACCATACTACACATTGTTGTTCCTATAGTAGTATCCCCCTTTTATATTTCAAAATTCCTTGTTAAGAAGGGACAACTCCTAACTAAGATTAGTTGGTGTCCTTAATTATTGCCAAGTCCCCCTTCAATGTTAAAATAACTCATTCGATAGTGTTGTGATTCCTTCTAAAGGGGTCCTTAATGACTTTAGAGAGGTGCGGCTGAGTATGGAGAGTCCCATGACCTTCTTTGACTTCAACGAATACTTGTAATATTTCTCACTTTCCCCTTCTATATTAATCACTATCTTCTCCTTTATCTTTACTTTGGCCACCAATTGAGTTATGGTGGACAATGGATTCCATTTAATTTTCAATCAACTTTTTTGTGTTGGCCTTGTAAGTTGCTTACCTCCCTCAAACACTTCTACACCACCTCATATCTTGGAGAAGGCCCTTTTGGATATTGCGGTTGGGTATTTAGAGTCCTAACAACATTAGGTCTGCTCATCCCAACTCCTCACATCTCCTACAATGATGTTGCGGTCACCTTTCCTTACTCCTTTGCACTCCAATCAGATGTTTCTACTTTCTATGTCACCTACAAGGATGTTGCAACTCACTAGCCTTTCCATTTAGTAGATTTAGGTGGTTTCCAAGAGGTGTTGCCCACCCAAAAACTCCTCGACTAGCTGTGATCTCCCCCTGTGAATCTCCCACAACCTCTTGAGTTCGCCTCGCAAGGAAAATAATATTAAAAACACATTTCCAATTAATACCAACCAGCAACTACACTTCCCACACCTTGTTTGTTGTTGGATAATATTATTATTATAATTGTCTCTTAATAAATCTTCAATCATTATACGCTATGGAGGCTAACGGTGGTTTCCTGAACTCAATTGCATCTAGGGTTTCGCCATGCTTATGCCCTACGAGAAGGCTCTCACTAGAGCGGAATGGCAAATGTCTATGCAGGGAGATGGTCAATCCAAGCAAGAATGCAATGGTCGTGGAGTCAAATACATTCCAGAATGGTTCAGGCCTGAGAAAGCTTTCAGAGGAAGCGGTGTGGAAAAAACACCGAAACGGAGATGGGGGTTTTGGGAATAGTGGCATGAATATATCGAAACAAAAACCCAGCCCCTCAAACACTGGGAACAAGGGGAAGTTTTTGCGCTTGAGCGGAGAGGGGCGTGGCCTGAATGGTGGCGACCAGGCTAGCCAACGAGGACAGAGGGGTGGAAAAAGAGATGCCACTGGCACAGGGGGAGGAGGATTCACCAAAGGGACCAAGGCATCGGTGGTTGGGGGTGCCAAAATGGACCACCCCAATTTGTGGATCCCTCAACCAAAAATTCGGTTGGCAGGGAAGGAGGGGAGTCTAGGCTACCTCCATCAGATAGAACAGAGAGAGTAGGAGAAGATGTTGGTTTATTGCAGTCATCCAGGTCTGTCACAATGGAGCTAGATGTTGAGATTGAGCAAGAAGTATTGTTCAATGAAAAAAAAATTCTAGACTGGGCCTGATAGGAAGATTCAGAGGTTTTTGGCCAAGCTTGATGGGCCTCCACCAATGGATTTCTCTCCATTGGAAGAATGTTACAGATGGGTATATTCAAATTTATCCCATGGCAAGAGGCTTTTTCATTGTTGTTTTTGAAAAGGAGCAGGATAGAAATAAGATCCTCTGTGACTATCACTGGGATTGGGAAGATAAATATCCTTTGATGTTAAAGCCATGGCATTCAAATTTCAATCCAGCCATTAAAGTGTTTGAAAAGGTTCCCATCTGGGTGAGACTTCCCTACTTACCCTTACATTTTTGGTTTGATTCATGCTTAGAGGTTGTTGGGAACTCTTTAGGGAATTTTCTAATGGTGGATGAAGGCTCTTCAAACCTACTGCACTCAACCTTTGCGAGGATTTTAGTAGAAATGGATGTGTCAAAAGCGCCTCCGGAAGAGATATGTTTAAAGACTTCGAAAGGAATTTGGGTGCAGCCCCTGGACTTTGAAGGGTCGCCCTTTAGATGCAGAGTTTGCTTCAAAATTGGTCATTTGGCTGCTGAATGTGCTAGAAAAGAGCAACCAAATCAGCCTCCTGGTGGGAAGGTGCTGGCCCCCAGCACTATACGGTGGAGAAAAAGGATGAGAACCAAATGGGCCTTCAGGAGAAAAGAAGGGAGGAAGAGGGTCAAGCAGGTAAGGAGTGGGTGGAAGGAATTAAAGAGGTTCAGCAACAAAATGGTGTTGTCATGACACAGGATGGGAACTCGGGCGGGAGCAGAGACAAGGCAATTTGCAATGGAGGGGAGACCCTCAAAAATGGAGCAGCGACACCTGAATGTTGGGAGAAAAAAAGTCCGGTGACGTTACAAGAAAAAGATTCAAGGAAATGAATTTCTGGTGATCATAACCATTTAACTAATGGATGTTTGGATGGAGTGGTGAAAAGCCCATCCGACAAACCATTTGACTAGCAGGAGTCGGCTGCAAGGGTCGAGGATGGCTGGCAAACGGTCAAGGGAAAGAAAGCGAAGAAAGTTAGAAAGGAAACATTTGCAATGGTTCTTAGATCCCAAAGGAAGAGAAGACCAATTTTACCTCCGACTTCTTGACCTATTAATAGGTCCTTTGTAAGGGTTTTGTGTGGTCTTAGGCTTGTTGTCTTGTGTTGGTTGGGGATTTTTGTAGCTCTTGAAGCAGAGTGTTCTATTGATAGCTAGTGTGTAGGGTTTTTATATTGGAGTTTAGTGGGATTGATGAAGGTTTTTAAGTTGTTTTTTCAAGAATTTTCGCTATGTAAGTTTATTTTAATTTCAATAAAATCACCTTTGTCACCAATCAAAAAAAAAACTACACGTCCCACACCTTGTGCATTTGGGCGACTAACATGGTCTACCATTAGCAAGACCTACACTTAAAATAATTTGACTAGCAGCATGGAACCAAGATTTTTTGAATAAATAACTCACCAAATTTATCTTCATGCTCCTTTTCAAGCAAAACGATCAATCCCTTAAAATAATATTCTACTGTCAACCATCAAATCTCCTCAAATTTTCAAATTAGTCAACGCATCTATGAATCTTGAATGAAATCACAAAGAATTGGCTAAGAGAGTTTTTGTCCTCAAAACCAATTTGTCGTAGGGTTTTCATGCTAAGTGTTACACCCCGAAATTGTATAGTTACTATTTTAGTAATGCTTAGAGCATTTTGATCGTAAGGAAGGATTTGAATGAATAAAATGTGTTGAACCTTGTTATCAGTTTAAGAATCTTTTTACATGTTATGATTGGCTCATTCTATGTTCTTGATTGATGTTATTCTTGGATAAAGCAATGCATAAAAAAGAGTAATTAGTCTTGTTTTTATAATTGATTTATATACTGCAAATGTTATGAGCAACTGTCGTGGTTTTGTGCCAATGGATGCAGGAACAAGAACTATTCCTCCAAGCGGAGGGGAGACATCACTCGGGAGAGGGGCTTGGTCGGATAACCGGTAAAGTTAATCAGTTGAGCATACACACACTTCACTAAGGGTTTTGGGAACTGAGTCAGATTGAGTTATCTTGATAAGTCATCCTTAGGCTTAGGAGTTTTGGATTACTTCTTTATGCTTTATGAGTGGTGCTACTTGTTGTCTGACTTATTGTTTTGTGAGCCTTGAATGTGAAATGTGAACTGATAAGTATGGTATAGACAGGATGTATATGCATATACGTGTACCACTCATGTACGTAGCAACAGGTATGACATGTCGATACAGATGTATGATGGGCAATTATTATGCCATACACATGTGTCAACATGGCATGCATATAGATACATACACATGGCTAGCACACCTATAAACATATGCACACTATCTATGATGTTTGTTATAACATTATATTGATGCCTTAAATTTACAGTTAAACGTATATATATATATGTTTGCACAAACAAGTGTATTGAGGGTATGCTGACTGGCTCGCAATACACTTATTTGGATGATTAAATACAAATATGTATAGATATATTTAAGTGTAAATATATGAATGTTTATATATATATATATATTAAATATTATATTTAATATATACGTTATTATAGTTTTACCAGGAATAAATATATAGATATATATAGTAATATTTAAATATTAAAACATTTAAATATAGATATATATATATATATATTTATTATGGTAAATAAAACTTTAATAAAATATATTTAATATAATACAAAATATAAATATAACATCTTAATTATATTTTAAATAAATAAGATCTTAGAAAATAAATAAATTTGACTTGTATAGTCATTTGGCAAATAATATGTATTTACCATGAGTAAAATAAATAAATGACTTTTATAGTCTTTTTGCTAAAAACGTATGAAGTTTATTTGGTAAAATAAATGTATTTAAACATTGGATAAAATGTATGAGGAATATCGAATACTTTATGAAGCATTTTAAAAAGGCTAAAGTCGTGAAATGTTTATACGCCAAAACTTCAAAGGTTTTGAAGTGAAATATTCAAGATTTATGAACAAAAGGAAATCACGTGCAGCTGCAAACTCACACGCAAGACCAGGTCGCGGCCTGTTGAGACTCCGTTTTTGTGAGTGAGGAGAAAGTTGAATGATAGGCTAGATGGAACGCATTTCACCAGTGACGTTTTCCTACCAGTTATAAAATCCGCCATTTTTGGGCGCCTCTAATGAATACACCTGTAGGTGTCTATCATTCACATTTTACCATGTGTGAGTGGAAAAGTTCTTCTTGAATAAGGTCGAATCATCTCTCAATTTGCTGAGTAACTTGTTTTTAAGCTGCCACAACATGAATTGATTGGTTCAAATGTAAAAGGTGTCAATTCTCATGCCAAAATGTTAGCAGGCATGAGAATTCGATGTTGATGTTTTGCAGCTATGGTCTGCACTTCATCGCACAAATTCCAAGGAGAAAGCAAATTAAATGTATAGCCATTCGGCTATTTAACTTATAGCATACAATAAACATAAAAGAAGAAAGGGCCGACCCTATTATCTATTATTGTTTGGGCCGACCTCATTCATATTTTATCTTTTATTTGTTTCACTAAAGAGGCCGACCTAAGTGAAACGGCACCTTGTGATGTATATATGCAAGGTCACTTTGTCATTGTAAAGACATTGAATCTCAAGCAAGTTCGCACTATTCTTTATGAGCAGAATTCGCAGTCCTAGAAGAAGTTCATACTTAATCAGCAGATCATCATCTTCTAGCAGCAGATCATCATTTTGTAGCAGCAGACCGATTTCAAGGAGAAACATATTCATTCGTATCTTTGCATCTAGAGAGAGGTGCTATTATTTATTGTATCAAATTCGGCATTGTGTTGGGCCTGAGTTCAAGCAGATTTCTGCTCTTATTCCTTAAATATATAAGAGATATATTTGCTGGGTTTTTCTCCCTCAAGAGGAGGGTTTTCCCAGGGTATCTTGTTGTGTTCATTGTCTTATGTGTTGCATTTCTTTTGTTAAATTGATTATCTAATCTGATCTAAGAAACACTAACATTCGAAACCTATATAATGAGCTTGTTACATTGCCATTTTTACCAATTTACATCTGCTTTGCAAAATTCCGAATTTCCTTTGAGAGCCACCATTTGTCTTTGTTGTATTTCGAACTTGTTTAGAGAGAGAACCAATTCACAATTATCACTGCCATATTGAGAGGACTGTGGAATTTATTTGCTGCAATACCTGGAATATACCCCCTCCATTTTGTGAGTAGAATCTGGAGAAGACAATAGGGAAGCGAATATAAAAGAAGAAGCTATAGACTGAATTCATTAGCAACAAGGAAACAGGCATGAGAATTGTCTTTTATTACTTCTGTTATTTTAGTTAAATAAATCGACTTGCTTAAATTATGCATTGCTTTGCATTGTGGTATGAAGTAGGGTAGGAAAGTATTAGAATAATTTTGTTTCCTATTTTAGCTCGATTTCATAGAAGGAATTCTATTTATAAAGGAATAGCTTGATTCCATAGGGAAAGCTTGTTTATAAAGGAAAAGCTTGATTTCATAGGAATAGATTGTTTATAAAGAAATAGCTTGATTTCATAGGGAAAGCTTGTTTATAAATGAATAGCTTGATTTCATGGGAATAGCTTGTTTATAAAGGAATAGCTTGACTTCATAGGAATAGCTTGTTTATAAAGGAATAGCTTATCCACATAAAAAGAAAGGAAATGGTGGAATACTTTTTAATAGAATTTTACTTGATGAATTGTATTTACTTGAATACTGCTTGATCTCCTTATATAAAGGAAAAGAGGAACTAGTTATTAAATACTAGGTCAAGGATGGAACCAGTACCAAGGTAGTCTAAAGCTTTAAAGTTAGTAGGTTAACTGGGAAAAGCTATGTACTCCATGGATAAAGAATTCCATGTTAGGAGTTACCCGAGGGACCCTTGTTGACTGCATTCCAATCCCTGATTAAGTAGATGATGTAGGAAGTCTGGAGTGATTGACTACCCACGGCAAAGGACTTAGCCTACACATAGGATAAGACAGCCTTAAGTCAAACTGAACCTGACTTAGTGCATGTGATAGATGACCGTCAGTTTAAATACTGCCGAAACACTTTGGCCAAAATAGTGTAGTACACCTACGTCCACTTAGACTGTGAAACGATTACACTGTCAGTTCACCGTAGTCCAAAATACATACTAGATTGAAATTGTGAGGACACAAGGATTTAGTTATGTAGGATTTCACACTATGCTCAGTTGATCATATAGAACCGGTTACCCAACCAATCTCTTCGTAGAAAGAAGAGTCGTCTACTTAACTAGTAAACGTGCGAGGGACCGCATTATAATTCCGTGGTTGGCGGAAAAGCACCTGAGTGATGTTTCTCCTCCACAGTAGACTTCTGATGAACCAAGGTTTGAAAGGGAAGAACCTGGACCGTCTTATTCCTATTTGCTCAAAAGCTTCCGAGCTATGAATGAAACTTGTAAGATTCTTACTTTGTTACTTATTTGAAAGAAAAGTAATGTTGAATTGCGTACTCTGTTATTTACTTGGAAAAGAGAATAATGATGTATTGTGTCAATTATTTCCTTATGATGAAATGTTGCAATAGAATGAAAAGAAAATTTTATTTACTTTGTCATTATGTATATCTTTCCTTGTATTTTATTTGTGAAAGTAGAAAAATTTTGTTTACCCGGATTGGGGGTTGTTACACTAAGACTAAAGATGAACAATAGTTCTCTTCCAAAGTTGAAAATTACCAGTGAAAATGTTAGGAATGCCTTTTCCTCCTCAACTCTCCTCTTTATATGCCTTTTTTGAAAATAATAAAATATTGTTTCCATAACCTTTAATTTCCCGCTTAAAGTGACCTTTCAATTCAATTTTATTTTTGGGCCCAGAAATAAGTCACTTTTATGTCTCCTTAATAACAATCCCTTTTTAAATAGTTAAATATAAGTTGTCTTTCTATTTTTCACTTTTGACAACTTATATTTAACCATTTAATTACGTTACAAAAACATATTAAAATAGCCCAAAATACAAATTCTAACCACATCACCAATACCTTAAGTGCATAAGATATCCATCTATATGAAAGTTGATGCTTCCCAAGGCAACAAACTTCTTTAAAAAGTGTGGAGTGCTCCCAGAATGTTGAATCTACATAGGAAAAGTACCATTGTACTCATCTTGGTTCTAGGAACTCCTTGCTACTATCAAAATATTTTTCCAATAAAATTGGCGTTCTCCAAGGAAGTTGGAGATTTCCAAGGATGTTGGAATGGACCCAAAAAGAGACATTACAAATCAACTAACCATAGGAACAACTCACCAATTTTGTGGATCAAGACATACTCAACTATCCACGAACCAAAAACAGCTGCCATGCCCCCCTTACTCATGAAGGGACTCAAGATGAAATTGGTGCTTCTCATGCAAAGTATCATCTTTGAGCGAGAAGCTAGCTTGAGATGATAAAAATCCTCCAACCTCTAATGGGACCTATTTAACTCTTAAAACAGATATTCCTTCTCATTGTCATTGTCAAGAGAGTCTTGATCATGTATTTCAAAATTACATCTTTCTCCCTCAACTTCAATAGCAATCAAAGCATTATTTGTTTTTAACTTGTCGTCAATAAGATCCTTGGCACATTAAATGCAATTCAAGAGAATGTGTCCTCTTTGATTATAATAGAAGCGTTTGAAGTTGTTATTCTTCCTTGTTGAATTTTTACATTTCTTTACAAATTAAGTTGTTTCTTCAGCAACTAAGTGATTTTTAGTGACTCTTTTCTCTTCATCAATCAAGGAAGACATCACATTTTCTAAGCTTGGATTCAATTTCTTTATGCAATATTGTCAAAGCTTTAAGGCATACTACTTAATAAAATACCTTTGGCATCATCATCATCAACCATAAATTCTATGCCAACAAGTTGATTAAGAAGAGAACGATATGTCAACAAGTAGATTAAAAAGAGAACTAAATGTACTAATATGTTGAATAATATTGTCACCCTCTTTCATCTTCAAGCTAAAATGTTTTTGCTTAATGGGCATCTTGGTGCTTGCAACCTACAAACCAAATAAAGAATTAAGACCCTCCCAAATTTTCTTTGACATTTTTTTTTTATCAATATGATGCAAATAAGCATCAGATAATCCGAGAGCAATCAATGTGGCTTTGCAATATTTTGCGACCCAAAGAGGCGAGTATTGAACTTGTAACCTCTCACACTAATTATCAATTCCTTCATCAACCAAAATTAAGTTTCCAACTTAGAAGCATGAACCTTCAACTTACATTTAAGAGCATATTTGAATGACTTAGCAAAATCTAACTCCCCTAGTCACACAATTGATTTTTTGTTCAATGCTTTTATATGATATTTTAAAATCAAGTTGAATAAAGAAACAACAAAAGTGATTCCTTACCTCCACAATAGTATCTTATAAGAATTTATTATTTACTCTTGTAGGCGGTTTTGCCAAAGATAAGAGAATGATACCCAACGATCTCCATTTACTCTTATAGGTACCTCCCACAACCATTGTAGACTCTCAACAGCTCTTCCATTTTGTAAAACAAGACTTTTAAAGGTTTACTGCAGATCTGTATTCTCTAGAGCCTTTGTGGAGATTGCTGTTCACAACATTTTTATTTTTCTTCAATCAGCTGCTACATTTGGAGCCTGCTCTTTTCCCATATGTGCTTCCAGTTATCTTCTCTGCCTTTAATGGCATTCAACACAACAAATATGCCTTTGAAGACAATAGAAAGGGTGACACTAAGGTAAATTTTCCATTCGAATGGAACTCTAATTTGTTTTGAGGGCACATATCTTCAGCAGTGCTCTAGTATGAATGTTATTGGTATGCTACAGCATCCAGCATTGTATTATATATATATATTGAAACTTGCAAAACAAGCACGGCTTCACGAGGCAGGGAACTGACGGTACTCTAATAAAATTCAGAGATTGAAACTACATCATGATTATAGAGCAATAGAAATATTAAAGACTATATTATGCATTCAAGATACATTCACTCAATCTAATGATTTCAATACATTACAATATGGCTTTAGAAAGCCATTATATTCTCATGCAAAACCAACTAACTCACCTGCGGGAAAATAACTTCCCAACAAACTAATTATTCTAACTTATTCATTTATAAACTACTAACATTTGTTTTATTTGTTTGTTTATCTAACATTATCTAATATACTAAAGATGTAATAATTCCAACAGTCATCACTCACTATCATTTTATAATGTGATTCACCTTCTTGAGTCATATTTGTGATCATTAGGGGAGATTCTTGGTTATCAATTGCTTTTCCCCACTTCCTATTAACTGTAAATTGATGGTAAGACTAAGACTGCTAATTGCACTTTATCCCTTAGGATCGTCAACAAAAGGCCCATATAGGGGCAAATATCCCTTGGGCAGCAAAGATTCTCATAGTTTAATTAAGGACTAACTCACATCATCTTTGGTGTAAAACAGATAGATGGAAGAGGCCAAAAGAAAAATGGGAGGAGAGAATTTGTGTCTTTTGCACAGCAAGGGTAGTTGAATGAGGAAAACACTTTATTTTAGCATGTGAAGCTTACAATGACATTCAAGCCAATTACACAGATATTTTAGCAAGGATTTGTGCAAAGAGGAGATAGTTGAGAAAATGGGGGAATTCATCATCAAATTAAATAGCAAAGGATTAACAATTTAGAAAGCTAAAATGACATGGTCTGTTTTCCCATAGGCTATCTTTGGCCTTGTGGATGTTAAAAATCCTTTATTATATCCTTCAGTCCATGCTCTCCGCAATCTTAATCAAAAGAATAGGCGATGGAGCACTTATTTGCATGTCATTCTAGATAGCTACAAATAAGCCACCAATGTTTCTACAAGACATTCCGATTTCAAAATCTATTATGGCTTCCACATTTCGGTGTCATATGAAATTCAGGTTGCTCTTACAACTACATAAATTTCCCACCAACAAACGAAGTAGGACAAAGCTTCTACCTTTGTGCAATATTTGAGCAAGCTGCATGCAAAAACTCAAGACCTTTAACAAAATCGGGCCAAGTTGAAGGAACTTCATGACCAATATCAAGTTCCTCATTCTTTTCAAGTTTGTGATCATGTGGATAAAAAAAAATTTCACAACAAACATCACAAGTTGAAGCCTCTCAGATATAGACCTCCAACTATTGTCCAAGCAATCAGATCTAATGCTTTTCAACTTGATATTCCAGCTCAGCTTGGCATCTACGATGTCATTAATGTGAGCAAGCTCAACTTTTATGAGTCATCTCACTTGGAATAGAGAAGTGCACCAGCTCACTTGGAGCTGAGATTTTTATCACTCATCTTATGGCTACAGTTCTCAATTTTCGACAATGGCTGGTCAAATTTACCACGCTTGATGTTTGACTTTGGGCCCACACAACTTGCAAGGGGAAAACTAATACATACCTTGCCAACTAAAGTGGAACTCTACCAACCAATGCCAAATGGTTACCTAAGTTAGCTTTCACTAAGAAATTCACAAATCTCATCAAGAAATTCAAAATATCCCTTTCTAATTTTTTTTGTATTTTTGACAAATGTTTGACAAAATGCACATGAACTAAATAAATGCAAGAAACTAATTTACTTTGATCTAGCCACTATTTGCACAACTGTAACAAAATACTAGTGCTACTAATTGAAATTTATCTCAACACAACTGCACACGAAGGCAACATATATCTATGGCTAGAAATGTCACACCAATATTCTCATTTGATAAACTTGGAATTGCATACATCCAATTCTGCTCAGAAATAATTAAAAAAATACACTTCTATCCTTCAATTCATAACTGAAATGGCAATGGAATGGACTGCTAGAACCACTATGAATTGGACAAATTAATAGTATGTACAAAATCTGCTTGTTACAATTGGTACGAACACCTTTTACTGATCCTTAACAGGCTGCACCCAAAATATGAAATCAATGCTCACCAGATAATGATGCAGCTAGGGTTTAGAAACATCCAAACTTCCCCCCACACTGGTCGCTCACTCTCAAACTCTCCAAATACCTCCCTTATAGCCTGTACAGCTCACTTCTGAAAAGTTTGCAGCCACTAACAAATGATACAGCCTGCTATGGTAACCTCCAAATGGTATGACATGCTTACTGATTCCTTCTTATCAACAAATAATCAATAGAAATTTGCTAGCAAATGATTCTTTCATTCAATCTCCAACTTCAGGTTCAAACTCGAACAATATTCACAAATCTGAAAATAATTTATTAACTCCTCCACACATACCTCCATAAACCCTCTATCATTCAACTCCCTAGTGAACTTTGGATAAATCCACTCCAATGGCTAGGAGGGTTTCCATCCTTGAAACGATTCTTCACCGAAGGGTTTTCATCCTAAGGCAAGAAATGTGAGTGGCCACTCACTCTCAAAGCTGGGGTTTGAAAAAGAAAAATGCCAAGAATGAATTTCTCATCTCAAACTCTCCCTTTTATACCCCTTTTTGAATAATTGAAATATTATATTTTATTTTCACCCTCAAAGTCACTATTTTTTTTTTTTTAATTTAACTCTACATTTGGGCTTCAAATAAGCCACTTTAAAAAAAAACTATCCAACTTTATCAAAAAATTAATTAAATATAAGTTGTCCGTAAAATGAGTGTCTTTAAACAACTTAATTTAAAGAATTAATTATTCCCTTGCCACATCCCAATCATCCTGCAAAATTTAATAGGCTAAGGATCTCCACCAATTGTTCATGCCTGTGAAGCGGACATTACAAAATTGAGTATAATTTCCTCTAAGAAGGGAGAAAATGATGAGGACATACCATGTTGTTAAAAAGTTAACTGTAATCTACATGCAAGTGGGCTGATAGAAATTATGAATGCTGTATAGGTAGCTAGATATAAAATAATTGACAGCAGAAACAGCTGAAGGACGGAATAAATTGAAAGGTTGGTGAATAGCTGGAACAGCAGTAAAAGGTAGATAGCAACTAGTTAAAGAGGAAAATGGACAATTGGAACAGCTGTAAAGGATAGATGGACATTTGGAACAGCTATAACGAATAGATAGAAAAAAATTAAAAGTAGGTATACATCTAAGAACAATAAATAAAATTGTAAGATTTCTTTCATATACATAAATGTTTCTCTTATGTAACAAAAACACAGACAAAAACTTTCCACAATATTGTCCTATCAACTGAACTTGAAGTTTCTTTTGATAAGATGTATGCAATAAAAGATGTTTTCTAAAGCTGTATTTATATGTTATATATGAATTCAATTGGAAGAAAATTTAATATTATGTTGAATCCATATATACCATTGTGCTAGTTGGTTGACTATTACACATCTCCATCACGCATGATTCATGCACTTTATGATTTGGTGACCTCCTACTTGAACTATCATATACTAGGCACAAGTTCTTACCAAAATCAATAAAACTTGCATCTGAGCTACAGAAAAAGGAAGGATATGCAAATAATAAAACGAGATATGAGCTCATCAAATAGTTAATTAAACGCATGCCCCTGCTTCCCCCACTTCCTCTATTCCTAAGCCAATATATGCCTCTGGTTTATCAGTACATGTTAAAAGTTACATGCTCTGTTGCTTGTAAACCTACTTATCATGGTTGTTCATACCAGTGTATGGACTGCTCTCCAACATATACACCCATAAGTACATAGTTGAGAAAATAAAAGCAATATATTGTCCAGGTCTATTGACTACAATAAATATAGATCCTGAAAATTGAAATTTAAGTTTCAACTTGAAATTTCATCATAAAAGGGGAACAAAAGAAGAGTACAAGTACAACTATCAATTTTCCCAAGCTTGAATCCTAGTTCTAAAAGATAGCAAAGTTTGGGTCCAATTTCCATTTCAAATGCCAGAGAAAAGTGAAATGAAAGGGAATCATATACATTGCTAAGAATATAAACAATACCAATTTTCTTTCTTAAACGAAAAATGTATTTTATATATATAGATATTTTTCTCTAATTTTTTATACAGAAATGTTCCAGCCAAATTGTTTTAAGGGGTTTAAGGTCTTTTAGTATCTAGTTCACATAGGCAAGCTTGGAGCTCTAGACTGGTTGTGGAAGTCAGAGTTGTCTACCATTCAAGCTTCTCGTTTGGTGATGCATGCAAGGGTTCAAGATAGATTAGAAGTCAAATTTGCATTTGATCTCCCTTTTGTGGCAAGTGTGTATTAGATTCTCCTCATACAGTTTTTATTCTTTTCTTTACAGGTATGAAAGTACTTTTGTGATTAAGGTTGTCACCTCAAAAATTGTGTCCTAAAAAGTCTTTCGGTAGAGGCATTGATGTTTTTCTTTAGCCATTGCATGTTCCTTGGGAGCACTAACTTATTCAGTGTTTTTAACTTTATATTATCCTTATTAAACAAGCCAGCATAAAACCTTGTGTAAAAATTTCATTAACTGCTATATTCCCTGGAGACACATCCCCAACATTTTTTGGCGCATCCCCATACTGGCAACATTCTGAAGATGCAGGGGCACCTCAGAAACATCACCTTGCCATCCACGACCAAAAACAATTTGGCACTAACATCCCAAAGATGTTCCAGAAATGCAATGGCATTGATGATCCCCACAATCTCGGGGACAGCTGGACACTATCTTTTTTTTTTTACAAAACCCAAAATGAATTGAAAATTATTTTATTGTTTCCTTTTGTGGGACCCCAGACTACACTTTGCACTAAATGAGAGATTTTGGTCTACAAAAAACAGATTTTCAAGCTCCTTTATGGTGTATGACAGCTGCATGTTGTTAGGATTTTAATGAACAGACTTTGCAAGATTTGAAAGCAATTTTCAGTCATTTCAGTTGGCAAAATAGCATGGTTTTCAGGGTAAAATCAGAAAAAACAGTACTTAGGCTTTCAAGCTCCATTTGTACCTCTCAAGGTGGTGTTTTGGTCCCAAATTTGTGGTTTTCTATCACTGGAAACAGCAGTTTTTAGTTGTTTTTGCAGTCACAAAATTGCAGGTTTGCAACATATAACAGTAGAGATATCAGTCATAGGATAGTGGATCTTCAAATTATCATACACACATTTTGAGCTCCCTTTCAATGCTCTCAACATATATGATAATCAATTGATTTTGCTAGCATGTCGCAGCAGTTTTCAGTGACAGAACAGTTAGGGTTTCAGTGGAAAAACATCAATTTTCAGTCATAAAAGGGTGCCGATTTGGTCCTGATAGAAGTTTAAAGTTTTCTATCAGATTTTAGAGGCAGCAAATTTTCAAAGTGTAAAATGAGTGACAAGAGGCACCTTTCTCGTCAAAATGCAGCACCATTTCCAAATGGTGGAATCTCCTTCCAAATTAGTATCCAGATATCCTCAGATCAAGGATACCGATTTTAGAGGCAGCAAATTTTCAAAGTGTAAAATGAGTGACAAGAGGCACCTTTCTCATCAAAATGCAGCACCATTTCCAAATGGTGGAATCTCCTTCCAAATTAGTATATCCAGATATTCTCAAATCAAGGATACCGATTTGGGACGCATTATTATTTGAGAAATTGAGTTGGAAGAATACATTTGGAAAGGGAATAAGCTAGCAAGAAGACTTTGGGACAATGGTCGTGTTGAGGCAGCCTCCTTTCGGATCTCAATTCAAATTCAGGAACTTGTTATCACTTGTATGAACCACCACAATCCTAAGGCAAGGGAGATAGTCTCATTGAATGCACAAATTATTTGCAAGCTCAAGGACAGCAGCATATTTTCTATGTTTTAGTCATTTTGTAATTGAAATTTGCAACCTTTGGGCATTTTGTTGTATTTTTTTAATGTTATATAATATATATCATATGCACATTGACAATGAATTATGAAAGCAATTAAATTTTGCTAATTTGTTCAAGTCTCGTGTGAACTCTCAACTCAACTCTAATGTTATGTATTAAGGATCTATAATGTATATGATGAATGCCTAATCAATCTTATCATAATAATATTTCAAATTACCCTATTTTTTCAATACTCATCCCCTAAAATGGCCTCCACCAAATCAGTCCACGAAACACATCCCCCTTGTCCCTTGCCATCCCTGTCTTGAAAACTTGGTGTAACATAGATATTAAGTGATTTGGTGGAATGTGGTAAGATTCAAGTGGGAAAGGTCATCATTGATGGAGCCGATGAGTATGTGATAAGGGTAGAGGATTAAAATAAAGGACAGCCAAAACCAAAAACTTTTACTTGCTTAGTATTTAGATCAAATTAAGATAGTGGTTGCAGCAAATTATGTTTAAGAGAGGCAAAGTCACTTAGGGAAGTGTTGTGACCTTTTTTCACACATCACCCCATCAAGATGGGGACCCCCTAAATTTTGCTCCATTCTGGTCTTTTGGCTTTGGTTCGCTCTCTCTCTGGTCTCTGGTCCTTCCGGGGATGTCCCGTCGTTTGACCTAGGTTAAAGTATTGGTTAAGTCTGTGTAATTAGGGTTTTCATCCTTCAGGCTTATTAAAGGTCAAACTGAGTTATAAAATTGAAATCTAAGCTTAGTGCAGCAGTCAGAAGACTTCCAGCAGAGTCCCCTAAATTTTCACTGTATTCCGGCAACTTACTATTTTTAGTAAGTATTCAATTTGGGACTATTTTATTGAGATTTTGGAATTCTGTCAGTTCCACTGCGTCCGGGTAACATCAAGCTGCCTACACGTAAATTTTGAGCCAGGATGGAACTGACTTGCTATTTTTGGCGATTCGGGCTTGAGAGCCATTTTGAGGGGTTTCCACATGAGCTTTTCAGATGCATGTCTGGAGAATCCTTCTGGGTTTTCCAAAACCTTCGCAGTGATGTAATATGCAAACCGAGACGATCACTTTCAGAGTTCAGCGTTCGGAGGCTATTTTTAGGGTTCGCATGCAGTGTTTTTCAACGCATGTCGAGTTTTTCCTTCTTGGTTTTTCAAGAGCTTCGCAACGGTGTGACATACAAGCGGAGAAGATCGAGTTTCGAGGACTTACTATTTTTAACCGGTGCCTGCATGCAGACCAGTTTTTTGGGTTTTTCTGGGTTTCTTGAGATCCCACGGGCAATATGACATGCAAAACCATCCGGCAGTGGATGAGTCACTTTTTCGGGCAGTTTCTATTTTTAGCAGGTACACTCTGGCAGCCGCCCCCAACACTCCAGTTCAGCAAACAAAACGACATGCAGAAGGAACGAAGTCAAACGGAGATCGTTCGGGATACATACAAGTCAAATTAGGGTTTCCACTTTTATAGGGGGTAAAATCCAAAAATAGCCGAAATGAAGCACCCCACCAATGTCAGCACACTTCAAGGTACCTGCTGGCAAAATTTGAGCGAAATCGGAGAACTTACTATTTTTAGTAAGTCAGGGCATGGCTATAAATAGCAGGTCTGCACCCGAGGTTGGCATCAGAGTGACACTCAAGCTATCAAGATCAAGCGTTGCAACTTTCAGGCAAAACGAAGCTACTGAAGTCAGAAAGTCAAAACTTACTATAAATAGCAGGTGGCTATAAATAGCAGGTCAGGGCAGAGGACTAGCAAAACAGGTTCACAAGGTGAAGAAGATCATATGATGAAATTTTCAGGCAAAACGGAGCCTTAGAGGTTGAAAATCAAGGGACTTGCTAAAAATAGCACAACTTGCTAAAAATAGAATGCAAAAGCAATAGCAAGTAGAGACATGAAAATTTTCTAAGTATGGGAAAATGAAAGCAAGAGCTCTAAAAGGCGCCCACCTCAAGAATGAAATCTGGAAATTTTCTAAGTACAAAATTCAAAGTTGAGCAGAGAAAATGCGCCCACCTTCAAGGTTGATAACTTTAAAATTTTCTAAGTATGAAACGGAAGTGGCACCCCTCAAATGTGCCCTCACCCTCAAGTTGAGAAGAGTTCAAAAGTTTCTAAGGCATGAAACAAAAGTGGCCTACCACAAATGCGCCCACCTTCAAGAGAGAGTTCAAAAGTTTCTAAGTGTTAAAACAAAAGCTCATGGGTCAAAATGCGCCCAAGGGGTCAAGAGGGTGAAAATTCTACTAAGGCAAAAACGAAAGTTCAACTAAGGAAATGCGCCGAAGCTCCTCCCTCATATGCGCC
Organism: Sequoiadendron giganteum; assembly: GCA_007115665.2. NCBI lineage: Eukaryota > Viridiplantae > Streptophyta > Pinopsida > Cupressales > Cupressaceae > Sequoiadendron > Sequoiadendron giganteum. The sequence continues at coordinate 406,313,145 of CM021107.1, read as the reverse complement.
CAAGGTTCTTGGAGCCTAAAAAAAACGCCTAAGTGTGAGGAAATGGAAGCTTTATCAAAATGCGCCCTCAAGTGTGTGAGAAAGCAGCTAAGGCATGGAAATGAAAGCTTGCCTATGTATTTGCGCCCAAGGAGGATGTGAAGGTAAAAATGCCTAAGTGTGAGAAAGCAAAAGCTCACCCTAGCAAATGCGCCCAAGCTAAATCAATGAGGGATGAGAAACTTGGAATTGTCTAAGTCACAAAACAAAAGTAACCATGGCAAAATGTGCCCTCAGGGTAAATGGGAAGGCTTAAAAGTTTCCAAGTGTAAAAAAATAAAAGTGGACTATGTTAAATGCGCCCTCAAGGCAAGCCAGGATGAATTTATAAGAAATTTTCTAAGTCTGGAAAACAAAAGCTCACCATGCTAAATGCGCCCATCTCCAGCAAGGTCTTGAGAACGCCTAAGTGTTTGAAAACAAAAGCTAGCACATACAAATGCGCCCTCAAGAAGGATAAAAGGTGAAAAATAAACTAAGGCATGGAACAAAAAGTAGACCCTCCAAAATGCGCCCACCTCAAGTGTAAAAGGTAAAACGTCTAAGGCACTAAGGATGAAAGTAGAAGGAGCTTTTTGCGCCCAAGGTAATTGGAAGGCTGAAAACGCGTAAGGCATTTAAAAATCAAAGTTCCACCTATAGAATGCGCCCAAGTTGAAGTGATAGAGCCTTGAAAATGTCTAAGGCATGGAAATTTAAAATTGAATGAGAAAGAAATATGCCCAAGGAGTGAGGATTCAAATTTATTTCTAAGTATGTGGGCGAGGGGTGTATAAGAAAAATAATACCAAGAGGTCAAGTACGCCAGAGTTAGAAAATGTCAAGAATTAATTTCATTTTTTTCTAAGTGGAATAAATATTTCACCAGAGAAAATACGCCCTTGGCATGGAAGGATGATTTGATGAATTTTAAAATTTTCCAAAGGCAGTTGAAGGTTGACGAATATTTTTCAAGGGGAAGATTTAATATTGATGAATATTTTCCATGGGTCAAATGGAAAATTAAATGAACCTCTTTAAACGGCACCCGTGAATTGACAAAATTTTAAAATTAATTTCTTAAGGGAAATTTTAATATTTTCAGAGGAATTTCGTTTTGCCTAGATTATTTTCCTAACGGAAATTAAATCTCAGAGGATGAATTATTTCGAGCAGGCAAATAATTTTTAATCACCCGGAGTTGAACATTTTAATGAGAGAATTTAAAATGTCTAAGGCAAATTTTATGAAATTGAGGATTTAAATGGCAGACATTTTAAAAGTTGGAAATGAATCTACAACTCCCACGAAATTTTTCG
>CM021107.1:406235443-406311708 GCA_007115665.2 Sequoiadendron giganteum | reverse complement strand
AGTAGGGTAGGAAAGTATTAGAATAATTTTGTTTCCTATTTTAGCTCGATTTCATAGAAGGAATTCTATTTATAAAGGAATAGCTTGATTCCATAGGGAAAGCTTGTTTATAAAGGAAAAGCTTGATTTCATAGGAATAGATTGTTTATAAAGAAATAGCTTGATTTCATAGGGAAAGCTTGTTTATAAATGAATAGCTTGATTTCATGGGAATAGCTTGTTTATAAAGGAATAGCTTGACTTCATAGGAATAGCTTGTTTATAAAGGAATAGCTTATCCACATAAAAAGAAAGGAAATGGTGGAATACTTTTTAATAGAATTTTACTTGATGAATTGTATTTACTTGAATACTGCTTGATCTCCTTATATAAAGGAAAAGAGGAACTAGTTATTAAATACTAGGTCAAGGATGGAACCAGTACCAAGGTAGTCTAAAGCTTTAAAGTTAGTAGGTTAACTGGGAAAAGCTATGTACTCCATGGATAAAGAATTCCATGTTAGGAGTTACCCGAGGGACCCTTGTTGACTGCATTCCAATCCCTGATTAAGTAGATGATGTAGGAAGTCTGGAGTGATTGACTACCCACGGCAAAGGACTTAGCCTACACATAGGATAAGACAGCCTTAAGTCAAACTGAACCTGACTTAGTGCATGTGATAGATGACCGTCAGTTTAAATACTGCCGAAACACTTTGGCCAAAATAGTGTAGTACACCTACGTCCACTTAGACTGTGAAACGATTACACTGTCAGTTCACCGTAGTCCAAAATACATACTAGATTGAAATTGTGAGGACACAAGGATTTAGTTATGTAGGATTTCACACTATGCTCAGTTGATCATATAGAACCGGTTACCCAACCAATCTCTTCGTAGAAAGAAGAGTCGTCTACTTAACTAGTAAACGTGCGAGGGACCGCATTATAATTCCGTGGTTGGCGGAAAAGCACCTGAGTGATGTTTCTCCTCCACAGTAGACTTCTGATGAACCAAGGTTTGAAAGGGAAGAACCTGGACCGTCTTATTCCTATTTGCTCAAAAGCTTCCGAGCTATGAATGAAACTTGTAAGATTCTTACTTTGTTACTTATTTGAAAGAAAAGTAATGTTGAATTGCGTACTCTGTTATTTACTTGGAAAAGAGAATAATGATGTATTGTGTCAATTATTTCCTTATGATGAAATGTTGCAATAGAATGAAAAGAAAATTTTATTTACTTTGTCATTATGTATATCTTTCCTTGTATTTTATTTGTGAAAGTAGAAAAATTTTGTTTACCCGGATTGGGGGTTGTTACACTAAGACTAAAGATGAACAATAGTTCTCTTCCAAAGTTGAAAATTACCAGTGAAAATGTTAGGAATGCCTTTTCCTCCTCAACTCTCCTCTTTATATGCCTTTTTTGAAAATAATAAAATATTGTTTCCATAACCTTTAATTTCCCGCTTAAAGTGACCTTTCAATTCAATTTTATTTTTGGGCCCAGAAATAAGTCACTTTTATGTCTCCTTAATAACAATCCCTTTTTAAATAGTTAAATATAAGTTGTCTTTCTATTTTTCACTTTTGACAACTTATATTTAACCATTTAATTACGTTACAAAAACATATTAAAATAGCCCAAAATACAAATTCTAACCACATCACCAATACCTTAAGTGCATAAGATATCCATCTATATGAAAGTTGATGCTTCCCAAGGCAACAAACTTCTTTAAAAAGTGTGGAGTGCTCCCAGAATGTTGAATCTACATAGGAAAAGTACCATTGTACTCATCTTGGTTCTAGGAACTCCTTGCTACTATCAAAATATTTTTCCAATAAAATTGGCGTTCTCCAAGGAAGTTGGAGATTTCCAAGGATGTTGGAATGGACCCAAAAAGAGACATTACAAATCAACTAACCATAGGAACAACTCACCAATTTTGTGGATCAAGACATACTCAACTATCCACGAACCAAAAACAGCTGCCATGCCCCCCTTACTCATGAAGGGACTCAAGATGAAATTGGTGCTTCTCATGCAAAGTATCATCTTTGAGCGAGAAGCTAGCTTGAGATGATAAAAATCCTCCAACCTCTAATGGGACCTATTTAACTCTTAAAACAGATATTCCTTCTCATTGTCATTGTCAAGAGAGTCTTGATCATGTATTTCAAAATTACATCTTTCTCCCTCAACTTCAATAGCAATCAAAGCATTATTTGTTTTTAACTTGTCGTCAATAAGATCCTTGGCACATTAAATGCAATTCAAGAGAATGTGTCCTCTTTGATTATAATAGAAGCGTTTGAAGTTGTTATTCTTCCTTGTTGAATTTTTACATTTCTTTACAAATTAAGTTGTTTCTTCAGCAACTAAGTGATTTTTAGTGACTCTTTTCTCTTCATCAATCAAGGAAGACATCACATTTTCTAAGCTTGGATTCAATTTCTTTATGCAATATTGTCAAAGCTTTAAGGCATACTACTTAATAAAATACCTTTGGCATCATCATCATCAACCATAAATTCTATGCCAACAAGTTGATTAAGAAGAGAACGATATGTCAACAAGTAGATTAAAAAGAGAACTAAATGTACTAATATGTTGAATAATATTGTCACCCTCTTTCATCTTCAAGCTAAAATGTTTTTGCTTAATGGGCATCTTGGTGCTTGCAACCTACAAACCAAATAAAGAATTAAGACCCTCCCAAATTTTCTTTGACATTTTTTTTTTATCAATATGATGCAAATAAGCATCAGATAATCCGAGAGCAATCAATGTGGCTTTGCAATATTTTGCGACCCAAAGAGGCGAGTATTGAACTTGTAACCTCTCACACTAATTATCAATTCCTTCATCAACCAAAATTAAGTTTCCAACTTAGAAGCATGAACCTTCAACTTACATTTAAGAGCATATTTGAATGACTTAGCAAAATCTAACTCCCCTAGTCACACAATTGATTTTTTGTTCAATGCTTTTATATGATATTTTAAAATCAAGTTGAATAAAGAAACAACAAAAGTGATTCCTTACCTCCACAATAGTATCTTATAAGAATTTATTATTTACTCTTGTAGGCGGTTTTGCCAAAGATAAGAGAATGATACCCAACGATCTCCATTTACTCTTATAGGTACCTCCCACAACCATTGTAGACTCTCAACAGCTCTTCCATTTTGTAAAACAAGACTTTTAAAGGTTTACTGCAGATCTGTATTCTCTAGAGCCTTTGTGGAGATTGCTGTTCACAACATTTTTATTTTTCTTCAATCAGCTGCTACATTTGGAGCCTGCTCTTTTCCCATATGTGCTTCCAGTTATCTTCTCTGCCTTTAATGGCATTCAACACAACAAATATGCCTTTGAAGACAATAGAAAGGGTGACACTAAGGTAAATTTTCCATTCGAATGGAACTCTAATTTGTTTTGAGGGCACATATCTTCAGCAGTGCTCTAGTATGAATGTTATTGGTATGCTACAGCATCCAGCATTGTATTATATATATATATTGAAACTTGCAAAACAAGCACGGCTTCACGAGGCAGGGAACTGACGGTACTCTAATAAAATTCAGAGATTGAAACTACATCATGATTATAGAGCAATAGAAATATTAAAGACTATATTATGCATTCAAGATACATTCACTCAATCTAATGATTTCAATACATTACAATATGGCTTTAGAAAGCCATTATATTCTCATGCAAAACCAACTAACTCACCTGCGGGAAAATAACTTCCCAACAAACTAATTATTCTAACTTATTCATTTATAAACTACTAACATTTGTTTTATTTGTTTGTTTATCTAACATTATCTAATATACTAAAGATGTAATAATTCCAACAGTCATCACTCACTATCATTTTATAATGTGATTCACCTTCTTGAGTCATATTTGTGATCATTAGGGGAGATTCTTGGTTATCAATTGCTTTTCCCCACTTCCTATTAACTGTAAATTGATGGTAAGACTAAGACTGCTAATTGCACTTTATCCCTTAGGATCGTCAACAAAAGGCCCATATAGGGGCAAATATCCCTTGGGCAGCAAAGATTCTCATAGTTTAATTAAGGACTAACTCACATCATCTTTGGTGTAAAACAGATAGATGGAAGAGGCCAAAAGAAAAATGGGAGGAGAGAATTTGTGTCTTTTGCACAGCAAGGGTAGTTGAATGAGGAAAACACTTTATTTTAGCATGTGAAGCTTACAATGACATTCAAGCCAATTACACAGATATTTTAGCAAGGATTTGTGCAAAGAGGAGATAGTTGAGAAAATGGGGGAATTCATCATCAAATTAAATAGCAAAGGATTAACAATTTAGAAAGCTAAAATGACATGGTCTGTTTTCCCATAGGCTATCTTTGGCCTTGTGGATGTTAAAAATCCTTTATTATATCCTTCAGTCCATGCTCTCCGCAATCTTAATCAAAAGAATAGGCGATGGAGCACTTATTTGCATGTCATTCTAGATAGCTACAAATAAGCCACCAATGTTTCTACAAGACATTCCGATTTCAAAATCTATTATGGCTTCCACATTTCGGTGTCATATGAAATTCAGGTTGCTCTTACAACTACATAAATTTCCCACCAACAAACGAAGTAGGACAAAGCTTCTACCTTTGTGCAATATTTGAGCAAGCTGCATGCAAAAACTCAAGACCTTTAACAAAATCGGGCCAAGTTGAAGGAACTTCATGACCAATATCAAGTTCCTCATTCTTTTCAAGTTTGTGATCATGTGGATAAAAAAAAATTTCACAACAAACATCACAAGTTGAAGCCTCTCAGATATAGACCTCCAACTATTGTCCAAGCAATCAGATCTAATGCTTTTCAACTTGATATTCCAGCTCAGCTTGGCATCTACGATGTCATTAATGTGAGCAAGCTCAACTTTTATGAGTCATCTCACTTGGAATAGAGAAGTGCACCAGCTCACTTGGAGCTGAGATTTTTATCACTCATCTTATGGCTACAGTTCTCAATTTTCGACAATGGCTGGTCAAATTTACCACGCTTGATGTTTGACTTTGGGCCCACACAACTTGCAAGGGGAAAACTAATACATACCTTGCCAACTAAAGTGGAACTCTACCAACCAATGCCAAATGGTTACCTAAGTTAGCTTTCACTAAGAAATTCACAAATCTCATCAAGAAATTCAAAATATCCCTTTCTAATTTTTTTTGTATTTTTGACAAATGTTTGACAAAATGCACATGAACTAAATAAATGCAAGAAACTAATTTACTTTGATCTAGCCACTATTTGCACAACTGTAACAAAATACTAGTGCTACTAATTGAAATTTATCTCAACACAACTGCACACGAAGGCAACATATATCTATGGCTAGAAATGTCACACCAATATTCTCATTTGATAAACTTGGAATTGCATACATCCAATTCTGCTCAGAAATAATTAAAAAAATACACTTCTATCCTTCAATTCATAACTGAAATGGCAATGGAATGGACTGCTAGAACCACTATGAATTGGACAAATTAATAGTATGTACAAAATCTGCTTGTTACAATTGGTACGAACACCTTTTACTGATCCTTAACAGGCTGCACCCAAAATATGAAATCAATGCTCACCAGATAATGATGCAGCTAGGGTTTAGAAACATCCAAACTTCCCCCCACACTGGTCGCTCACTCTCAAACTCTCCAAATACCTCCCTTATAGCCTGTACAGCTCACTTCTGAAAAGTTTGCAGCCACTAACAAATGATACAGCCTGCTATGGTAACCTCCAAATGGTATGACATGCTTACTGATTCCTTCTTATCAACAAATAATCAATAGAAATTTGCTAGCAAATGATTCTTTCATTCAATCTCCAACTTCAGGTTCAAACTCGAACAATATTCACAAATCTGAAAATAATTTATTAACTCCTCCACACATACCTCCATAAACCCTCTATCATTCAACTCCCTAGTGAACTTTGGATAAATCCACTCCAATGGCTAGGAGGGTTTCCATCCTTGAAACGATTCTTCACCGAAGGGTTTTCATCCTAAGGCAAGAAATGTGAGTGGCCACTCACTCTCAAAGCTGGGGTTTGAAAAAGAAAAATGCCAAGAATGAATTTCTCATCTCAAACTCTCCCTTTTATACCCCTTTTTGAATAATTGAAATATTATATTTTATTTTCACCCTCAAAGTCACTATTTTTTTTTTTTTAATTTAACTCTACATTTGGGCTTCAAATAAGCCACTTTAAAAAAAAACTATCCAACTTTATCAAAAAATTAATTAAATATAAGTTGTCCGTAAAATGAGTGTCTTTAAACAACTTAATTTAAAGAATTAATTATTCCCTTGCCACATCCCAATCATCCTGCAAAATTTAATAGGCTAAGGATCTCCACCAATTGTTCATGCCTGTGAAGCGGACATTACAAAATTGAGTATAATTTCCTCTAAGAAGGGAGAAAATGATGAGGACATACCATGTTGTTAAAAAGTTAACTGTAATCTACATGCAAGTGGGCTGATAGAAATTATGAATGCTGTATAGGTAGCTAGATATAAAATAATTGACAGCAGAAACAGCTGAAGGACGGAATAAATTGAAAGGTTGGTGAATAGCTGGAACAGCAGTAAAAGGTAGATAGCAACTAGTTAAAGAGGAAAATGGACAATTGGAACAGCTGTAAAGGATAGATGGACATTTGGAACAGCTATAACGAATAGATAGAAAAAAATTAAAAGTAGGTATACATCTAAGAACAATAAATAAAATTGTAAGATTTCTTTCATATACATAAATGTTTCTCTTATGTAACAAAAACACAGACAAAAACTTTCCACAATATTGTCCTATCAACTGAACTTGAAGTTTCTTTTGATAAGATGTATGCAATAAAAGATGTTTTCTAAAGCTGTATTTATATGTTATATATGAATTCAATTGGAAGAAAATTTAATATTATGTTGAATCCATATATACCATTGTGCTAGTTGGTTGACTATTACACATCTCCATCACGCATGATTCATGCACTTTATGATTTGGTGACCTCCTACTTGAACTATCATATACTAGGCACAAGTTCTTACCAAAATCAATAAAACTTGCATCTGAGCTACAGAAAAAGGAAGGATATGCAAATAATAAAACGAGATATGAGCTCATCAAATAGTTAATTAAACGCATGCCCCTGCTTCCCCCACTTCCTCTATTCCTAAGCCAATATATGCCTCTGGTTTATCAGTACATGTTAAAAGTTACATGCTCTGTTGCTTGTAAACCTACTTATCATGGTTGTTCATACCAGTGTATGGACTGCTCTCCAACATATACACCCATAAGTACATAGTTGAGAAAATAAAAGCAATATATTGTCCAGGTCTATTGACTACAATAAATATAGATCCTGAAAATTGAAATTTAAGTTTCAACTTGAAATTTCATCATAAAAGGGGAACAAAAGAAGAGTACAAGTACAACTATCAATTTTCCCAAGCTTGAATCCTAGTTCTAAAAGATAGCAAAGTTTGGGTCCAATTTCCATTTCAAATGCCAGAGAAAAGTGAAATGAAAGGGAATCATATACATTGCTAAGAATATAAACAATACCAATTTTCTTTCTTAAACGAAAAATGTATTTTATATATATAGATATTTTTCTCTAATTTTTTATACAGAAATGTTCCAGCCAAATTGTTTTAAGGGGTTTAAGGTCTTTTAGTATCTAGTTCACATAGGCAAGCTTGGAGCTCTAGACTGGTTGTGGAAGTCAGAGTTGTCTACCATTCAAGCTTCTCGTTTGGTGATGCATGCAAGGGTTCAAGATAGATTAGAAGTCAAATTTGCATTTGATCTCCCTTTTGTGGCAAGTGTGTATTAGATTCTCCTCATACAGTTTTTATTCTTTTCTTTACAGGTATGAAAGTACTTTTGTGATTAAGGTTGTCACCTCAAAAATTGTGTCCTAAAAAGTCTTTCGGTAGAGGCATTGATGTTTTTCTTTAGCCATTGCATGTTCCTTGGGAGCACTAACTTATTCAGTGTTTTTAACTTTATATTATCCTTATTAAACAAGCCAGCATAAAACCTTGTGTAAAAATTTCATTAACTGCTATATTCCCTGGAGACACATCCCCAACATTTTTTGGCGCATCCCCATACTGGCAACATTCTGAAGATGCAGGGGCACCTCAGAAACATCACCTTGCCATCCACGACCAAAAACAATTTGGCACTAACATCCCAAAGATGTTCCAGAAATGCAATGGCATTGATGATCCCCACAATCTCGGGGACAGCTGGACACTATCTTTTTTTTTTTACAAAACCCAAAATGAATTGAAAATTATTTTATTGTTTCCTTTTGTGGGACCCCAGACTACACTTTGCACTAAATGAGAGATTTTGGTCTACAAAAAACAGATTTTCAAGCTCCTTTATGGTGTATGACAGCTGCATGTTGTTAGGATTTTAATGAACAGACTTTGCAAGATTTGAAAGCAATTTTCAGTCATTTCAGTTGGCAAAATAGCATGGTTTTCAGGGTAAAATCAGAAAAAACAGTACTTAGGCTTTCAAGCTCCATTTGTACCTCTCAAGGTGGTGTTTTGGTCCCAAATTTGTGGTTTTCTATCACTGGAAACAGCAGTTTTTAGTTGTTTTTGCAGTCACAAAATTGCAGGTTTGCAACATATAACAGTAGAGATATCAGTCATAGGATAGTGGATCTTCAAATTATCATACACACATTTTGAGCTCCCTTTCAATGCTCTCAACATATATGATAATCAATTGATTTTGCTAGCATGTCGCAGCAGTTTTCAGTGACAGAACAGTTAGGGTTTCAGTGGAAAAACATCAATTTTCAGTCATAAAAGGGTGCCGATTTGGTCCTGATAGAAGTTTAAAGTTTTCTATCAGATTTTAGAGGCAGCAAATTTTCAAAGTGTAAAATGAGTGACAAGAGGCACCTTTCTCGTCAAAATGCAGCACCATTTCCAAATGGTGGAATCTCCTTCCAAATTAGTATCCAGATATCCTCAGATCAAGGATACCGATTTTAGAGGCAGCAAATTTTCAAAGTGTAAAATGAGTGACAAGAGGCACCTTTCTCATCAAAATGCAGCACCATTTCCAAATGGTGGAATCTCCTTCCAAATTAGTATATCCAGATATTCTCAAATCAAGGATACCGATTTGGGACGCATTATTATTTGAGAAATTGAGTTGGAAGAATACATTTGGAAAGGGAATAAGCTAGCAAGAAGACTTTGGGACAATGGTCGTGTTGAGGCAGCCTCCTTTCGGATCTCAATTCAAATTCAGGAACTTGTTATCACTTGTATGAACCACCACAATCCTAAGGCAAGGGAGATAGTCTCATTGAATGCACAAATTATTTGCAAGCTCAAGGACAGCAGCATATTTTCTATGTTTTAGTCATTTTGTAATTGAAATTTGCAACCTTTGGGCATTTTGTTGTATTTTTTTAATGTTATATAATATATATCATATGCACATTGACAATGAATTATGAAAGCAATTAAATTTTGCTAATTTGTTCAAGTCTCGTGTGAACTCTCAACTCAACTCTAATGTTATGTATTAAGGATCTATAATGTATATGATGAATGCCTAATCAATCTTATCATAATAATATTTCAAATTACCCTATTTTTTCAATACTCATCCCCTAAAATGGCCTCCACCAAATCAGTCCACGAAACACATCCCCCTTGTCCCTTGCCATCCCTGTCTTGAAAACTTGGTGTAACATAGATATTAAGTGATTTGGTGGAATGTGGTAAGATTCAAGTGGGAAAGGTCATCATTGATGGAGCCGATGAGTATGTGATAAGGGTAGAGGATTAAAATAAAGGACAGCCAAAACCAAAAACTTTTACTTGCTTAGTATTTAGATCAAATTAAGATAGTGGTTGCAGCAAATTATGTTTAAGAGAGGCAAAGTCACTTAGGGAAGCAGCAGGATCATCAAAACCTTTAAATGCGCAAAATGCAAAACCTCATGTTGCAAAGCAGGGCAGCTAGATGTTTGAAAAGCAAGAAAAGATAAAAGTGGAGGGAATTATACACTAAACCTCTCCCTGAATTGGTTATTGATGGTAAGCAGATTCGACTGAAAATGTGGTTACATTTTTTGTGCACACAAGTGATGAAATCCTTTCTTAAGTGCTTTTTATGAGTGGCTCCTGAATTTATGTGAAGACAGAAAGAGCAAACAAGACGTAGAAAGACGGCATAGATGAAAAAAGGAAACAACAAAAACAAGTTCCATGTAATTCTCAAAGGGAGAAAGAAGGAACTTATACTAATATCCATGGATAACCAAATGTAGGTCAATGGAACTCAAAAGTACAACAATTTGCAATAGAAAGTTCTAGGAAAAGAAACCTAAAAAGGCCCCATAAAGGGGAAGAACAAAAGCAAAGAAATAAAAAACAAAAAGGGACTACCAACACAAGTAGTCAAGCCAAGAAAGGGGAACAACAACCCCAAAGAGCAAATGTTGAGAAAAATTGGAGAGCAAAATCCACAAGGGTGGTGACTTCAAATGGACCTGCTACAGATGTGGATAGATAGATCAACAGGCTTATGTGTGTTTGCAAGCCAAGAGGAATTAGGGTTTCTTAGAGAAGCAAGTGCATGTCACACAAAGATGAAAGGAAAGGAGAGCGAGGCAAAAAGTGCTGCTCCAAATTATGGAGAAAACTTGAAGATGCCAAGGGCATTGTAAACTAACCAAAGTGGAGAATGAACCAAGTGAAGGACAAACAATAAATGTTGCAAGTTGAAATTTGGGGTAAGTAGCATAGTTAACTTGGTGTTCGTAGAAATGGGTCAAAGATTGAGGTTAAAAGATGTCATACACCACAAACTATACAAAGCCCGTGGTTATAGAAGGAACATCAAATCACTATGGCAAGCCAATGCAAGGTTGCATACCACATTGGAGAATATGCAAATGAGGTATGGTGTTGTAATGTCCCCTAATTGGGAGTGCCCTAAATTTTCACTAATTTCATTAATTTAAATAACGGGGTTTAGATAGTATCTTCCCTCTGATTGAGACACTACACACAAGTTAGAACCATTTACCATAATCAAACTGATTAGCAGATTATAATCATTTATCACAATAATAATAATTAGCAGATTACCATAATTATATATTGATAAACTCATGGCCAATCATCAATTCAATCACAAAGTATTCTAACATCCTTGGAGGGTTCAATCATAGGAGAGTATGGGAGAACGTGACTTGATGGGGTGCCTTGGACCCTTTTTACCTAGACCCAAGAGTGGATATACCATCCCTCTTGGCCTCATGTGGCCCATGCCATCCATATGAGGTGATCTATCTAGGAGGTGTCTTTTCCGTTATCCCCTCATCTTGCCAACCATTTCCCTCTCCCTATGATTTGACCTCTTGTGTTGTTTATCCACGATGGAGGAGTGAGACTACAATGGGTGCCCTGAAAATTCCATCTCTCCTAAGCCCAAAGCGATGTACCCTTTGTACCCCCTTGGCCTCATGGGGCTCATCTTGTCCCCATCTGAGGAGGCGTACCTAGAAGAGTGCCCCATCACCGGTCCCCTCTTGTAATCTCAGTTCCTTCTATCATGGCTAAATGTTCAAGGCATATGACAAACATATATTAATCACATTTACTGATATGATAATAGCAGTAATATGTCATTAGTAACTAGAATGTCCAATTAAATAATCACAGCCATTCATATTAAACCATGCTGCATCATATGACTGTAAATTAGGTCTCATACCACCAGTTCAAGTAACCAGACTAATGTACAAATAACAATTAATGATTATCTCTGATTAAGGGAATGCAGACCTCGATTCCTTATATTTGACTTAATAATCGCTGTCCTGTTTATTGGTTTCCAGACTGAATCTGCTTTTCTCCCAAACGCTTTTGTCTGTACTCAGATTCCTAATTGATTTTCTTCATGCCTTCAATAAAGGAATTGACCTCCCTTATATCTCCATATGAGAAGACACGTCTCTTTGAAAGATGCTATCCTTTAGAAAGGACGTGTCTCTTTGTTAAGAGATAATCGTTGCCTAAACTCTGCCCTCTTTCTTGTTAATGAAGTGTTATCCTTTTGGGGATAGAACCACTGCACTTAATTAGGAATAATTGTTGCTGCTTAATAAATCGTTCCTTTCCTTTTTCCTATCGCTGCTCTTGACCACCCCTTTTATATTTGATTTGGGCGATCATATTATATATGCTTTTCATCCCAAGTGTGGTTGGCCAATATTGCTGGTCAGCCCTGTTGTGACCTATTTCACACATCGCCCCATTGCAAATGGGGACCCCCTTCTTTTTCTTTTTGGGTTTTTGCCTTGGTAGCACAACTGCTTATCACCATTTTATTTACATTGAGGAATTAGAGTTTTTTGGAAATCATCTGAGCCAAGTAGAGAATTCAAGCCCATGGAAGTGCTCAGAAGGACCGGTAGACAAGGAACGCCATTGCTTTGAGTCAATTCTAACACTTCCTATTTTTTAGGGATTCTACTTTTTTGCTTTTTGCTTTTTGATTTTTGGCATTTTTAGGTCATTTTGGAGTTCCTATTTTTTAGGGATGCTTTTTGCTTTTTTCTATTTTTAGAAATTTTCTATTTTTGGAAAGTTTCTATTTTTGGAAAGTTTCTATTTCGGGAAAAGTTTTCATTTCAAAATCCTACTGACTGTGAAGCCAATGTACCTCCAGAATGAGCAAATCAACAAAAAAATCAAGGCAAATGGTGAAAGATTGATGAAAAATGGCTAAGACTGGGAAATTCACCAACGAGAAGGAATGGCAAGCCAAGCATGAAGTCTGCCCTTGCCTTTGGCAAGCCAAAGGCAGGCACTGGCAGGCCAAGAGTGAAGTCCGCCCATGGAAAGGAAGCCTCCAAGATCGCCATGGCTTGATGAAGTGCAAAGTCCACCCTGTCTTGGCAAGCTCCAAGTCCGCCCTTGGCAGAGAAGACACAAAGTCTGCCCATGAGAGAAGTGGATGGAAAGACAAGCCTCCAAGTCCGCCCATGTCAGAGAGATGTCCAAGTCCGCCCTTGGACAAGGCAAGGCTAAAGTGCGCCAATGTCAAGGAGAGGCTAAAGTCCGCCCAACTTTGGGAGAGGAAAATTTTCTAAGGCATGGATAAAAAAATATATGCCTAGAGAGAGAGGGGATCAAGCTAGCATGAAATTCACTCCTCGGCATGACGGAATGAAATCCTAAGGCACGAAAGGAAGGATGAATGGCAAGGCAAACATGAAGTCCACCCAACTCAACATGAAATAAATTTCTAAGGCATGGACGTAAATGCAAAATGGCAGAGAAACCTCCAAGTCCGCCCAACCCAGAAGGAGAGAGAAAATTTGAAAATTTTGACTAAGTCAGATGTCTGGCTAAGTATAAAGTACGCCACAGGAAGAGAGATTTGTCTAAGGCATTAGCCAAAAATACGCCAAGCATGGAGGATGGCAGAGCATCATGGCAAGTCCGCCCTCGCCTGTGGCAGGCCAACCCCAAAGTCCGCCCTTGCTCTAGAAAGACAACTTGCAAAGTCCGCCCTTGCCTTGGAAAGAAATGGCAAAGCATCTTGAAAGTCCGCCATCAGCCTTGGCAAGCTAGCCTTCAAGTCCACTACCCTCTGGAAAAGCCATCATGAAGTCCGCCATAAGGAAGTAAAGAATGGAAAGACATTGAGGAAGTTCGTCCAAGGCATGGATCAGTCAAAGTCCACCCTTGGCAAGAGGAAAATTGGCAAACCTACTAAGAAGTCCACCCAACTTTGGAGGCAAGGAAAATTTCTAAGGCATTGGTAAAGTGCGCCAAGCATTAGAATGTCTAAGCACTCACCAAGTTCACCTAGTATGAAGATGGCAGGCCGAAGACAAAGTCCGCCCAAATGGAAATGCACATGGTCTAGCCAAAGATGAAGTCCGCCAAAGCATGTCTAGCCAACCTTGAAGTTTTCCATGCACTTATCCAAGCCAGCTTCAAAGTCCGCCTTGTCCAAGACACAGCCAAGTCCGCTAAGGAGAAAGAAAAGAATTGGCTTGCCAATGAGGAAGTCCGCTCAAGCATAATAGAAAATTGGCATGACATGTGCCAAAGTCCGCCAAGGTTAAAAACAAACATGGTAAAATTTGCCAAGAGGAAGCAAAAAAATGGCTAAGTGTGGAATTTTCCTACAATAAAAGGATCAAATTTTGACTAGGTGTTGGAAAGAAAACGGGAAAAATGAAGAGGAATAAAGAGGAAATGAATAAAATTCTTGCCCAAGGATGGAATCTACCCTACTTAGCACAAGCCAAACTCAAAATTGAAGACAAATCCACAGGAAAAGTTCATTCGAGCATAAAGATGGCCAAAATCTTGGCTAAGTGTTGAATGGTCAACATGAAGGCGTTACATAATGAAATTGAATAGCCAAAATTTGGCTAAGTATAAGAAATACTTCACAAAGAAAGTTCCAATTTCCTCCATTGTGGTGAAAGCGTAGGAGAGTTCTTCTCCAAATTCAGGGCACTTGAAGGAATTTCAAAGCAATCAGGAAGGAAAAGTTCAATAACTATTCCAAGGGGAGACTTCCAGACTTCGAATGCAAGTGAGAAGAAGAAATCAAAATCTCAAAGGAAATCCAAGATCAAAGCTAGGAAGAAACAGGCACAAAGGACAGAGTCGTTGGCAAAGAAAGATATTCTAAGGCAAGTACATGGAAAAATAACCAGCTGACCAAGGAGGACATCCAGCACGCTGAGGTGGCGCCTCGTCATCTTCTAACCAATCAAATTGTTTCGAGTCAACAGGTCTAGGTTCAATGAACCTGACTTATCCATAGAATTGGTTTATATTTAGCAAGAAGGACAAGTGTCCCAGAATATAATTTTCTCATTGGTCGAGAGGTAGTTAATTATGACAAGCCCTAATTAGGGTTTTATTTTGTAATCTCGATCATTGATTCAAAATCAATCTTGGCCATTGAATTGTAATTGGGGAGCCTATAAATTGAGCTCTCTCCTCATTTGTAATTTGTGAAGTGAGTAGTATGAGATTGTTGCGATAGACTATTTCCATTAATAAAAGCTCTAGTGCATGATTTGCTTAGAACCACTTTTGTTTTCAAATAGTGTGCAAGGTTTACATCTTCTCCTTCAACACTTAGACTAGAGTTAGAGTAGAATTTTATTTGAGTGTTTGTTAAATGAATGATAGATCTGATAGTGGTGATTGGTGAAATCTAGCTCATACTTTCTTTGGATAGATGATTTGTATCCAATGCGTAAAGTTAGCCTGAGCTCTTAAATTGTGGATGCTTAACTTCAGTCTTATTCTAGACATGAAAATCATAATCACACCCCTAGAAGATTGCACCCACTTTGCGTAGTTGTCCTAAGGAGGCAAAACAAAGTGTGGTTCCTTGTTTCATCTAATCATTGTCGTCTCTTGAGTTCTTAGGCGTAGATTAGCACTCCTAAACCCTTATCTTTTTTTACATTTTTTTTTTTGGAAATCCTAAAATTGAGAAAACCCAAAAAGAAAGAGCCTTCAATGTCAAAATCGTCTAAGTCCTTAGCTTGCAAATAAATTCTAACGTAAGTCCCCTTGTGATTACTAGCAAATCACAATGCCCACTGATTTTATCCACACGTCAGACCTGACAAAAGAAACCTTGGAATCGCCATATGATCTTCTCGCAATCTTAGCAAGAAACCTTGGAATCGCCATATGATCTTCTCGCAATCTTAGCATACGCGGTGATCTTTCAAGAGAGGATAGAGTGTCTTTGGGCATTTTATTCTGTGTTCGGTGGGTATTAAAACACACACCAACAGGCCCAAACAAGTGATGATTTAATTTTATTTAATAATAATCATGGGCGCCACAAGAGGAAGTCGGTCCTATGAATAATATTTTAATTTAAAATTCTTGATGGACTCGGCCCCCATATAATGTAATTTGTTTGTTGGATATTTATATCATGAGTAAGGTTGGCCCTCCTATGGGTATTTTAAATTGATTTAATTAATTCTTTATGCTAGTCAGCCCAGGTTTAGTATTGAAATTGTGGAGGCATGACAGGTGTAATGTAATCCCAATGGATGTGTTTCATGAGTTTGTGGGAAGGCCATGGTGGTAAGAAAAAAACACAATTCATAATGGGTGGAAGAACACCCTCACCATCAAGAAGGATGTTAAGAAGTTTGAGTTGTTGCAATGAATAGATCTAGTAAGTAGAGTGATGTTGTTGAGAATCAAGGAGTTTCTCAAAGAGGTGAGGAACATAGAGGAGTGCTACGCAATCATGCTCAAGCCCACATAAGAGGAGATGTCATCACACAGCTCAAAGGATTTGAAGACTATAGTGTTACTCAAAGAGTACAAAAATCATGTTAGTAGTAAGATACTAAAGGAATTGGCGCTAGTGCAAACCATCTCACATTGTGTTGATCCAACCCCAAGATTCAATTTGCCAAAATAAGGCACCACGTGAGTCATGATATGAGTGTAGGACTCAATAGGCAAGTAGAAGAATTGTTGGAAAGAGGTTTGATCAAAGAAAGCAAAATCCCTTGGATAGTGCCTACAGTACTTATGCTAAAGAAGGGAGGTGAATTGTGAATGTGCACAAACTCAAAGGCAATAGACAAGATTACCACAAGCATAGTCCAGAAATTTGGACTCAGTAGACCCAAATTTGACTCAAACTCAAAGGCTCAACTAAACTTCAAACATTCAAAATACATAAGTTTGTAAAGTAATCTTTAAAACACACATAAAACTAAATTTATAGAAGTCAAAATTAGGTTTCCCTTCATTTATAGATCAAACAATGAGTTTAATGCACACCATGGTTTCATATGATTATAAATTACAAATCCATTTTATATTTTTACAAGCTTCATCTATGGGAAACATGGACCCAAAACATTTTTTTGCTTTTTAAAACTAAAATAAAAGTCTAGAGGCCACTACCCCTAGCGAGGTCAAGGGGAAGTGCCCCTTGTGAGGATCTAGCAACACCCCTAGCACATTCCCCATGGTGATATAGGGAAAGTCAAGGAGCCACCAAGCCCAAATTAAGGCCTTCAAGGCCACACAAACCCTCAAAGTCATGAGTTTTTGAGGAAAAACATTAGGCTTTTCCAACGAGGAGACTTGAAACATACACCCTCAATCTGTCCCTTTTTTTTTTCGATGTGCTTTGATAGAAGGAGACAGAAATGCAAAAGGTGTATTTTTAAACAATAACGAACAAAAATAAAGTAGATTACAGCAATGAAATGACTCAAAAATTTCACAATATTCAAAGATACAATGAGCAGAAAATTCCAGATTTAATTTATGAAGAGAAAATGTGATTTTTCTCAATTGTAAAGACAACCAAATTCATAAAATGACATTACATATCTATTTCCAACATACCCATAAAGATTAGAGAACTTTGACAAATTGCTCTACTGGCAACCAGCAAACTAGAGGTGCAAAAGATGCAGATATCTCGTCAAAGACTTGTTGTTTCACTCCCCTCAAGATTGCTGAGTGTTACCATGCCCTGGGCGCCCAAAAACCATCCAAAATACACCCTCAAAGTTCAGCGACCAGCTCCACAAAACCCATGCCCTCCTAGAAACAGTACGACCTGCCTGGGAAGTGGTACAGCCAGCTTAGAAAGGTAACTTTCTGAGTTTTAAGGTCTTCAATCTGTTGTTATTGAATGCTCAGAACAGTCCTTCAAATCTGCACTGAAAATAGTCTATTAAACTGAAGCTATCAAACCACAATGAAGCCCAACTGTGATTTCTAACTGAAAATCACCAATAAATCTTCCAAATTGGATCTTTCACCAACGTAGAAGATGATCCTTGCAAGGGTTGACGTTCTCACAAAGCCACATGATGAACAAGTTCAACTAGCAATGTATTCTCCAAAATAATAACCAGCATATCAAAAGAGTTCTTCAAAATTACTTTTATATCCCTCCAAAAGCAACGCCCCTTTTTGCCTTTTACTTTCGATTTAATTTAAAATTACTTTTTATTACCCCAATGTAGCGTCCAAAACCATAAAGGCCCCATTCATTTAATTAAAAACATTTTCACTTAATTGGGCACCATATAGTCCCTTAATAAATCAAAAATAATGATAAAGTTAAATCTTTAATTTAACTTTATGAATTAATAACTTATCATTATTTAATTCAAATCCCCTGGACTGTATCAAACATCGAAATAATACCCAACACTATATCTGCCAACCAAACTAAATATAGCAACACTGACAACTGGCCCAGTTAGTGCCCAAAAAGGACTTACTAAAAATAGTAAAGATTGGAGAAAACACCCAAAACCACTCCAAAAGGTGGTGTTTCGCTAACTCAACCACCAATAATCAAATAAATATCTAATAATGTCATCCTGCAGAACCAAACTAACCCCAAGGATTCCCTAACCCTAACACATTAGCCTACGAGAATCTGTCGAATAGGCTAATTGTCCACCATACTGAATTGCTTAGGAAGGGGATATTACAAGACTCATGAGTTGCTCAGCCAAGGGTACCAAGTACGACAAGGAGATTGCTTTTGTAGCAAAAGGAATACCTTAAGTAGCAAGAAAGACACTGCACAACAAAGCAATCTCTTACACCACCATTAGAAACCCTTACAAGCAACTAGGATCTCTTGCAAAGCAAGAACGTGCAACAACTAGGATTTATTGTGCAGCAACTAGGATGTATTGTGCAACAAGTAGGAATGTCTTGCATAGTTACTAGGGTCCCAAAAAAACTTGGTTCTAAAAATTGCACAAATTTGCTTCTCGAATCCACTTCAAACTCATGTGAATTGACTCAAACAAATTTGAAAATGCTATGTGAAGAACTAGCATGGTTAGATTTTAACTAAACCAAAAAATCATGTTTTTTCTACTTTCTTTTGCATTTTCCTATGTCCCACAATCAACCCACATATGGGTAGTTTGCATGGTGAATTTTTTGAGTACTCGCAACAAGTCTATACCACAAACTTGAGGAAACTCAGCGAAGAAAATTGGTGAATTCAAATTCAAGTTACTTGGGGTGGAAAATTTCTCACAAGTGCTCGACAAGTTTTAAATCTATGCCATCAAACATCAATTTCTAATACTACAAATGAATAATATCTTAGATTGTTTGAGCAGAGCATGATAAATTTTGAAGATTGACCTCAATAGCAAATGTCATCAAATCATAATCCAAGAAGGAGATTAGTGAAAAACTATATTCAAGACAATGGATGGCTTGTATGCGTGGATGGTGATGTCATTGAAGCTAATGAATGCTCCAAACACATTTGTGAGGCTGATAAATGTGATCTTCAAGTTGTTTCTTGGCAAGTTTTTGATCATTTATTTGAATGACATTTTGGTGGTCAATAAAATGAGGAAGGAGCATCTTGCACGCCTACAAGAAGTTTTTACATCGATGAAGTTGTGTATTGCTATGCCCTTTACTCATCGAATATATTGGGATCTGTGATAACCAAATATGGCTCACAAAAACCTTATTTCCGTCATTTATTAGTTCCTATGTATATTGTGAGCTAGGTTGGCATCATTGGGATTATGGGATTAATATTACCCAATTATGCCTATAAATTAAAGGTGGTGAGTATTTGGTAAGCATTGTATTGCAAGTTACATTCTTATTGTAATACTTTTGAAGGTTTCCCCTCTAGAGTGGCTTATTCTAATCAAGTATTTACATCTTTTTTCTCTTATATTATTCTCTTGTGCTAAGTAGTTTTATTACAAGTTGTATTAGAGTATGTTCTTGGCACCTTCAAGGAGAGAAAAATAAGTATTTTTTGGTTTAGGAGGTCATGTTGTCAAGGGCATATCTCTCTCATAATTGTGACTTTTTTAAGACTGGAAGAGTGATCAAGGATGCAACAAAGAAGCTACAATATAGATTTGGGAAAATTTGAAGTTGTTTTGAAGGAGTTATTGTTACATTAAAGTTTTTACCAAATTCGCTTCAAGGCTGCAAAACAACAAGTCTTTTGGAGATTTTTTCACCAAGGCAATGATTGGACTCGCTTAAGTTTAATAGAAATTTCAACAAATTTGGGTTTGTTTTGAATATGTTCTTGTGGAATTAGTTGATGACACCATGGTGTGGGCTTCAACAAGAAGCAAGGAAAGGAATCTATTCACACCAAAGAAACCTCCAAATAGAAAGGATCTCATAATAGAAGAGATGGTGTCCCTAGATTTTGAGACTTGCTTTAAATGCAACAGCCACCAAGTTCAAGTAAGAAATTTTTTTAACAATAGCTTCCAAGTTAGATCTAATGCAATAGTTGCTCAAAAAAGGTTAAAAAATATTTTCTCTAGATTTTCCACTATCACCACCAAGAGTTTACATAGTGGGAGATTACATTCTACATCAAAAGCAAGTATGTGCTTCTCGTAAAGTGAATCTCACCATGGCACCAAACAGAATGAAGCGATGACATGACCAACATAAGAGTGAAAGGAATTTGAAGGAGATTGGGTTTTTCTAAGGTTTCAACCATATAAGTAAATGTCCTTGAAGCAACAAAAGAAGGAAAACAAGATCTTACCCAAATATTATGGTTCTTATCAAATTTGCAAGACATTGGCAATGTGGCATACATGCTAGAGTTACCTCCAACCATAGAAAAAATTAATATTTAATTATGAAAAAAATCAAATTTTCAAATAATGTAAACAAACAAAAGAAAAAAGAGAAAAACTTGTTTTTCTTTAAATTTAATAGCATAGAGATACATAGAGCAAATATAAATGAGTATTTAGCCAATGAAATGTGGAATATAACTTTTCATATTTATGTTCATATCCCTAATTGCATTGCATTGCACAATAAATACTACATAGTGCATAAATGATAACTAGAAACTAATTGTTTTCAAATTTTCAATTACAATCTATTTTGTACAAAGTCAAACTACAAGCTAAGTACAAAGTTCCAAAAAATCAGACGTAGTCAATGACTCTTGCTACTACAAAGAAAGTAGCACTAGAGGGATGTAGGTCTTGATGATGAAGCTCCTAGGTTAAAGCCTCTCTTGAGTCATTCGACTACAAGTTCGTGTTCATGTTTGGCCAAGAAAAAATTCAAAACAAGCACCTCAACTAATAAAATTCAAACAAAAAATTGTGATTAAATTTGAATCATATAAATCTGTAATTTCTATTTTTATTTTAAAATATTTAAATTTATTTAAAATGTGAAAATTAAAATCTAACCTACAATATTAAATATTATAATTGTTTATCAAATTATAAATATTAATAAACATTTTTCATCTAAAAATTAAAACAAAACTACCACCTAACTATCCTCCTACGACACCCATCTAAAGTTTCCCTTGTCTTTGCTTTTACCTTAGACCATATGAGAGGGAAGACTTAACTTTGTCTTGTTGCATATTACCTTGCCTGGCCACCTATTCTCTCATGCATCCATGATGTGTTTCATGTTTTAATTTTGAGGCAGCATATTATATATGTGACACATGTTCTTGATTGGGATGCTTTGCAAATTGAGGAGGGCAAGTAGCTTTCTTTGGAGCTTATTTGTATAATGCAACAACAAAGGTTGGACCTTCAAGATCAAGACCTCAGGCTAGGTGAGGGTCCAGTGGGATCAACATGATGACACAGCAATTATTTGGGAGGATGCTACGTAGCTAAGCATTCTTTATCCACACCTTTTTGTACGCTTTCAAGAGTAAGCTTAGTTTTAGGGGAGGGGGATGTAAGGCCCAAAGGCATATGTGCCTCATCTTACTATTTGATTATGATTTTTTATACCAATACCATATTTACCAATGATGTTTTGCATTCCCATCAAGATATTTGACTATCTATTTTGGATGCATATGTTATGATTTTATATGTTTGAACTTTGACAGTTTTTTAAATTCACTATTATCACTTTATTTGTCGATTATGATTATATTATCTTAGTTCAGCACTATGGATTATTGGTCACACGTCTTTGATATCTAGATTGTGCTCGTCATAGATGATTTTTAGTTAGATGTAGTTATTTGATATTGTCTTATGAATTATATCGCATTGGTTGTTTCTATGATGTGCTTTGGCTATGCTTGTATTGAGTAGATAAACTTGATGTTTTAATTGAGTGTGTCGGCACAAGTTCTCCAATGGTGATTAATTCAAAGATGATTGGCTTGGGTAAATGTGCTAGTTTGAATTCCCCATCTCACTCTATTGTGGGTTGCGAGCTGAGTCCTATGAAGCCCTATTAAACATGATCCATATCGATGTCAATTCTAGATTCTTGTTTTGTGCAAACCTATAAAGTATGTGTGTGAGTGCTTTACATAAATTTTCCTTCTTGTCATGTGTTGCATTTGCTTGGTTCTCAATATGAAAGGTTAGTGCTTTTGAAGCAACCAATATGGTTTATGAGTTTGAAAAGAGATTTTTATTATTATATACCTTAGTGAATAAGGTGTCAAGCAACTTATTTAAATGGCATTAGTAAATTGGAATGCTATGCATAAATCATTTGGAAAGACATCAGTCATGTGAAATGAAAATAACTAATATGGAAAATATCTATCTTTGAAAATTAACTAGTTACAATGTGAAAAGGGGGAAAAGGTCACTTTGGGTTTAGGGGTTTGAAACAAAAGATAAAAGGAAAAGCATTTGTAAAACAACTATTCTTTTTGCTTCATTTTTGTTGATGTTATAGCAACGGGTGATATCCTTCACTCTGTTGATGTTATAGGGGTTGGAGATATCCTTCACCCTATTTAAAATAATAAATAAAAGTAAGTCAGACTTACTATAAATAAATAATTAAAAAGTCGCCTTGTTTTGTGAAAGAGGCTGACCCTAAATGAAGAGACACCTTGATTTGTATATATACGGCAATGATCATTCATTTGATCATTCAATTTATTCAGAGATAAAATTGCACTTCAAGGAGGAGTTCGCACTTTTGCAGCAGATCGAAATATTGCATCAAGCAGATCGATATCAAGGAGAAATCATATTGTTTGTATATTCACATCTAGGAAGAGGTGCTATTCTTCAGTAAATCAGATCGGCCTTGTGTTTGGGCCAAGTTGTAAAGCAAATTTCTGCTCTCTTCATTCAATATATAAGTGATATATTTTGGCTGGGTTTTTTTCTCCCTCGAGAAGGAGGGTTTTCCCAGGGTATTTGTTGTGTTTGATTGTTCATCATTTTATATTTCTGCTTATTCTTCAATTCCGGTCTAAAACTAATATGGTATTAGAGTGGGTTTAAGACAAGACCTGATCAGATTTGAGCAAATTTTGTGGCCTTTGGCCAAATTTGGAATTGTTGAAGGAATCAATTATTTGGGAGAAATCAATATTGGAGTGGTAGCAATTGAAGGAATTCAATTCAAAAAGGGAAATTTGGATTCTGTTGGAGAAGTTTGAATTTTGCAGCAGGAAGCCATCCTTCAATCAACTTTTCATCGAGGGCAAATCTTTAAGGCAAAAGGTTGCAATTATTTCAAACCTAAGGGCAGATCTTTGAAGGTAAATTTGTGCAGAAAAAGAAGATGGTGAACGGTGTCAAGGTAGAAGATAGGCTTGATGGAGGTTCAAACTTCAACTCTTGGAAACCTAGGGTACTCATTGCATTAGAGGAGAATGATCTTCTTGATTTCATGGAAAGTGATATGCCTGAGCCTTCCGATGATACTGAGAAAATCCAATGGAAGAAAAATGGCACAAAGGCTAGAAAGATCATGATAGACTCTGTGATGAATCACCTAGTACCGATCATCTCCAAGTTGAAGATAGCTAAAGAAATGTTTGATACTCTAAAAGGATTGTATGAGATCAACAACACCAGCAGAGCACTTGCTTTGAGACAACAACTTCACCATGTAAAAATGGCTAAAGAAGATTCAATCATCTCATTCTTTATGAAGATCGCTAATTTGAGAGATCAATTGAGCACTATTGGGAATATAATTGTAGACAGAGATTTTGTTATGTTGGCACTAAATGGTCTTCCTCAATCTTGGGAACCCTTTATTCGAAGCATCAATGGGAGATCCAAATTGCCCAAGTTTGATTGTCTTCGAGCTGATTGTATTCAAGAAGAGTCCAGGTTGGCAGCAAGAGGAATTGGGCGAAACTATCATGATGTAGAAAATCAAGTTCTTGCTACACATACTTCTAGAGATAGAGGCAAAGGAAGAAAGAGGAATAGAGACAGAGAATCAAATTCTGCCCTAGAACTGAAGAAGAAGGATTTCTCTCACATTCAATGTTTCAGGTGTGACAAGTATAGTCACTTTGCTCGAGATTGCAAATTAAGGTCTACACAACATGTTTCTTCTGCGGAAATTGACATAGGGACATCTCAGAAGGAGCCAAGTTCTAAAGTCAATTCAGAAGGTTTCTTATTCTAAAGTCTATCAGTTTCTTCGAGGAGGAGGGATTAACTTTCAGAGGGAGTCTAACAAACCAATAGAGGCAACCGTGGACGAGGAGGTCAGGAGGTTGATGTCGTACTTGGAGCTTCAGAGGGAGTCACAACATCATGAAGACTTGTTGTAGTGTATATTTCTCTAAGATAGAGAAATGTGAGGTGAAAGCCCTTGTAGCATATATTTCTCTGAGACGGAGAAATATGAGGTGAAAGCCCTTGTAGCGTATATTTCTCTGAGACGGAGAAATATGAGGTGAAAGCCCTTGTAGCGTATATTTCTCTGAGACGAAGAAATATGAGGTGAAAGCCCTTGTAGTGTATGTTTCTTTGAGACAGAGAAATCTGAGGTGAAAGCCCTTGTAGTGTATATTTCTCTGAGACGGAGAAATATGAGGTGCAAGCCCTTGTTCATCTCTGAGACTGAGGCGAGACGTCATGTTGAGAGACTCCATGACGACATCACGTTGAGAGACTCCGTGATGAACTCTTGTACTTCTTTGAGACTGAGATGTGAGTGTAGCCATTATGGGTGTCATGTTGAGAGACTCCATGACATGAATATCTGGAAGGATACCTCCCTAGCTAAGAGGGAGTGTTGATGTTATAGCAGCGGGTGATATCCTTCGCTCTGTTGATGTTATAGCGGTTGGAGATATCCTTCACCCTATTTAAAATAATAAATGATAAATAAATAAAAGTAAGTCAGACTTGCTATTTATAAATAATTAAAAAGTCGCCTTGTTTTGTGAAAAAGGCTGACCCTAAATGAAGAGACACCTTGATTTGTATATATACAAGGCAATGATCATTCAATTTATTCAGAGATAAAATTGCACTTCAAGGAGGAGTTCGCAACTTTTGCAGCAGATCGAAATATTGCATCAAGCAGATCGATATCAAGGAGAAATCATATTGTTTGTATATTCGCATCTAGGAAGAGGTGCTATTATTCATTAAATCAGATCGGCCTTGTGTTTGGGCCAAGGTTTAAAGAAAATTTATGCTCTCTTCATTCAATATATAAGTGATATATTTTGGCTGGGTTTTTTCTCCCTCGAGGAGGGTTTTCCCAAGGTATTTGTTGTGTTTGATTGTTCATCAATTTGTATTTCTGCTTATTCTTCAATTCTGGTCTAAAACTAACAATTTTCTCCCCTTCATCATGTGCACTCTTGTTTTAAAAAAATTGATTCTCGTTTTCCTCACCAAGCCCATTTGGTGCATGTTGGTCTTTTTTGCTTTTAGGAATGAGATCTAGAGTAGGAGTGAAGTGCAATTCCACTACCCACCTAATCGAAATGAAACCTTGGGATGAGGCATGCAAGAGGATAAAACTTAAAACGATAAAATTGAATGGGGTTCAAATATGAATAAATATAATTAAGGCTTAAGTCACATCTAGTACAAAACATCCTATTAAGGGTTAATGGTTCAATTATGTAGGGAATTATCACAATCTTATCGTGATTGTTGAGTGCCATTGAGAATCTTCTATTATAGATGGGACCACACTCTTCAAATTCACAATCATAATATTGTTGTGGTGACAATTCACCATCCTAATTCCAGTAGCCACTTTCAATTGTTTCATCAAATCATTGTGTATAATTGGTATTAGTGAATTCCATGCATATGCATTAATTGGTGTTTGTAAAACCTTCATGTATGCTTTTCTTGGCTTTCTATGTACGAGATGTAATTGGCATGTGTGATTGTCCATCTGCCTTGTTTTGCATGCATGTTGTTGGACTACTCGATCAATCACCTCCTAGTTTAGATGGGTGTGCCTCAAGGTTCCAAATGGTTGGGTGGTGTTAATCATTGAAGCAACCTACACCCCTGACCCATTAAATGTATTGGATATGCAATAACCAACTATGACTCACATAATCCTTATTTTACTCATATATTAGTCCATAAGTATATTTATTGTAAGCTACGTTGGTCTTATTAGGATTGTGGAATTAATATTACTCAATGATGCCTATAGATAGAGGTAGTGAGTGGTTGTTTATCATGGTATTGCAAGTTTTGTTCTTATTGTAAGACTTTTGGAGGTTTTCCCTCAACATAGCTTATTCTAATAAAGTATTTGCATTTATTTTATTTTATACTCTTCTCTTGTACTAAGTAATTTTTTACATGTATAAACCTGAAGAAATGCAATTTTTATTCAAAGGGAGTTGTTGTGCTTGATATTTGTGATTTCTCAAGACAAGGTGAGGATGGACCTTGAGAGAGTGTGAGCAATAGTGGAGTGGATAATATTGCAAAGTGTCACTAAAGTCAAAAATTTATTTACATGGGTTAGCAAGCTTTGTAGAAAATTCATAAGAAACATCAATGATAGTTGTGCACAACTAACCCACTATATGCAAAAAGGTGGGTTTGATTAGACCATTGCCACAACCAAAAGTTTTCAGCTCCTAAAGAAGGTAATTGAGAAGCCTATGTTGGCACTCCCAAATTTGGCAAGGTATTTCAAGTTAATTGTGATGCCAATGGAACCACAATAGGTCTAATTTTGAGCCATGAATGAAAGCCAATGGCATCATTAGAAAGAAATTGAATGATGGCAAGAGGAAGCGCTTGGTGAATGACTAGGAGCTCTATGCCATCATTCAATCTTTACCTTAGTGGAGGCACTATCTATTGCCAAAGAGTTTGTCCTTTAAACAAACAATTAGGCTTTGAGATATAACGACAACCAAGTGAAGCCGAACCAAAGACATGAGGTGTGTAGAGTACTTACAAGTTTATTCCTTTGTTTTTAAAAATAGACCTGACAAGTTGTAGGTGTCTTAAGTAGAAAGTAAGTGGGCATGGAGTGGATAACAGATTTGAGTGTAAATAGTCCAAATTTCACAAATGAATGGAAAGCATGCATGGAGCCATGGACTGGAGAAAGAGGTTTATTTACAGAATACTTCACACAAGCAAGGTACTTGTATCCGAGACAACAACTATGTATCTTGTGGAGTTCAATGAGGGAAAACCTCATTAGAGAGTTGCATAGCGGCAGATTGGGAAGTCACTACAGATTTGATAAGGCACAAGCCATGTTGGAGAAGAGTTACCATTGACCTTATTTGTGCAAAGATGTGCATAAGCTTGTGGAGAAATGTCGAACTGTTTCTAAGGCAATGGAACAAAACACAAGGTTGTACAAATTGTTTCCTACACCAATTATACCATGAGAGGACTTGTCCATGGACTTTGTCCTGGATTACTATGAATGCAAAGTGGCAACAACTCATCTTTTGTGTTTATTGACATGTTTTCAAAGATCACACATTCGTTCCATGCAAGTAAACAAGTGATGTGTCAAAGTTCGCAAATTTGTTCTTCAACGAGATGGCGTAACTGCATTGATTGCCCCAAAATATTACCTTATATAGAGACATGACGTTCCTCGATCATTTTCAGCAAATGATATGGAAGAAGATAAGTGCACCATTGAACTATAATATGCATTGTCTACAGACAAATGGGAAAATAGGATTTGTTAATCAAAACCTTGACAACATACTGGGATGTTTGGTGGGAAATAAGCCCTTACAATGAAACTCAATGTAAGCAGAAAAGGAATTTGTGTACAACTAAGTGAATAGATAATCTACCAAGACATCATTTCAGTTTTGATATGGGACATCACTGATGGGTGTTATGAACCTACTGAATGGGGAAGGTGGAAGGCACCATAGTGCAGATGCTAAAGACTTTGCACAACATATGTAGAAGGTTCATGCAAAAGTCAAGAAGCAATTGGAAGTGAGCAATGCCAAATACAAGGCATAAACACATGCGCATTAGAGGGAGAAGAACTACTGAGAAGGAAAGCTAGTGATTGCACATCTGAAGAAAGAGTGGTTCCTTAAGGGAACATATGATAAGCTGAAACCCAAGATGAATGGCTTGTGCAAAGTTTTGCACAAATTTTCTTAGAATACATATGAAATTGAGTTGCCAAAAGAATTGGATAAATCTGTAATATTCGATGTGTCTGATCTTTATCCTTTTCCTCTGCAAAATGATACAATTGAAGAAGAAATACAACCATAGAACAACATACATTGGAAAAGGTATTTATTGAAAAAGCAACAAGATGAAATAGTGCAGATCCTTGATGAGCATATTGGAAAGAAGACCTAGCAAAGCAAGTACAAAGCATATCTCATTTGCTTAAAGGGGAAAGGGTTCAAAGAAGATTTGTAAATCATTGAAATTGAAGTAAGTCATCTTGGGTGGCTGAATCAATCGTCTATAGTATATACAATCCATTTTCTGAGCACCAAGCTCACAAAATTTTCACCTGGGATGTTTGATGCAAAAGCACCCTTAAAAGAAAATTTTATTTTTGAAATTTAATTACAATAATAAGCTCATGTATAGTCTTCCTGAATTACTCAAATCTACTTACAAACAAAAGAAACATAATACAAAGAAGATTAGATCATATTACTGACTACTGGAAGAATTTCAAAATGATTTATATGTTAGCTAAATTTGTCATGTCAAGCTTCAGCCTATGCCTAGGCATCGTACTTAAAAATACACATAATCCATATACACAAATTGCACAAGATATTTATCGATGAAGCGAGGCCCCTTTTTTCTCAATTGCATAACTCAGTTCACTTGGAGAAATGAAAGAGCATTTCAACTGGTGGTGATGTCCAAATATTGCTTGTTTTACCAAGTTCCATCAGAAATGTAAAGAAATGAATTTACACTTCAGCAGTTCTAAGATCATACATTTTGTATTGCTTGATTTACTTTAGGTTCCATAAACAAAAAGGAGATCATCTGCATACAAGAGTTGGAAGTACCCTGATAAGGTGACATCACCCTCATTAAGCATTGCTGCACCAAACTTAAACCACCTCTTTTCTTGTCCTAGATTTCCAAGTCTACAACCATTAAATTCTGGAAAATGGAGGCAGAAGGCATATATTTCTCACAGAAAGGTAAATGCATTTAAAAAAGAACAAATATTTGAGAATCACAGGTACCGCATAAGATCATTCAGAAATTTATTTCAAAGATAATGCAATTTAGAACAGTAAAGGTTTAAAGCTCTAGATATCTTTCACAGAATACCAAAACTAACAGACAAACATAAACATCAATTACCTTAAGCTGAACTCCCTGAAGATGCTTTCTATGAAAGGACTTGTGAACCTTTTCATCCTCATCATCTCCCCGGGAATATTTAAGCCCACAAACAGTACAAGTAGAGAGAAAGAAATCAGGCTGACCCAACTCCAGAAAGTACTGCCCAGATACTCTTTTCTGGCCTGGTTTCTTCTCTAGATAAACTTGCTTCCTGGGAGTCTCCAATACAACTGTAGGTTTCGAATGTGCAAAAGTCGAGGTCAACTCTATAGGCTCTTGATCACTTGCATCCTTGATAGGATCTTTAGCAACAGTGTCCTCCTTGGATAAAATGCTTGTCTCAAAATCTGTTTCATCCTTCCTGCAGATACAGAACTGTTAATTATAGACTGATTTCAAAAGAGGTGGACTAAAAAATAAAAATTAAGGAATCTTATTGTTTAGCGATATTAATTTCAATATTTTTTAGCATTATTCTTCATGATTGAAAACATGATTTTAATAGTTCTGTACGTCCTTGCAAATTTGTCTTCTAGATTTTTGAAAGAGCCTTCTCAAATATCTTGACTTCCCTTACAATTTTCCTTTAAATGCACTTTTCTCGATATTTTGCATTTAATTATGGGGCATCAAAAGGAGTTGGATAAACATCAAAGCCGGGTTAAAACAACCCTAACAACTTTTTCACATTAACAGATGCAACACTAACAATGTTGCAACACACACACGACTACACTAACACAAACACCAAACACCTGCAAAAAAGACATGTAGATGACATCATCTGAATATACTAATCATAATTAGTCTAGCATGGCTCACAACCATAATCACACATAGATATAATTCACAAACATACAATCAAAATAAGATATGGGGTTAGCATCATACATGATCACAATCATCCCACAATATTAATCCATCACATACACTCATACATAGACCAACTATCAATCAAGTAGATCCCGAAACATGCTACAACATAAGAATTATAATGAATAAGAGTACAACAAGAGTAGTAGAATGGTTGGGCTTTACATCCCCCTCCCCTTAAAATAGACTTCCTCTTGGAAGTCACCAAGGGCAGGAACGTAAATGTAATCCAAACCTCATTGCATACCACACAAGGAAAGCAATAATACATACCACCAGCCACATGGTGGAATCACCACAAAAAGCACTCATACAAAAATAAAATTACTCAATAAACAATGTAGCTAACAGAGATGAATAACAACTAGCCTATCAAAGCTCAAAAACAGCTACACAAGCCACACAAATCAAGGAATCAAATGGGTTAATTAACAAGTACAACACTCACATAGTATTCATAAAAAATGTCATCTCAAAGATGCACAAGAGAATCTTTAAAATGAAGCACTACTCTTTTCCCTATTTAGTTTGATGTTTAGAACTCTTATATCACTAAAAATTACTTTAAACATCATAACCTCATAAATTACATTCACACATATGCAAGTATTCAATCAATTCACAACAGCAAAAACTTGATTTTCAATAAAGCTATACCTGAGTTCATAGTTTTTGAGTGATTGACTAAAAGATGCTATTGGCTGCTCAATTTGGTCATTGTTTTGTTGAGACAAGATAGCTAATACACTTCCTTCACCTCCAAAAGCATAAAGAATGAAATCTATCATAGTTAGGATTAACTAGAATAGGAGCTCGACAAATATCTTGTCCAATAGCCTCAAAACTGTCTTTACCTTCCTTAGACCAAGTGAATACATTGTCCTTTTTGAGCATGGAAGTAAGAGGCTTTAGTATAGAAGCAAAATTTAGTATGAATCTCCTCACAAAATTAATCCTTCCCAAGAAACTTTGAAGACCTTTCTTATGGCTTGGAAGAGAAAGGAATAAAATAGCACTATACCTTTTTGGATCAATTGCAATGCCCTCCTTTAAGACACTGTGTCCCAATGATTTGCCCTCGTGAACAACAAACACGTATTTTTTAGGATTCAATGATACACCAAATTCTCTACACCTGTCAAAGACTTTCCTCAAATGATCCAAATTTTCATGTGCATGCTTTGAATAAACAATTATATCATCCATATACACCAAAACTATGTCATCGATTAGGCCTTTGAAAGCCAAATTGCATTGGTCAACCCAAAAGGCATCTTCCTATAAGCCATAGTGCCCCATTTGGTGGTAAAGGCTGTCTTAAATTGATCTATTCTTGGACAAGGATTTGGTCATACCCTGAATAGCCATCTAAGAGAGAGAACCTTTCAGCTCCAAATACTATTTGAAGGATTTGTTCCATAAATGTAAGTGGATAATGATCCTTAAGGGATGCTCTATTTAGACTTGTAAAGTCCACACAAAGCCTAGTTTCCCCATCCTTCTTCCTAACAGGAACTAGATTGGCTACCTAGGAGTGTTTGAATGGGAAAATGATATTTGCCTCTAAGAGTTTGGATAGCTCTTTTTTCATTAATGGTTCAATCTTGGGCTTTATTGGCCTTTGTTTTTGTATAATGGGCTTTGCATTTGGATTTAATTCAATAGTATGTTGGGCTAGGCTAGGATCAAAACCTCTAAGATCTTTGTAGGTTTGTGCAAAAATATCATCATACTCCTTACAAAGATCAACAAAAGCTTGATTTTCAGATTTACTACATACATTTCAAACCTTCAAAACCTTGTCCTTCGCAATGCTTACTTCCTCATAGTCTTCTTCTTTGATTGTCATGTTCATTTTTTCACCTCGAACCTGATCATCAATGTTGAAGATGCTTTCTAAGGTGATTAACCCTTAAGGCAACTTATTTGTCTTCAGCTGAATGACCTGATCCTCATATTGTTCTTGCAACTTTGACTGATTTTAGCAGAAACTTATGCTTCTTCTTTTATTAAATTAGCAATTTGTTGATCATTTTCAAACAGTTGCCAACTAATTGCATTATCTGAGACAACTGATCTTACCACAGCTTTAGCAAGCTGATCATTGTCCTCCATGATATCTTTGGAGATGCCAAATTGTACAACCACTGCTGCAAGCCTATCAGCATCTTTATTCTCTTCTCTAGGGACAGCTTAAATATCAAAAGCATCAAAATCTTCAATAAGATCCCATACCCTATGTTTGTAGGCCTTCAACAAATTGTTTTTGGATGCATTTTGAGCTCTAACTTGGTGCACAACAAGCTCACTATCACCAAATACCTGCAAAACTTCAATTCCCCTTCTTTGTGCAAGTTGAAGACCCTGAATCAATGCTTCATACTTAGCCATATTGTCAATACAGCTGAATTGAAGTCTGAATACAAAGAAATACCTTTCCTTTTGAGGAGAAATCATTGTTACACTAGCACCTACACCATTTTTACTCCTTGAGCCATCAAAATATAGTTGCCATATTCCACCAAGATCCTCCTATGGCTTCATAAGATTGGTTGTAGCTGAGTTTTTTCGTGAATGCAATAAGTACTCAGCCCTATTACCTCCACATGAGCAAAAAGATCAAATTGAAAGTTATAGCCCCACTCATCAAACAAAAAATCGAGAACTTCTAAAGGTGTGGCAGCCTCATGAACAATACTATCCTCCTCAAGGTCTTGTAATGTGCAATTCATATTAATAGGACTAGGAGTATATGGCTCAATACAATTCATTGAAATAGGTCCAGCCTTTATCGTTACTTTTGTGGCATACCTAGCCCTAAACAAAGTGTGAGACCACTTTAAAGATAGATTCCCTCCTATCTTGGTTATGAAATCTTTAGATAAACATATGACAAAATATGAGGGAAGATCTATGATTGAAATATCTTGTAAAATGAAGCAGCTTGGGCATACACCTAGAGTTAGTATCAAATTCTTATTGACTACTGTCTTAACAACAGTACCATGTAATTGCACAACTCCCTTAGACACTGGTTCATATTTAATACCAATAATATCAGCTACTAGCTCCTAAGTCAATCATGCAATTGTGAACTAAATGATCTCCAATAATCAAAAACAAATAGAAGGGAAGCAGCTTACTGATTTTGTTTGTATTTCCCTCCTCGTTTGGCTACTATAGCTGATTGGGGCTGCTGTACCTTCCTTTGTCAAAGCATCACTTGGCTGATTGAGACCTTTCAATGCTTCATGATGCAAGTCCCTCTGAGCTGAAATGGACAAGCCTTCCTACATGGTAACATTCAAACTAGTTCTCTTCATCTGATCAACAATATCAGAAGGAATGTGACCAACCTTTGAAGGGTTTTTTGTGACAGCAGGGTCTACTCTTGCTTGCTGATTGACTTGACACTGATTTTGTGTTTGACTACCCTTGCCAACAGTCTGATTTGCTTGTGATTCAGGAGTTCTCACTGCTGTATTTTCTTTTACAGCCCCTTGGGGTGCTTGGAAAGTTGATGTTTGGCCAACCATGGAAGATGATCCATCTTCCATTGCTCTCTTCTTTGACATTGTATTATGTGCTACTGAATTGATATATTTGCTTGATGTTTCAACTTGATTCACACCACAAAAATCAGCTTCATACCAATTAACTAGTGTAGACTCAACTTACATTTGTTTTAACTTTTTGCCTTCTAATAGCCTCTTGACCAGATTCAACCTGCTGTCCTGAAAATGTTGATGCATTATGAACCATTAAAGCTTGACTAGGTTCTCCACTTTGACATGAGCATTGGTTGTGGGGTTGGTTGCATGAATAGCACCAATCATGGTCCTGAGCCAAATTATTTTGTACTAGAACAAGGGCTTTTGATGAGCTTGCAGCAACTGGGTTTATAGTGTTTATAGGCTTAGCATAGCTCAACTAATTTTTTCCTTGCACATTTCCTTGATAGGGCTGCCTATTAGGCTGATAGGTCTAATTGAAAGGCTGATATAGTCTATAAGGTTGTGCTCGCTGCCTTCAAATTGGCACTAGCTGCCAAAACTTTGTAACAAATTTTTGACCTCACGCAACTCATTGGAAGGAGTGACAAGAGGAGTTGGTTGGCTGATTGTTGTTGGAATAAGTGTCAGACTTGATCAAATAGCTAGAATTTTAGGGAATAATAGCATTAAACATCTAGGAAATATTTTCCAAGTTGGATCAAACTATTCTCAACTCTTATAGCTATGTCAAAAGCATAAGGTAGTACAATTCCTCCCATATATTGAATCATAATAGCAATGTCACTATTCAAGGACCTTAGTTCCTTCCATAGATTGAATCATAATAGCAATGTGACTATTCAAGGACCTTAGTTCCTCCCATAGATTGAATCATAACAACATCACTATTCAAGGACCTTAGATGATATAGGAAAGCAATTTTAAGAGAATGCTTCACCAAAGGTGGGGTTCTATCCCAAGTCTTTTGGAATTTAAAATTAAAGTCCACCATGAACTCATGAAGAGCTCTTTTGATGGTAGTCAGCCATTCCATCAAGGATAAATGGTCAATCTTATTCTCGAACAGTAGGCAAAGTTTCTCTCCTAGTTCATCCAAATTATGAATTGAACCAACTAGCAATCCCCTATACCATTGAAATGCTTTACCTTTCAAAGAGGTAGTGAGGAGTCTCACAGCTACACTATCATGTGTAATATTCTGAACAAAGCATATGTTAGCAATATCTTGTATGTGTTCTGTGAGTGTGGTAGTGTTTTCAACAGTGAAATAGGGAATAACCTTCAGGACTGAAGCTGGAATATCTTCATGTTGTTGACAGTTAAGAGGGCTACCTCCATTGTAAGTCACAAAAACTTGGTTTCTTGGTTGAGTCATATTGGGAATATGAAAGTTTATCCTTGGCTGAGGAAACCTACCAAAAGGAGATGTGGATTGGGCCCTTGGAGAAGATGATCCAGAAATTTGTATTCTTCTTACAAGAGATGTAGATAGTCTAGTTGTTCTTCTTCTTGACATAAATGGGTAACTCAACAAACTGAAAAATATTACCTCTTGATGAAACGTTACAAACTGAAAATTATTACCTCTTGATGAAACTCTTGTCTCCACTCTTGGCATGAAATGTATGAGATTGATTTGAAAGCAAAACTTGTAGAGCTGTCAAGTGCTTGGAAAATGACTTCAAGGCTGCAATATGCTAAGAACAGCACCAAATCTCTAGACTGAAACTCTTAACTTAGAGTTGAGGGTCCCACCAGATGTGCCAAAACTATTATTCCTTGGATTTGCACCCTTGTTGAATGGTTTGAACCTGTTTCAACAATCCAAGAATATCCTATTCTAACACTCACCAATGGAAAGGGATGAAAGAGAAAAAATGAAATAGTATCTGGTAGTGTACAAAATTTAGTGTGAAGAACTTCTAGATCAGTTTTCCATGCACAAAATGATCTTAAAACAGCTCATATATATGCACAATACTCATAAATTTTTGCAGAGGTTAAGAAAGAGAGTTAAAATCATAAAGGAACTAATGATTCACAAGATGATTTCACATTCTTCCAATAAAAAACAATGAAAAATGTATGACAAGCCAAAAATCAGTTGTTTTTATTGATCGTGAAGGCAAAATACAACTGATACAGAGCTCAATCCAGTAGTTCTCTTCTGAAAATCAGAGAGTATATGGTTTTTCGCATTACAAGACAAGCATGTCTGAGAGAATCTAGGAAGTCTAATTGGTGGAGAAACAAAAGATAACTGCTTATTCACTGATTTGGTCAAACCTCTTGGGCGCTACGGAGGCATTATCCGAATTTTTCTCCTTGAAAACCTCCATCATGGCATGGGAGAAAAGGCTGGTCGATTTCTCCAACTGAGGAGCCTGAAAATACTCATAGAAAAGCTCTAACGAGTGCTTCCACTTCCCCGAATAAGGTGCATGATGATCAAATGCTATTATAATGGCTCCTACTGGTCATTATTCCAGTCAAACTGCCCCTTGCATGGAAATAGGACATGTTTCCTATGACTTTGAACTGATTTTGATACCTTTCACTTCCTTGAAGGTGTACAATAAGGGTCTTCCTTCATTAAGATTCCAAACTGCATTTGAATGACTACTTATGAACCAAAACCAACTTACCCCAACCTGCTTCTTCCATGTTGAACATTTGCATGCTACTTTGAACCCCTGAAAGGTCTTCAAACACCATACAGTCCTGTA
Organism: Sequoiadendron giganteum; assembly: GCA_007115665.2. Taxonomy (NCBI): domain Eukaryota; kingdom Viridiplantae; phylum Streptophyta; class Pinopsida; order Cupressales; family Cupressaceae; genus Sequoiadendron; species Sequoiadendron giganteum. Next base: position 406,274,963 of record CM021107.1, on the reverse strand, counting down.
TCTTGGTGGCATAACACTCTATTGGTTTCACACAGAACAGAGTGATGGTGAAAAGCTATGTTAAAGTCTGCATTTGCTCATGCAAGACTTGACAGAGCTTCCTTACTATTCATAGGCCTCTAGGAGTTTGACATGGTTCTCCTATATCACAAAGAATCTCTAGGATCTTCATAGATTTCTTTATTGTGATACAGACCCCTCCTTGTCAGGCAAGTTCTCTTCAATGATGGAGTAGACTCCAAGATGAGCACATTTCTTGTTTTGTACACTGTGCAGGCTTCTAGGCATTTTATTTGATTAAAATATAAACTTTGCAAACCCAAAACTATTATATAGACGTCTAAAATGATGGTGTAGGTCTTCTTGGTGATTAAAGATGCTTCCATGATGCGCATGGACATAGGCAGTGCCTGTGGGAAGTCAAGAGGAGCATTATATAGAGCTTTGTTTGATTTGAAACCTTATACAAGTTAACATAGTTCTGCTCCCTGTTGATGGTGTTTTTATGCACAGCAACAACTCAGACAGAATGTGATATTCTATCTCTCTTGAAACGTCAATCTCTATGGGAAAAGAGATAACCACAAGGTCTCTAATGTCAGGTCTTGACAATGCAACAAAACAACTCAGTCATAAAATGTGAAAATGCTGGTAATCACAAAAGGACTTTCCAAAACAAATACTAGAACTTCTAAACTTATCAGATTTTGCAGTATAATGATACTCGAATTCCTAACTTTAACCAAAGTTCAAAAAAATAATAAAAAATAAGGGTTTCAGAAATTCTAAGACTAAGATTACTCCTAAAATCAACAATACCAATGATGAAATACTTAGAACGGATCAATCCCTCAAAACTAATTTTTGTTTGACCCAAGCTATACGTGCAATCTTACAAAAACAGTGCAATCTTCTAAGGAATTAAAGATTTTCAAATTATGCACATTCATTTAAGCCAACCCTAGTTTTGCAATTGACATGAACAAATACCCGCAATTGAACTAAGCACACAAATATCAGGTACAGGTTCACCTTGCACAGCAATCCCAAAATCAAGAAGCTGCCCAAACTATGAACCAGGGATTGCTACAACACTCCAAATATCAAACCACAAATACCATTAAATCATTTAACTCTAAATCTAAGATGCATTCAAACATTTACAAGCAATTTGAAAGATAGAATAAGAACCATGCAAGACAAATCAATGCAAAAGAAGCCACCAATAATAGCACAATGTCTTCACTTGTATTGAATCACCAATAATAGCAACAATTCTAACATTTTGTATTACAACGTTTGCATGAAAATAAAACTAACTCCTAATTCTAACCTTTTGCTCTATTTGCTTCAAAACCTAATCTTCCAGCTTTTCTAACTTTGTCTAACTCTCCGACCCTTGTCTAACCTCTTTCGAATGAGGCAAAATGCCATACATATAGAGATTTCATCCTGCATTGGCCCAAGTTAGGGTTACAAAGAAGGTCGGCCACCAACCAAGTCAACCTAGACAGTTCACAATAAATCGCCACTCTGCATTGAATGCATGAGGTGCCCCTTCAAATGGCTTGGGATCCCAACAAATCTCGGTACAAACAAAACAAGCCTGCGAACCACTTTCGCCATTAATGCTTCACCCGCGCAAAGCAGAAGAATAGTAACGGGCACGCTATGTAATTTCGAATATGGATTGCTGATAGATAGCTGAGCTAGGCATCATAAACGAATCTGATCGAGTCAAACTTATTTGAATCTGCCCCGTCACATCCAGCTCGAATGAATAGCCATCGAGCATTCGTTAAATTAACCCCCCCATGCGAGTGAGTTCCACCTGCCCGTGGCCGCAAAGTGTACTTGCAACATCCTGCGGATCCCGCAACACCTTTAAAGTACGCTCAGCCCTTTTCTGGAACTTTACTTCTAGTATCCAGCTTGACCTTTTCAACCTCTAAGACAAGAGCGCCTTCATCATCAAGATTCATTATCCGTTCATTCCTGGTCTTACCAGCAACTACCTTGCTCGACCTAGCCCGCATTCAAAAGGCCACAATAAGTATTCAATATAACATGAAGGCTCATATTAGTTCATCATAAACAACATGTTCATCAAAGAAGTCAAAACAATAATCGAAATCCCCTAAGAATAGCATTAAACGTCCCATCTTCAAAGTCCGCAATTTTCACCCCCTCGCTGAATCCAAGTCAGAAAGGAATTTTGAGGAATTCCAGACCAGGCAGATTTTAGCGATGAAAGCACAGCAAGTAACAAAAGGTCACCCAATCATCATGCAAATTCAAATCATAGCATCATATATCCCTTAACTCACTGAAATCAATCATGTGATACAAGACCATTAGCAATCAACTCACGCATTCTCTTAGTTTTCACTCCTAACAAATCCTCGAGGAATTCCGTCAGGGACGGAAATCCACGAGACTCAACACATCCTGGCACATTTTGGGAAAATGAAGAGAGAACGGAAATCCCAAGACGACGGATTTTCAAGAAGTCAACCAGATTTTCAATATTTTGCGCATAATTCGGAGAAACGATGGAGTAATGGAAGTTCGGGGATTTCCCAAAGCAACGAATTTTCGCGAGGTCAACTCAATTCGCATGCCTTATGCACTTTTCGAGAAAATGACCAAACGAAGGAAATCCGGGGAAATCCTAAGGCGAAGGAAATCCCCGAAATGATCAAAGACCCGGAATCTTGGATTTCATAAGGATTTCGCCCAAATTGATCGAACGATCACAAATTTGGGAACTCAAGCACGGATTTAACTCACTTCAAGCTGCTCATCGATAAATTTTACTTACTAACTCATCTAGAGTGACCTAACAATGTTTTGTAATGAATTCGAGATCAAACCCTAGGGTTTCATGATGAACACGCAATCACAAACTCAAAGCATGAAAACCAATCCGGACATCATCAAGCCCAACGCGCAAAAACCATACGTGAAACACAAGTGCAGTGACAAGACAACCCAAGTTGCAACCCGGGAATTTGAGGCGATGAAGGAATTTCAGAGAAATTTGATCGATATGGAATTCCGCAAAGAACCGAAATCTTCAAAAACAACGCAAAACCAACCTCTGTCGGGCCTTCCAGGCAACCGGGGAATTTAATGAGGTGTAGGAACTTTGAAGAAATTTGGTCGACACGAAATTCCGCGAAGGACCAAAATCTACGGGTCATAGTATAAAACCAGCCTCATCGGGATTCCAAGGAAATCGAGGAAATCCGCCAGAGGAGGAAAATCCCGAAACCAGGGAAAAACCCGAGATTGACTCCAAAACTCAAAATTTCAAAATGTTACTTGAATAGGGGCACTTTGCAAGCAAGATAAGCATTCAGGAACATTGCAAAGTAACCAAAACCCAGGACCAAAGCACCAAAGCACCAAATACCAAAAATCTCATGATTTTCAAAGACAAGTCCAAAAAGCAAGGCCACATAAAAGAGCCAGAAGACCAAGCAAAGAGGGTCCCTACTTTCAATGGGGCGTGTGTGCAAAAAACTGCACAACACTCCCTTGATCTGTGAAAACATATACTTCTGCAAAACTCTGCACCATCATTTTGTCAATATCTTCACCTCTGATAAGGTTATACAGGGCATTCGATGAACTTTGTAAGCTTCCAAATCTCTGTAAAAATTTTACAAGCCTTTCACAAACCCTATGGGACTCCTCAGACATGTACATAGTTCATAAAACCTCTTGTGGCTCATACAAATCCTTCCAAACTCCACAAGCTTTTGAAACCCTATATCTTACAAACTGTTAGGCAGACCTTAACGCCCCTTCTATGCCTTCATACTCTCTAAAATGACTAATTAAACTTTTCAAAACTGCTATAACATTTCATACCCCTAGAATCTACACAGGCCCTTGAATGTTTAACAAAGCTTATTTGTATTAGATAGGCCTTTAGGGTTTTCTAGGTTATTGTCCAACAATACATACAAATACTTCAGCTTTAGAAGACATAGATAGTTTTGTCATGACACAATACTCTCAAACATATCTTCATCAAATCTGTCATCCCCAATGCATGTTACAAAGTATGATGGCCTAGGGGTTTAACTTCAACAATATGCTCACCACTTTTAACTTCAACAAGCTCATTTGCAAGCACACTCTCAAGATGATCTAAGAGCATTCTGGTGATGCCAAACCAAAGCACCGTGTTTCTCTACTATAGCGGAGCCATCTGTAGTCTCTATGTACAATTTCATGAGAGTCTTTGAAATTCTCATCCAATCAAAGTCTAGAGTTGGTAAAGAATTTTCCCATTTTAAATCCTTATTGCACCTGGTGAAGTAGCCATGGTTTGTTGCAATGTTAGACCGCGTGCATGTCAATCTCATTGTCAAAATGACCAATGTTGCAAACAAAGGCATTGTTTTTAATCTTCCTCATGTCATTCACCATGATAATATCCTCATTTCCCATTATTATAACAAAGATATCAGCAGTGCTCACCACATCCTCTAGATTAAGAATAGGGATACCTTCCATAAGGGATTGCAAAGCACAAATTGGGTCAATCTCTGCAACTATGATTCTAGCTCCAGAAACCTTTAAGGGTGCAGCACAACCCTTGCCAACATCATCACATCAATAACTCTCATCGGACCATCTGGAAGAGAATGCCTACATCTGATACAATCTGTGCACCCCTAATTGTGCTTCCTTCACAATCTAAAACTACAAATCAACTGAAAAACCCTAAAGACTTTGTCAAAGACCCAAAAGACCTAAACCTTAACCAAAGACTTCAATAAAACTTCAACCTTTTTGCTTTTGAAAAGCAACTCCCTCCATGAGGTGTACATACCTTTTGGAGATTTTGAGGTTGTTTGAAAACTTTTAGCCCTTATGCATTAATCAACCCCTTTCAAGACCTTTTAAAATTTAAAAACATGACCAATCTATGTTAAGGTTATAAAATGACTGTTAAACACCTTTAAAACACCCGAGTGTTTGAGTCGGAAAAACTCAAACAAGTCGACAATTATAACAATACATCAATTAACAAATTGAATTCAAACTATATGCCCTCTAAGACATCACAAAATTTAGGACAATCCTTTTATATTCCCATTATAAAATTCATTCTCTAATGATATTAATTGCATTAACAAGATGCATATATTTAAATAGAGGAAAGCAACAATATTAAATTTAAACTTGCATCTCAGCTCACACTAAGGTTAACATTCAACACTTAACCAAATGCAATTACACATCTTTATTAGTTTTAAATCTAATATCATATAATCAAATGTCATAAGGTTAACCATAGTTCACAAACCTCGCGAGTACTTGCAAGATTTTTTACTACACAAGTATTTACAAGTTTAACTCAAGAGTCTACGAAGACGAGTTTCTAACGAAAACTAATCAACTTTTTGGCAAGTCTCACCAAAACTTGACAAGTTTGTGGTGAAAAATTGCTACGCCAAAAAAAATGCGTCAAAACAAGTAAAACATGCATTAAAATGTGTCACTCACACGGTTTTTTGGCTATAAAACACTACATTCACCCCTCCATTAAACACACAACAGCAAGCATGAATTTTATAGCATATTGGGAAGATTTTTTAAGTAGTTTAAAGAAGAAATTTCCAAAATTTCAGATTTGCAATAGGTTAGTTCCAATTTTATTTTTATATCTTTCTAAGCATTTTAATTTGTAAATGATTTCTAATTTACAAAAAAAAACATGGCAAACTTAGTTGAATGGCCAAAAGTTGCCAAAAACAATAAGTCCCAAAAAAAATTCAACTGTTAAATCAAGTTGGATAAACAAAGCTTACTTCACTTACCAACATGACTTCAAATTGCTATTATTTTATAATCACTAGTTTTTCTTGTTATCAATATTGTAGATTAAGATATAACCACAATGGCATTCGACTTTGCATCTAGTTCTTACTTAGCAAGTGCAAGTCAGCCCATTGGAAGGAGACCCCCTAGGAGTCATGACACCACTTGGAATATGGCATAATGGGACCAGTGCAAGGGTTTGTGATTTGTACCTAGTGCAAGAAGAAGCTTAGTGGAGGCATCAATTGCCTCAAATACCATCTCGCAAACATTCCTTGCCACAATGCCACACCGTGTGAAGCAACCACAGAAGAGGTGAAAAGAGAGACGATGGCCCTTCTTGCAGCACTAGATGAAAATAAATTGGAGAGGGCAAAGGCACAAGCAGCCATACAAGAAGCTATTGCTCATAATTTGTCAAGAGAATCTAATATGGACACACAAGGCATTGTGGGCTCTAGTCGCAGTCCACGTACATATGGCCCATCCTCCTCAACCAGTTGGAGAAAAGTTTAATTGCAAGGGTTTTTTGTGCCTAGAAAAGTATCAAGAACACAACCTTCATTGGAAGCTACGAGGTGGATGAAATACCCAACTAGGATCTGCCCTAAAATTCTGATTTTAAAACTCAGAATTCTGCCCTAATTTTCTGCACTTTTTTCTACTGAAACCCTAGAATCCTGCCTTGAATTTCTGATTGCAATCAAACATGGACAGTGAACATATATGCCACCAAATGCTCAAATAATTAAGCAATAATGAACCCTTATGATTACCTCTTTCAACCACGAACACAACCAGCAATATATGACATCAAATGACAAACATAAATATGGAACAAGTCTGATTTTTGTTGGTTCAAACTGCTGTTATAAATCAGAACTGCTGAACATGCAATTACATCACAAAAATAGGCTTAAACATGCCCAATTACAACGCAAATCTTTGTTGTTATAATTCAGACCTAACGTGTAACAACCCCCAAACCGGGTAAACAAAAAATTTTCTACTTTCACTCCAGAGGAAACAAACAGAGTTTTGAGTCACCAGAAACTCGCAATGGGGTGCAGATCTTAGCAGTTCTTTTGGGAAGCTCTTTGGGAGCATGGTGGAACGCAGAATCAGCTGCTAAGCTGAGAAGGAAGGCAAAAGGGCGAAAGGGCAAGCAGATTTCAGACCAAAGCATTCTACAATTGACCATTGCATCACTCTCAGACACATGGTTGAGAAAGTTTGGGATAAACAAGGTAATGAGGTTTTTTGTTGTTTTGCTGACTTCAAAAAGGCTTTTGGCACAGTCCCTAGAAGCAAACTTTCGGACAGAATGGAACAACTTGGAGTTCCAATAAAGTATAGGGCTGCTGTCCATAGACTTTATGATCAGGCCCAAGCTAAAATCAGAACAAAGGAGGGTCTTTCAGAGTGTTTTGGAAGCGACATCGAGGTCAAGCAAGGCTGCCCTTTGTCTCCCACTTTGTTTGGGCTATATATAGACAAGTTAGAGGAGTGTTTAGACAAGCAGGGAGGCAATGGTGTGTTATTGGCCACTTATGCAGTCAAGTTGCTGCTTTATGCGGATGACCTTACCTTAATGGCAAATTCTAAAAATAGTCTTCAAGAACATCTAAAAGCTCTAGAGCTATTTTGCAAGGATGTAGGGATGCAAGTGAACATCAGCAAAACCAAGCTCATGATATTTATGTTGAAAAGAGCTAAGAAACAATTAAATTTTGAGTTTGAGGGAAACCCCTTGGAGGTGGTAAATGAATACAACTATTTGGGTCTCGATTTTCACAACACTCTTAGTTGGGAGACCTGCAGGGCAAAAAGAATTCAAGGAGGTTGGAAAGCTCTCTACTTGCTACAAAACAGATGTAGATCAGCTAAGCTATGGGATTGGAAAACAAAGAAGAAATTATTTGGGCTGCTTGTTACACCCGTGGTCTTATATGGCTGTGAAGTTTGGGGCTGCAACACATCAGCATTAAAATGGAGGTAGATAGAAAGATTACAAAAGCACCTAATCACAAGCAATTTCAAGATAAAAAGTACAGTTCTGTATGAGATTGTTTTAGCTGAGGCAAGAGTTTTTCCGATGGAAATGGCAACATTAATTCGTTTATTAGGCTATTTGAAGAGAATTGAGAATATGGAGGAGCATCAATGGCCCAAAATTGTGGCAGAAGAAAACTTAACTAGAAGGAAGAACACGTGGATGAAGCAAAATGTCAAATGGATGGGAAAATGGGGGATAAGCATGCAAGAGTGTCCAAACACAAATGTAGAAATTAAAAGGTATGTAAAAAAGAAGGTCAAACATATCATGTGGTCAAAACAACCTGATCGAAAAAAAGAGCACTATGTTTTGCATTTTAACCCCACTTGTGAACACGGGCAAAAATATTATGAGGGTGCAGATATAAAGGGGAAGGCTAAAATGTTGATAGCCCAGTTAAGAACTAGTTCCCACCGTTTGAGGTGTGAAACGGGAAGATGGAGAATACCCAAGGAGGCATGAGCAGATAGAATTTGTTGTTTCTGCTCTTCGGGTTTAGTAGAAACCAAGTGGCACTACATCATGCAATGTAAGGCTTACGAGGACATCAGGTGCAATTACTCAAATCTGTTTGAAGTCAAATCGTTAGAGGCCTTGTTTGAAAAGGAGAAGATTGTTGAAACAACAAGTTAACTGATCAAAATACACAATAAAAGAAATAAAATCAGCAAAGAGTTAGAGGGCTACAACGAGTAGTTGGTGGGGTCGGTAGCCGCTCTATTTGTTGCAGGAAGCGGTTTTTGTTCTATTTCCTGGGTCCCATAGACTGGCTGGTCTCGTGGATTTAATTAAAAGCATTCATTCATTCATTTGTCTCCATCTGAAGAAAACTAACGGCTCGGGAATGGGGAGATAAAATGGAAAACAAATAAATTCAAACAGAATTTCTGATAAAGCATTACTCAACAGATCATTTTTCAGCTTCCGTACTATATTTCCTATAAGAAAAGAGAGGGCTCTATGACCTGACAGCCCATTTGAGGATCCCTATCCGCGTGTTCCTTTTCATCGTACTGTTTCATAATCTTGCTGTTATTCGTCTCTCATGGCTTGCCTTGATAGCAAATGTTGCAGGTCCTCTGAAGCTGTGGTATTCCATTTTCTCGGTGCCCAAGTGGAAGGGTTGCAATGGGATCAATGCGATTTCTAGCAGCTGGGTTTTTTGTACCCAACAATTGGATGATAGTTTAAAATAATAGTTTAAAAACTGAGCGCCGTGATGAAAACTCCAGTTTGGTCTTTGAGGACGAAATAACGAGTTTCATGAGCTATTGATTCACCAATACGCCAAGACACTAGACAAAATATTGTTGTAACTTGTTACATGAAATTCAATTCCTGTTAAAAATTTCTGAGCCTAATTTCTATTCTGAAACGTCACAACAATACAGAGTTCTAAATATTCCATCATCACAGAGCTTCGATGCATTATTATCATTTCATAGCCCAACTTAATGGAAATCACTGTCATTCCAAAATTCCTCTTAGGGAACAGAAAGTGGCGTTTATTGAACAGATGAACTTGTATGTTAATCTCCAAAATCATAAAAACCAATTAGAAGCTTAATTTTGTCAATTCCACCAAGGAGCAGATACTGATACCCGTTTTTAGCAGGCTTTGCAGTACGTCTGTGATAAGTGACGGAAACCTTCGACGAGTCGACTGTCGAAATTGAAACCTCCGCCCTGTAAAAACAAAGAATTAGCCCTTTAAGTTGTAAATCAAGATGAAGTTAAATGACAGTAAAGAAGCTATAAATTGATGGGGTCACCCGTCGGTAAAACAAGTGTCCTCTGATGAAAAGACTGATCTGCGAGCAGACGGTTTCAAGAAAGAAGTGATATTGCTTTGCTTCAGTGCCATCATATATGATGATAACAGGGGTAATGCATTGTGTTTAAACCCATGCCTGCCTTCTCACAGACTCAGGCTTGTCTTGGCGCGCATTTACCCGCCGTTTTTAAATAGATAATTATTAATAAGATTATTAGTTATGGCCGTATTAATGCTCTGGTTTTATGGAAAGAGGTTATCCAAAAATATTTTAAGAAAATTTTAGGATGTTTTTTTTAAGTCAGCTGATCTCATAAATTTTATAAGAGTAATAATTGAAATTTTATGAATTGATCATTTCATGATTGCTTAAAAGTTGTAAGATTGAAATTTAAAATTATTTTTTCAAAATTTATCTAAATATTTTATTAGTGGGAGTTCGAAAAAAGTAGATGTATTCTAATGAAGTCATGTGGATAAAAAAACTTTAGAGTTTATGGGGAATTTCTAGATAATTGTTCAAAATATAAGGGCAAAATAAAATTCTATTTAGTTAATCTGAAAACATTTGTTCTCATTACAGACCTTATCTTTCTTTGATTTCAGAACCTAAAGTCCTTGCATTTTTTTTTCTTTTCTTTTTTGTTTTTAATTCTCTTTATATATTAAAGCTTAACATGAGGTACACATTTATCATACTTTAAAAAATGTTGAATACTTTAGAAACTTTGATTCAAGTGTAGTTTTGTACACAAGATTCAACAATTTCATTAACACACTTAATATTGCAGAAGACAAACATCACAATGTTTGTGCAATTTTAAATAACACTTTGCACACAATGTTGTGGGTATAGTGTGGCCTTGTATTTGGCTATACATACTTGTGTCAAATCAATCAATACATGTCTGACATATGAGAGCATCTACACCATAGGGAATGCCACCATATACATGTAATATCTAGTGGCATTTTCGCCATAAGACATGACACAATACATTTGTTTTACATTTGGCACCATATACTCATAACTCCTAGCAATATTCACACCACGAGATCTAACACCATACAAGTTTGGCACTTGGCTTTATCTCATCCACATATGTCACACAACCATGCACATTCGACATTTATTTGCATCTACTTAAAGCTTAACTAGCAACCTAGTTGTAATAAATTAATATAAATATTTACATTTTATGTCATGTATGGTTGGAGAGAATCTACATATTCACATCTTAACCCTTTGTCAAGATTTTTCCCTATTCCTTATAAATAAAGTTGGCATATTTGTCATTAGTTTTTTATGCATTGAATATATGTTTAATTTAAACTATGTTTTCCATTTGTATATTTTATGATCTTGTCCACATAAAGTGTTGGATCATTAGAAAAATTATCCATGTCATCTTTCAAAGTAGCAACCATTTGTGCAAGTATATATTCTAACAGCCCTATGCAACTCTTTGCAAGACAATCATGCACACACTCTTTAGTCATGTTACACAACTCTAATACCTTACACATAATTTTTAATAACAATATTGTCATATCTTGTTGGTAAAGGTGTTTCAACCATGCTCCTAATGTTAATATTTGTTAGTGTAATTAATTAATTATTACACTAGCATAAGTTAACTTAGGTTTTAATTAATCATATTAGTCTTAAGTTGCATTTAATCATTTAATAAAATTGTTGAGATAAGATTCTCTTCTAAAAGATGAGTTGTCTTTTCTAGAACTTATCTTCATCTTGTTATCATTCCCTAGGTAGTTGGTTAGGCTTTCTTATTGTCACATGAAGTGTGATTTGAACACTTGGCAACATCCTTTTCATTCTAGGTTTAGCACTTGCCTATATAATCAGGCATATGTACTATTTATAAAATATTCATCTATCTATCAATCTGATAGATCATAATAGAATCTTTATTTTGAATGCCATTATCATACTTTCTTTGTGGTTGAATATTTCTTCCTAGCAAAGGTCCTCCATTGAAGATTGTATTGCAGCTTCATCAAGGGCACTTGTGCATCCATCATTCCAACATGGTATCAGAGTTATTCCAGTGAAAGTTCATCCCAAGATCAAGAAAGTTTGGCTAGTGAGATTCTTTAGCAAGCAAAGGTTTGTTGCAAGCCGTTTTTTATTGGAGACGTCATCTTATTTGCTTCAAAAATCCAGTTTTCACTCATTTGCAAGAAAAATGATTTATGGGTTTTGTAGTCAGCGTTGAAATCTTAACTAGGTATCTTTTAGATTTTGTGTATCTTACACAAATCTGGAGAAAATCGCAATCTAAAAAGCGTCAGGCGTCATTTTTCTCTTGGCTAAAGGTTATAAAAAATAAAATTTTCATCTTATGCTTGTTGGATCAAAAAAACGATTTCTGGGTTTTATTTCTAGCATCAAAATATTTCTAGGTTTTTTATTTTGGTCTACAAACAGTGAGTAGATTTTCTAGAAATTAAATTAGAAATAAACGTTTTTGCTAGAAAACTCGTTTTTTGCAGGCTAAATTCAATTTTTTTGAAAAATTCATAACTTTTGGCCACGATGTCCATTTTTGGCAAACGAGATATTGACAGAAAGCTTGTTTCGAGCACTTCATAGTGGTGTAGGCCATTTTTTCAGATTTGGTCATCTACACAAATTTGAAGTTATTTTTCATCATGAAAACAGATGTGAACATTGGTTTGTGCATGCACTCTTTTTAATTTTCTGTTTATGCATATTTAGGCATTCTTTCATTTTGCAATCATTGGGTATTGTAATAAATGAACTAATATAAAGTTCCATCAGGGGGATTTTTTGCATAATAATCTGATTAGAGTGTGCATACACTTTGATCTTCATTATGTTTTGATGACAACTCGCATGGGTTGTAATCTGGTTTCTTAGTTTCTTTTGGCCACTTTTTTGTCTTAGTTTGACACGTATCAGATTCATTTCAGATCCATCTCAATTTGAGGGCCACTAAATTTGTGGTTAATGTTCCTGAGTCTTTATGGTACTTGTTCTCATGGAAAATTTTTAGTCTCAGTTTGACATCAGCATCAAGATTCACAGCTTCTAGATTTTGTCATCATCTTTTCATCTACTATTGCTTTATGGATTCCAAGGTTGTTTCAATTTGGTGTTTTCGAGTGTTCTGTGGCATCGGGTCTGCTATTGCATTATTATGATTCTGATATGGTTTTTTGTAGACAGAAGTATTTTTTCTTGCTTGTCGGATTGCAGTTCTAGTGTTACTCTGCAGTTTTCTTCCAGTGCTTCTTTGTTGCAGCCATCTCATTGTATGGAAGGGTTGTCCCACTGGGTTTTCCTTCTTTACCTCATTATTGCATTTGTACATGGGTACCTGATCAAGCTTTGTTTTTGGGACCCATTCATGCTTTCTTACATTCATCTTAGTTTTAGGTGCATGCTTATCTAGTCTCCCTAAGTTGCACTTATGGGGGGGTGTTAGTGTAATTAATTAATTATTACACTAGCATAAGTTAACTTAGGTTTTAATTAATCATATTAGTCATAAGTTGCATTTAATCATTTAATAAAGTTGTTGAGATAAGATTCCCTTCTAAAAGATGAGTTGTCTTTTCTAGAACTTATCTCCATCTTGTTATCATTCCTTAGGTAGTTGGTTAAGGTTTCTTGTTGTCACATGAAGTGTGATTTGAACATTTGGCAACATCCTTTTCATTCTAGGTTTAGCACTTGTCTATATAATCAGGCATATGTACTCTTTGTAAAATATCCATCTATCTATCAATCTGATAGATCATAATAGAATATCTATTTTGAATGTAATTATCATACTTTCTTTGTGGTTGAATATTTCTTCCTAGCAAAGGTCCTTCATTGAAGATTGTATTGCAGCTTCATCAAGGGCACCTGTGCATCCATCATTCCAACAATATTATAGGTGTACTTTTGGGTATAAAAAAGAAAAACTCAATTTTTGGGCTATAGGCTTAGTTTTTAGCCAAAAAGAAAAAATAATTGCTTGGAACTGCCTTTAGGTAGTGCCCATTGCATAGATCTCTTTGAGTACTTCAATTTATATAAAAAAGAGCCCAATTGGCCCCCTGGATCAAAAGTTATGGTCCCCTAAAATTTATGTAGGAAATTTAGAAATTTGTTGGATGCATAAAAGAGTTGTAAAGGGGAATTACACTTGTCAACCAATCTATGATGTTTATTATGGAATATCACAATACATCTTTGATTGGAGGATAATTTAGATACCACTTTTGGGAGGTTTTAGCTTGAGGGTTTCAAAATACCATTTGATAGTTTTAAATTTTGTATCTCTTTATATATTAGGTGCTTTTTTTTTTAATAAAAGGGGTAAAAACTTTATTGAAATCAAGAAGTAATCAATACATAAAAATCAGGGAACCCGTAAACTCCCACCAAGGAAAACCACAAACAACCAACAAGAACAAAGCCACCATCCAAATGACCACCACCCACCTATCCCTCCATATCATCAGCAATGAACCTCTCAAGAACTTGAACATACTCAAGGGGTAACTGTCTCCACCCCTCAATCCTCCAACCATCCTCATGCTCAGAATCCCACTTAGCCAAACAGTTAGCCACCCTATTCCATTCACGTGGAATGTGGACAAAAGACACCGCTTCCAAAGTAGAGCACCTTTGTAAAATCTGTCGAACCACTATTGCAATTTGCCAATTAACTCCAGTCACCCTTTGCTCAAGCAACATATTAACAACAATTTGTGAATCAGATTCACAAACAATCTTACGCCAACCCAAGGCACAAGCGCGCTCAATAGCCCAGAGAATCACCAGCCCTTCCATAAGGTTGTTAGAATGTCGCCCCTTATGGAAGGAGAAAAGAAAAATAACTGAACCAAAAGAATCTCTGCCAACTCCACCAATCCTAACAGGCCCAGGGTTACCTCGAGAAGACCCATCAGTATTTATCTTCAGGAAATCCGTCGGAGGAGGCAACCATCAGTCGTCCCTTTAGACCTTCTTTTTCACCCTCCTTCCTCTTCTGATACTCGCAAAGATTGAAGTAAATCCCTGCATGCCTAATCTAGTCACAATCTCGTCATCACTTTTTTCCAACGGCAAGGACACTTCACATTTAGCTTCCATTGTCTCTTGGATCATACCAACAATTTTGTGCCAAACCAGTTGAGCCATCATCTTATCCCCCCAAAAAATCCTACGATTCTTTTCCAACCAAATTTTCTAGAGGATAAACGTAGGACCAATGCTCCACATAATCTGGAGGAAAGAGGCCTGGGATGGGGGCCTCCCCAAACAGCTCCAAAACTCAACAAGTGAAGACGCATGAACACAGGGGTGTTTCCAAACACCCCACCACCAATGCCAGAGCAACATAGAATAAGAACATCAGAAAAACAAATGGGAGGAATCCTCCTCACTGTAATCGCACAGAACGCACCTAGAAGGACCCTGAAACCCTTGCTTCCGAAGATTATCCCAAGTCAAGCATCTATTCCAAGCCAGAGTCCACATAAAACAATTACATTTTGGCCAAGAAAACTTGTTCCAGACATGTTTCCACCAAGGGACCTCCACCCCAAACTTACGATACACCAACTCCTGATAACCACTAGCCACAGTGAAAGAACCCTTAAGATTTGGGCTCCAAGCCAAAATGTCCTTATCATTGACAGTCCTCCTCCAACCCACGAATAGGCCACTCATAGGGATCCTTCCACTGAGCCACCTCCACCTGTCCACTAGGAACAAAACTCTTAAAATCACTCACCCTTGACCAACTAGCCTCCAAAAAGCAATGAGACAGAGTCACTAAATTGGGGTACTATTGTAGAATGGGGGTAAAACCATCCTAAGAATTAGACCAAAAGAGAGCCTCAACCCCCCTATTACATATCCAGAACAAACCCTCCTTGATCAGCTTAGCTCCTTTCTTCAGTGTTCCCCAAATCATCGAGCCTCTCCCCACTAGAGGAAACCTGGGAATCTCCTCCTTTCGAACCCCTGGAAGATACTTGTTAGATAAAATCCTTTCCCATATATGATCTTGCTCCACACACCACCTCTAGTAAATTTTAGCTGCCAAATCCAACCCAGACCAAGTCGCCTGTCGCAATCCAAGACCCCCAAACTACCTCGAGCTACACACAATGTCCCACTTAACCAGGCTCCACTTGGAAGAGGACACACTACTCACCCACAAGAATTGTCTAGACAGAGAGTCTAAATCCTTCACAAACCCAGCAGGAGCCACCTGTAACATGCACCTATAAATAGGAAGAGCTTGTACCACAGACTTTAGCAGCTGAACCCGACTAGCAAAAGACAGCCAACGATGAGTCCAATGATTCACCTTCGCACAAAACTTGTCCAAAATATTTTGCCATGATTCTCCGGGAAGTCTACCAATAGAGATGGGAATACCCAGATAAGTGAAAGGGAGAGAACCAATCTGGAACCTCAAGATACGAGCAATCCATTGTTGAATAAGCCTTGGAGTATTAAAGAAAAAAACTAAGGATTTGTCTTCATTAATCCTTTGACTAGAAGCAACAAGGTAGATATCCAAAACCTTGCATAAATTTGAAGCTTCTCTGATCTTGGCCAAATCCATCAAGGTCGTATCATCCAAAAATTGCAGGTGCAACTGAGGAGGCAAACCATTACCCCACCCCCAACCCTGAATAAAACCCAACTCCACATTACGTTTCACCAGTCTACTTAGGCCTTCCGCAAGAAGAATAAATAAGGAGAGAGAGGATCCCCTTGACGAAGACCCCTGGAAGCAGTAAAAAGAGAGGAAGGCTCACCATTAATCAACATTGAGAATGAGGTGGAAGTAACACAACTCATCACCCACTAGATCCATTCCTCAACAAAACCAAAAGCAATAAGAATTTTCCACAAAAAAGACCACGTCACTCTATCATAAGCCTTCGCCATATCAAGCTTGATGAACATTGTCTTTTCTTTCGAGGATGCCATCAAATGAATGGTCTCAGTAGCAATGACCATCCCATCCAAAATTTGTCGATCTTCCACAAAACCACTTTGCTCCTCTGAGATAAGCCCTCTAAGCCACCGCTTCAACCTTTCAGCAATTAGCTTGGAAATGATATTATAAACCACATTACAGAGAGAAATGGGTCGAAATTGACTCATATGATCAGCCCCCTTGCATTTGGGAATGAGATCAAGGAAGGTAGAGTTTAAAGCCCTCAACATCTTCTTGTTTCTTAGTGACTCACGAACCACCTCCACCAAGTCTAACTTAATGATATCCCAAAATTATTGATAAAATTCAACCGAAAAACCATCGAGACCTAGGGCCTTCCCTTTCTTCATATGAAAAACAATAGCTTCTAACTCCTCCAATGAGATATTACTCAAAATATGTTCATTCATCTCCCTAGTGACCAAGGAGGGAATACAAAAAGAACTTGATTTTCTTCCGTTGAACCTTCCTGAGAGTTCTCGCGAAATAAAGAAGCAAAGAACTGAGAAGCTTCTCTAGACATATCCTGCAAAGAAGATAAATGCTCTCCCCTGTCATTTACCAGAACCGGCACAAAGTTACCATGCCTCCTAGCCTTCACTGAGTTGAAGAAGAAAGCGGTATTTTTTTCTCCCTCCTGTAACCACTCAACTCGAGCCTTTTGTTTCCAATAAATTTTCTTGCGCAACTCACACTCCTCTAGAGTTTTCCTAGCCTAGGCCTCCTCCTTGAGTAAATATTTTGAAAGGCCAACCTCCCTTATCTCCCGAGTGATGACATCCATCTCAACTTGAGCAACAACCTTAGCATGAAAAATGTTTCCAAAGCATTTCCTATTCCATCTTTTAAGTTGATATTTTACAAATTGCAACATTTTAGAGGAGTACATGGCAGTGCCAAAGGCAGGTCTTCCCTTCCTCCACCATTCCGCCATATCCATCTACAAAGATGAATCTCTTAACCACATAAGTTGGAATTTGAAAGATGGGGACTGAGCAACTCTAGCCGAGGTAGCATAAAACTTTATAGGCCAGTGATCCGAACCCCTCCAGTCCAAAATCTCATAGCGAGAAGTCAACCCTCCACCGACCCAAAAATAGGACGCTAAGAAACGGTCAAGTCTCTTAGCAATACAAATCACCCCCACTCTCCTATTGTTCCAAGTAAACTATTCATTTTGAGGCTTAATATCAACTAGATTCAAAGCAGAGATGTTATCGTGAAAAAGGAAAGCAGATGGCTCCAATCTTGCAATACCACCATTCTTCTCATTTAACTCAATAATGGCATTAAAATCACCTACAACAATCCAAGGGAACAAAGGAGCAAGGCTCTGAACATAGCTAATATGAGACCACAATAACTGCTTACCAGGAAAATCAGTTGCCGCGTAGATGTTTGAGAGAAGAATAGTTTCCCCCAACTCCAGACTTGAAACAACCACAAAGACAAAAGACTTGGAGGACACCCACTATAGAGGTCGAATCTTCAAAGGATTCCATAAGAGAGCCACTCCCCCTACATTACCCTGGGCTCCAATGCACTGGCAATTGCCTCACGCCCACATCTTAGGCAACAGACCAATCATACCATCAACTAATAGCTTAGTCTCCTGTAAGAATAGGACATCTGGGGAATGAGTTCTCAACAAATCACGAACAACTTTTTGTCGAGGGCCATTGTTCAAGCCCCTTACATTCCAGGAGAGGACAATCATTTTGGAGGATTAGAGAAATGGGAATCCAGAGTCTTAACAGATCCAGACTCCACCAAAGACTCCCCCATCAAATTTATTTTCTCCAAATCCTTCTTTCTCCCAACTTTTGAAGACTTCTCCACCACCCCTTTCTTTAGATCTTTCCGAAGAATTCTCAAAGAAGGAGAAGCCTTACTACCTTTTACCAAGCTCGCCCCCACTTTCACCAATGGAGTGGAGATCTCTCCCTCCCCTATCTGCGAATCCACTATAGTCTCAGACCTTCGAAGAACCACCATAGTCATATTTGATTCCAATTGAACAACCCCAATCTCCTGAGAAGCTCGGATGAAATCTAGAATAATTCCTTTTTGAACCCCTTCTGAAACACCCTTATCCAAAAGTAACATTCCTGGGTTCACCTCCTGCTAACCCAGATCATCTAGCACCTCAAATCTATTAAAGGAATCACCACTTTGACGCTCCTTAAAGGCTCACTTTTGACCCCTTGTTCCTATTACGAGCCTTAGTAGGAGTAAAACCCTCTGCACCCACAATCTAACCAAGCACGAGGTTCTTGCCCTTGTCAACCCTAGAGGGATTGCGAGGAGGCTGAGCTGCCTGATTCCCAAAAGGCTTAGAATTCAAACATCTTCTTTGTAAATGGCCATATTCTCGACAGAGACGACAACGGAATGGCAATGTCTCATAGTCAATTTGCTGCACCCAAAAGCATGAACCCGCATGGATTTCCAAAGAATCTAGAAGAGGGTTATTTAAATCCATTTCAACACAAATACGAGCAAAATTCATTACCGGTTTTCCCAATAACGCAGCAACACGATGCAAAATATCATCACACCAAAATTCCACTAGAAATCTAGGGATACGAACCCACATCGACACTCGATTCAGAAGCTCCTCTGAAGGATCAAAACCCGCATGCCAGGGTTTAATAAATAAACCAACCTAATTGTGGAAATAAGGCCCACCTTCAAATACTCTATTACGGTCTACCATACAATTAAATATCACCATGAAGTAACTATTTTCCAACAACATTATCTCCATCTCGCCCTCCAGAGACCAAGTACTATGAGCTCACGATTCTAGGAAATGGAGCGTAACCTTCATTCCCATAAATTTACAAAGCAGAGAATGTTTCAAGAAATACATGATGTCCTCCACAATTGATTCAGGTTGAATCATTAACATCGGCCTATCTTTGGATCGTTCTAGGAACCCGTTTGTCTTTGGGATACGTGCACCTCCAAACGGGACAAATCCATTGTTATTTGTATCATTTGAAAATAATTTATTATTAAAAACCTTCGGATTTGGAGATGAAGCACTAATAGCAGCACAAAAATCCATTGAGGGTTGGACCCCCGAAGCCTCCCCCTGAGCCATACAAAATCGAGCCCCAATACTTTGCAAGGGCCCATTGGACTCCACCCCCATAAAGCCTGTACCAAGCATAGGATGGGCCCCAAGAGAGCCAGACACTAATCAAAAGCAGCGTCCACTAATAAGTATCACCACAACCAACAATAGAAGACAAAGGGAATGCTTCCCCACCAGAACAAACCCACGCACCTGGTGGAGGAAGCACACATCAAAAAAACTAAACCCCGTAGCCCAAAAATAAACCCCACCCAATAAGAAAATGCAACGAAAGGTAGCATATGGGCACAAGAAACCAGACATGCATATAGGGAAAAGCCCTCATGCAAGCCACATCCTCACGTAGGAGAAAGCAATGCGCAATGCCATCCTCAGTCAGCTCGATTTCCCCAACTTTCAAATTCAGTGCATTGTCTTATATATTAGGTGCTTGAGATGGAGGTGGAGAGTAGAGTTTTCTAGATATCATTTAAGCTATAAGAATTCCTTTAAATATTTGGTTCATGCTTCTCCTATGAAGGTTTTCTTTGTAAGTGTATTACAATCATGATTTATTTAATAATACATTGAGTTGCTTTGGAGTATGTGGTTTTTATCCTAAAATGGTTTTCACCATGTGTACACCTTGTTAAACACATAGGAAAACTGAGAGGTGGGTGAATCAGATGTGCATTAAAACCTTCAAAACCTTATTAAGTATTTGTATGAATGTATATAAATGAAACAACAACACATATACAAACATTCACAATTGAACACCAAATTTTTACATTGAAAATCCTATAAGGGAAAAACCATGGTGATGATTAACTCACTATGTGAAAACCAAAATCGATTACAAGAGGCTTATTGCCCAAAGGGCTCACTACCCAGAGGACTCATTGTCCAAATAAAATGCTCATTGCCCAAGAAGATCACTTCTTTCGAATTACAAAGACAACTACGAGGAGGTTCACTACCTTAGAGAAATTGGAGAAACCACCACAATGTCTCTTTACCATCTGCAACCTTCAGCTCACTGCCTCCAACGACTTCTAGCACACTAAACTGTAGACACCTTCTGCTCATTGCTTCTGATAGTCTTAGGTGTTCTTTCTTGCACTCAAATCTCAACGCATGATCACACATACATTATTTCATGCCACACACATCTCCAAATATTTGAACTTGCATATATATCTTCTGCAACCTTGAATAACCTTCTCTAAGTCAGCTTCAATGAAATGTATGTAATTCAAACGTGCAACCACAAAATAGGTTGATACCAAACACCTCTATGGTGCAAAGAAGTGAGGGCTAACCACATCAAGAGTTAACCAAGACCCAAATCTACACTGACACGCTACATCAAGCTTCCACAAACCACGAAGCACATTCATAATTAGTGCTAACACACCAAGTTGGCCAAACCAACATTAACACTAATAACCAACCAAATTCACACTTGACCAAGGCCAAAAAAATCCTTACATATTCTAACATCAACAAAATATTCAAAAACACTAGTGAAAACACATGAAATTGAGAATAATATTATCGTGTGCAACCAATCAAACTGCCATTGAGATACAACTCAATATCTAAGCTTGTGTAACAACTAAACACTAAAAAAACCAACAGAAAGTAGGTATAGGAAATATTAGCACATCCCCAAATCTACAAGACAAGAAACTTCAGTGTGGAGAAATGCAAAGCAATTCCATTTCTCCCAAATATCCCTCTTCATGAGACAGAGATAGTCCAATACACTGTCAAAAATATCTTCTATTGTCACACGATCCAAAACCTAAAACTTTGGATATAACACCTTCAAATACTTTTGATCATCACACTCAAAACACACAAGCACATCTTTAAGAATGAATAAATATAGAGTAAAATACATAACACTTCCCAGTCATCTTTAACAATATTTATGTAAATTTTCTCAAAAGCACTTGGAAACCAAGTAACCTTGTTGCGTCGGCAACACCTACTCAACACCATATACACCTTCTCAACATATCCACACCATAGGTTGACAACTGTGCAACACACCTATATTATGGTATTTATTATTTATATTTATTAAATATGTTTTTACTTCTTGTAAATGGTAAGAGATTGAAATTTCACAATACTCTCCTTTAAATATTATTATAGGAATATTTTCCATGTACCCACTTCCTTTCATCTCTTGTAAATTTTTCCTATTATGTGCAATTTGCACATGGACACCCATGCACCTACACCAATGCGATTAGTTTGACTCCATACTCATTTGACATTTGGTTGAATTTGCTCCAAATGATTGTGTCAACCAACTAGTACTTTATGAATTCGGTATTTTTTACAACCATGGCCACATGGTAAGTGCCTCATATGTGTATGACACTTTTTACAATATTGTGTGAGGATTAATTGGTAAGCTATTGTATAAATATCTCATTTACCATTCTATAAATAAGTCTTTTGACTAGTAAGTGTAGACACATATTTTAGCCCAGTCTTATCATAAAATAGGGTTTTTTTGGTGAATTATATGGACACTTCCCTTTTTCTAATGACAAGAGCTTGTTCTCCTACTAAGTTCTCTACAAAGTTATATATCATCCACCCTTGATGAATACAAGATAATACTCTTCACATTGTTGTCACATATTTGACTCACCTTGGCCATGGCATTATATAATAACACTTCCATAAGTCGATATTTGATTAGAAGAAAACCTACCTCCACTAACTTAGTTATAAATTTTCCTACATGCTAATTTTTCCTTCAATTCTCAAGTTGAATTTGAACTCATGAAATTCTAATTGGAAGATAAATGTGCATAATCAAGATCACATTTCTCATTCCAATCCAGGATAGTGGATGATACACACTAGCAATTGGCACTTCAACCTTCACGAGTTGACAATATAGGTTCTTGTACAAGAAAGCATGTGAACATTACTAATACTCATGAATGCACCAACCTTGTTGTAACAAAAAAATGTTGATAAGAACTAAAATGGTGAAAAGAAGCATTTAAATGGCATGATGGTCTTCCAACACACTACACAATAAAACATCAAATAAATTTCATTCCTTGATTCCCTTTCCAAAAAAACCCTTTGTATTGTAGATCCATCTAGGAGAATCATTAAATTCAATATTAAATGCAAGGTCCACTTAATCGTGGAAAGAACTAATCAAGTTATTTTCTATGATATAGCTTATTGATGGTCCTTACACCTAGTAAGGAAGGCATCTAGTGTCTCTACATTGAATATTATGCACTCAATAAGATCATGGTGAAATATTTGTTCTATGAATTGATAACTTATTGGACCAAATTTGTGAGCACAACACTTCATTAAGCTAGATCTCAAGTGAAGATATCATTATGTACCTATTCAAAGTGAAGATATTTTGAAGATATCTTTCAAGAATTGTGAATTATTGCATGAATAGATGGTTATTCCTTCCAACTTAACTAATGCGCTGGCATCATTCATGCACCTAATGAATGAAATCCCATAACCTTTCACCAAATCCTTTATCATTATCTACTTGGATAACATCCTCATCTTTAACATGACTTGGGAGGACCATGTGGATCATATTTCATACATATTAAACACCGCATATAAACAAAAGTTGCAATCCAATGTCATTAAATAGACTTTTTTTACCATGGAGATCTAATACCTAGGATACATCATCAATCACTGTGGTATACACGTAGAGCTCAAAAAGATCAAAGTAATTCAAAATTGGACAAGACCATGAAAGTTCACTAGCTTACACAACTTTTTTAGACTCACCAAATTTTACCACAAGTTTTTTCCACGCTTCTCTCACATTATGTGGTTGCTAAATCAAATTATGCACATAAAGGCATCATTCTCATGGATGCTTTCTTAGAAATGCACCTTTGAGAATTTTAAGTAGATCCTTTTTATAGTACCTATTTTAGTAATTCATGACACTAGAAGGCACTTCAATATATAGATTGATGCATCTAACTATGCACTATATGTCATACTCACATAGCATGGACACCCAATCATGCAATATTTTGAAATTTCTAACAACATAGTTTAATGCTAATCCACCTAAAAAGGATTTATACACCAATGTAAAAGCTATCAAGTAATTATATTATTGCATTGTGGATAAGGAGACTATCATTCACTACAATAATTAGCTACTTTGGTGTCTACATACACAAATCAAGTTGAAGAATGTGTGCCACATGTAGTGCAACACATTTGTAGCATTTGTATATAGTGGCCAAGCACAAGAATGAGAGGGAAAATAAGGTAATTGATTGCCTCACTACCTATTAATTTGTTCATCATTATGTTAGAATAATGTGGCATAACTTCTCTAGCTAAAATATGTTTTACCTAATAAACACAAACTTAGTGCAAGCCTATGTTGTTCTCATAGAAGGAAAATAGGTTGTTGAATACTATCTACCCATCAAGCTTCTCTACAATCTTAGACATCTCCATGTTCCATATGGATTTCCACACAAGAGGCTTATCTAGGAGGCATGTTATATAAAAATAATTAGATAATTTGGTGTTACAAAGAGACAAATAGTGCTTAATAATGTTTTTTTCAACGTTGTATGATAATGCAATCATGGATGGGATGTCTAATAAAGGATTATACAATGATGTACAAACTAAGGCAAAATACAAATAATAACTATGTAGTGAAATTCGAATACACACCAAATGCTTTTCATGATGAAGTAAATACTAGACTGATTAATAAATTAAAATCACTTCACAATTTTTTTTTGCTAGGGCATACGAGTAGAAAAAGACCTCAATTTGAAATTATAAAAAAAAATACAAAGAAGTCTTTTTGTTAAACTAGTGAAGAAAAAAAATTATAATGAAAACTTTAAAATGAGTATACAAATCTGATTTGTTTTTATGTAACAATGGATTACCCATAAAAGATTATGGAAGTGTTTAAAATTGACAATAAGAAAATCAACAAACCATAAATTTGCAACACTTAACATTGGATGTATGTGGAGAAACACTCTTGGGAGAAAACAATTTAGCATCAAAGAGAGGCTAAAGAATGTATTAATCTTTAAAAATAGAATGCATATGCAATAATCTAACTCCCTTCAATATAGCAACATTCTAGCAAAAATTGTGCACCTATGAAATAACATAATGAAACTATTATCTTGTGTCTCTAATTTATGGGAGAGGATGATGCAATGGGTCAACCCCTTAATTTCAACATAGAAACATTCAACTATCTTTACAAAACACAAGCAAGTAGATACTTGAAGAAAATTCACCTATGAAATAGTAGACACATAGTGATGGACACATTCTCAGTTACACAATATCCAAAAAATATCCAAGTATAACTTAAATATTTACAAATAAAAAGTTCACATGGGATTTGTCGGGCCTCTATACACAAAATCTCACCCCTGAATCTATCATTCCTAATCTACGTGAATTCCTTCTTTTCTCAGGAGATGCCCTCCTAAAATTGACCTCTAATTCTATATATTTAGTAATCACATTGTAGTAGTTCCTAAAAGACCAAGTCATTAAAAACTATTTTTAAACATAGCAAATACAGTTGTGATCACCTCCCACTTCTAAGGAATCAATTGGTGGTCAACCTCTCGATTCTAAGGATTTGGTTTGTATTAGAGGAATACAACAAATGGTTTCCCAAAATAATGTACCATCAAACCATCAAACCATGTTATAATATAAAAAATATCATGTCCAAAATAAAACGGATTTTCTAATAATAATAAATGTAACTCTCAATGAGACATGAAATAAAAAAATAACATTCATGATGATAATAGATAGCATCTATGACTTGTAACTCATCCATAGTGGTGCATATCCCAAGGTAGGCATCCAAATTTTCCACCCAATTCATATAGGACCCAATGATAACATGAAAGATGCTCCACTACTCAATTCTCATGCTAAAGTTGAGGAATGTGATAAAAATAGCATTATAACTAGATCATTGCAATTTCCACCTTCTTTATAAATGTCATTACAACTAATATTCTAAGTCAACAAGGAGAATGATAATAAACTAATAATGTCTCTAAACAACATGGGTGTAAGTACCTATTCCAATATCATTGGAGATACATGGAATAATAACATTAAGATTGCAAATAAATATCATGTTATCTTGCAAGTGTGTGGCTACTTACAAGATTGTATTATGAGTTAGTTTTCCATCTAATACTTGTATTAAATTTTTAAAATATTGATTCCCTAAGACCACCACCTCTCTATGTTGAATTTTTTACCTTTTATAGAGATCAAAGATGTAGTGTTTTAGCACCAACCAAAAACTCTACTATACTACCTAATGTACATGTGATAAGGATCATGGGTCCAACATTGAATGGATTCTCTTGGAACTAAAAACTTGAAACTCATATCTAGTAGCTCCTTTATTTCCTTTTGTATTTCTTCATTTTAGATCATAGGGTGATTGTAATACCCCTCCGTTTTGCTTCTTGTGTGTTTGATTTATGCTATGTTTGGGATGTAGCTACTATTATACTGGACACACCTGGTCGTTTGTGTTTTGATCTCTACTATTGAGCGACATTGATTATTGTGTGATGTGGATTATCTGACTATTGTTTCACATGCATTATGGATTATTGATGTTAGTAGAGTTAGCTTGAGATATTGTATTACGTGATTTCTGATTATGATGTAATGTCAGTCTTGGATGAGTGTATTGGTGAAGAGGATGGTTCGCATCACTCGCTTGTGAGCGCCCTGCAAATCCGTGATTTCTTCTTCACAGTGTGTATTATATACTGGATATATTGTATTATGTTGTTTACTTGGTTTCAGGTTGCAGGTACATGACATCGACTCCACCTGGTTTCACAGGTTTGAGCGTGTCGATCCAACGGTTAAGTTGAAAGGGAGATAGTAACTAGGTAATATGTGTCAGGTCTACGCCCTAGCCTTAGTGTGTCGATAGTCCTGTTTTGTGAGTCATGTTTACTTGGTTTAATGTTATGTGATTTTATGTTGGATGCTTTATTATTTAATCAATATTTTTAGAATTATTGCATTGTTGAAAGTAGAGTTTATTTTAATATTAAGTGAAATTTATGCTTAGATGAAATATATATGTTGATTATGAAATTGTATTAATTAAATTAATCTTGGAAAAGGTTGAATTTAATTATTAAATAATTAAAATTAATTAATTGAGCTTATTGAAATAAATTTAATGAAATTAAATTAAAATAATTGAAAGAAAAGTGAAATTGCATTTTAAAATCAATTTGGGGTTTTCGAAAATGGAAAAAGGAAATAAATATCTATTTTCAATTTGCATGCGTTTGAAAATTAGGGTTGCGTGGTAGGGCATTACACATGGTATCAGAGCCAAGTTTTAAACACTGGGTGCTTTGGGATTATGATGTACCCATTAAGCTTAGTTGCGTAGGTTTTTAAGTGTACCTTGTCTAATACCCTTTTGTGTCTGTGTAGGAGTATGCCTCCTAGACACGGAGGAGGGAGAGGACGTGGACGTGGTCAAGTAGACGGTCAAGGGGAGAGTCAGCATGACTCACCACCTCATGTGTCACGTATACCAGAGCAGGAGGAGCATTAGGCTTCACAGAATGATCCAGGAGGTGGTGGTAGACAGTTAGATCCTATTAGGGTCGAAGCTGCACGCAGAGCCTTCGAGGAGGCTATGGCATTATTAGGACCGCAACAAGAGGTACCTGTAGGTAACCCTGTGGTTGGGACAGTTACAGCTCAGTCTGATATGTTAGCAATGAATTATATGAGGGACTTGATTCGATCATAGCCACCTCGATTTGATGGAGTAGGTACCGGTCTTGAGGCCAAAACCTGGTTGATAGGTCTTGACCGATGTTTTTCCATGCACCCATTTGATAGTAACACCAAAGCACAGTGTGCTGTTATTCATCTCCGGGGTTTTGCAACCACTTGGTGGAAGCTAGAGGAGCAGAAGCTCCATATAGACATGAGTACAGTATCTTGGGAGATCTTTCTTGAGAGATTCAGAGCCCGCTTTCTCTCTGATCATTGGCATTAGCGTAGAGGCGATGAGTTCCATGCCATACGTCAGCTAGCCATGACAGTTGATCGGTATGAGAGGAGATTCTATGAACTTAAACAGTTCGCAGGTATAGGGGACGATGAGGGAATGCTAGTGCAACATTTTATTAGGGGCTTAAACACCTGTATCAGTGGAGGTGTTCGGGTCTTTGAACCCAAGTCTATGGAGATAGTTGTGGAGAAGGCATGGCTGGTGGAGGAGAACCTGACTATGGCACTGGGAGGTCATACAGGTGTTAGTATTGGTGGTGGTACAGGAGCTGGGACTAGTGCTCGAGGGGGACAGACACAGGGAGCTGTGCCTCCTAAGACTCAGCAGGCATCAGTACAGGGCAGTCAGCAGCAGTCATTTTAGGGGAAACAGAAAGGTTTCCATTAGGGACAGGGTAATAGGAACTGGAGGTGCATGAAGCGTTTCAATGTTGAGCAATCCGCTCAAAGTGCCCAGTCCACTTTTGGAGGCAGTGTATAGCAGTCTAGTGCACCAGCAGGAGGTAGAGGTTATGGTAGAGGCACAGGTTGCTTCTCTTGTGGTTAGCAAGGCCATATTGCTAGGATGTGTCCCAATAAGGGCACGTCGGGATTTACATAGAGACCAACGGTGTCAGAGCCGATAGTGGGAGATGCTAGCAGAGGACATCGTGTGTTTGCAGCAATTGATAACCGCCAGGCAGAGCACCAGGGTACTGTAGTAGAGACCTATGGTATGTTACTGGGTAACCCTGTTACTATTCTTTTCGATTCAGGAGCATCGAATTCTTTCATTTCATCATCGATCATGTCATGTTGCAGACTGGGTGCCGTAAGGCAAGCCGATAGGTGGCAGGTAGAGTTAGCATCTAGTGTGAAGGTTGCATCACATTTTGTAGTACCTGACTGTAGGTTGGAGATTGGACCACTTTCCACTACCTTAGATCTTCGAGTTATACCACTGGGATCCTACGATGTTGTTATAGGTATGGATTGGTTAGAGGCTCACCGAGCAGTTATTAATTATCGACATAAGTCGATTCGGTGCATTAATGCATCAGGTGGAGAGGTGGATATTATAGGAGTACATAGATCGATATCTTTGAGGATCATCTCAGCTATGCAGTTGAGGAGATGTGTTCGTCGTGGATGTTAGTTATTTGCAGTTACAGTTGAGGATTTGGGTTTAGGAGATGGAGAGGGGAAGGTAACTCTTGATAGTCATCCTGTTCTTCAGGAGTTCATAGATGTCTTTCCTGATGACATTCCAGGGATGCCACCTAGGAGAGATATAGATTTTAAGATTGATTTAGTACCAGGATCAGAGCCTATTTCACGAGCACCTTATCGTATGACTACTCAAGAGCTGAAAGAGCTTCGCTTGTAGTTGGAGGAGTTATTAGAGAAGGGATTTATTCGTCCTAGTGTTTCACCTTGGGGAGCACCTATCATCTTCGTGAAGAAGAAGGACGGTTCACTGCAGTTGTGCATTGATTACCGACAGTTGAACAAGGTAACAATTAAGAATCGTTATCCACTTCCCAGGATTGATGACTTGTTTGACCAAGTCAAAGGTGCTACCATCTTTTCAAAGATAGACCTTAAGTCGGGATACCATCAACTTCGTATTTTTGATGTAGATATACATAAGATAGCATTTCAGACACGGTATGGTCACTACGAGTTCACTGTGGTACCATTCGGATTGACGAATGCGCCATCTGTGTTCATGAGTTTGATGAATGGAGTATTCCACACATACCTTGATAGGTTTGTTCTTGTGTTTCTTGATGATATATTGATATATTCTAGGATAGTAGAGGAACATGAGGAGCATTTGCGATAGGTTTTGCAGTGTTTGCGAGAAAACCAACTTTACGCCAACTTGTTGAAATGTGAGTTCTTTAAGTTTGAGATCAAGTATCTTGGTCATGTGATCTCAGGAGAGGGAATATCTGTGGATCCTTCGAAGATTCAAGCTATTCTTGATTGGCCTGCGCCCACGAATGTGGCAGAGATCCGTAGTTTTATGGGGCTTGTAGGATATTACAGGAGGTTTGTGCAAAGTTTTTCCAAGGTAGGTCATCCTATCACTTATCTTCAAAGGAAAGGGAAGAGGTTTGAATGGTCAGAGCAGTGTGAGTCAGCTTTTCAGGTTCTTAAGGATAAGCTGACTAGTGCACAGATTTTAGCGATACTTGATCCCACAAGAGATTTTTTGGTTTGTACAGACGCATCTTTAAAGGGCTTAGGTGCAGTCCTAATGCAGGAGGGATGAGTGATAGCTTATGAGTCACGTAAACTTAAAGATCATGAACTTAATTATCCCACACATGACCTTGAGTTAGCGGCAGTAGTCCATGCATTGACTAGATGGAGACACTTCTTACTTGGGCACAAGTTTGAGTTACACAGTGATCATAGGAGTCTGCAGTATATTTTCACTCAGTTGAATCTTAATGCTAGACAGAGGCGTTGGATGGAGTTCCTTTGTGAGTATGACTTCGAGGTGAAGTATATTCAGGGGAAAGAGAACGTTGTAGCTGATGCACTTAGCAAACGTAGGCATGAGATTTCCGAGATGACTCTTATGGTAGATTTATGGAGTCGGATTCTTGCTACACTTCCAGCAGATAGTTGGTACTAGGATGTGAGAGCAGAGATTGAGGCAGGTAGACCTCTTGAGGGCAGATTTACAGGATATTCACTTGAGTCAGATGGGTTACTTAGGCATTTAGAGCGTATTTACGTTCCTTCAGTAGGTGACCTTCGATCTTTGGTTTTGACTAAGGCTCATCGTGCGCCTTAGTCAACCCATCCTAGGGTGAAGAAGATGTACACAGATCTACGCCAGTTGTATTTCTAGCCAGGGATGAAGAGGGATATTGCAGATTTTGTTTGGAGTGTCAGTGGGTGAAGGCTGAACACCAACATCTAGTAGGGCTTCTTCAGCCACATCTTGTACCTGAGTGGAAGTGGGATATTATCTCACTGGACTTCATTGTTGGTTTACCCAACTCCTCATGACGACATGATGCCATTATGGTGATGGTCGATAGGTTGACGAAGGTGGCACACTTCTCGCCTATGCGTGCTTCCTATAATGCATCATCAGTTGCTAGAGTGTTCATGGAGGATATTGTGAGGTTGCACGATATTCCACGTCGGATTATATCTGATAGGGATCTAGTGTTTACTTCAGCTTTATGGACATCATTACAACATGCCATGGGGACACAGTTGAACTTTAGTTCAACATATCACCCTGAGATAGATGGATAGACAGAAAGGGTTAATCAAATCCTCAAAGATATGTTACGCATGTATGTCATGGATCAGCAGACACGGTGGGAGGATTATCTTTATCTAGTGGAGTTTGCGTATAATAATAGCTGCCAGAGTTCCATAGGCATGGCACCTTTTTAGGCCTTGTATGGATGTCATTGTCGTACTCCTCTTAGTTGGGATCGATTGGAGGACAGAGTGTTATTGGAACCTGAGATGTTACAGGATATGGAGCAGTAGGTGGATCGGATTAGGGAGCACTTGGTGGTAGCACAGGATAGGCAAAAGAAGTATGCGGATGCGCATAGGGTGGATCGTCAGTTTTCTGTTGGCGACAGAGTATTTTTGCGGGTGCGTCCGCGAAAGAGTCCTATCCGATATGGAAAGGGTTCTAAGTTGGTTCCTCACTTTGTCGGACCTTTCGAGATACTCAAAAAGATTGGTCCAGTTACTTATCGACTCACTTTGCTGCCCAGTCTTGCACGTATACATGACGTTTTCCATGTTTCAGTTCTTCGACCTTATCATCCGGATGTTACTCATGTCTTTGATTGGGATTCTTTACAGGTAGAGGATGGGCAGCTGGCTTTGGAACCCGTGGTCGTAATGGAGCGCAGAACGCTCGCTCTTCGAGGGTGAGATATTGAGCAGGTTAGAGTGTAGTGGGATCCCAGGGATGATACTTCATCCACCTGGGAGGATGCAGTTATGATGAGGGAATTATATCCCTACTTGTTTGCAGGCTTCCAGGAGTAAGCCTGGTCCTTGGGGGGGAGAATGTAATACCCCTTCGTTTTGCTTCTTGTGTGTTTGCTTTATGCTATGTTTGGGATGCAGCTACTATTATACTGGACACACCTGGTTGTTTGTGTTTTGATCGCTACTATTGAGCGACATTGATTATTGTGTGATGTGGATTATTTGACTATTGTTTCACATGCATTATGGATTATTGATGTTAGTAGAGTTAGCTTGAGATATTGTATTACATGATTTCTGATTATGATGTAATGTCAATCTTGGATGAGTGTATTGGTGAAGAGGATGGTTCGCATCACTCGCTTGCGAGCACTCTGGGAATCCATGATTTCTTCTTCACGGTGTGTATTATAAACTGGATATATTGTATTATGTTGTTTACTTGGTTTCAGGTTGCAGGTACATGACATCGACTCCACCTGGTTTCACAGGTTTGAGCGTGTCGATCCAACGGTTAAGTTGAAAGGGAGATAGTAACTAGGTAACATGTGTCAGGTCTATGCCCTAGCCTTAGTGTGTCGATAGTCCTATTTTGTGAGTTGTGTTTACTTGGTTTAATGTTATGTGATTTTATGTTGGATGCTTTATTATTTAATCAATATTTTTAGAATTATTGCATTGTTGAAAGTAGAGTTTATTTTAATATTAAGTGAAATTTATGCTTAGATGAAATATATATGTTGATTATGAAATTGTATTAATTAAATTTTAATTTATTTAATTAATTAAATTAATCTTGGAAAAGGTTGAATTTAATTATTAAATAATTAAAATTAATTATTTGAGCTTATTGAAATAAATTTAATTAAATTAAATTAAAAGAATTGAAAGAAAAGTGAAATTGCATTTTAAAATCAATCTGGGGTTTTTGAAAATGGAAAAAGGAAATAAATATCTATTTTCAATTTGCATGCGTTTGAAAATTAGGGTTGCGTGGCGGGGCATTACAGTGATAGTGTTGGGATTAAGGTGTCTCAACCTTTAAGTCCTAGCATTAATTAATTGATTATTAGGTACATATTAATTTATTCTAATGTATTAAACTTCCTAAATTATCATTTACTTTGTAGATCCTATTATTGAGATGGCATCCTATATGGAAAGTGACGACATATGGCAAGATTCCCTATTTTTTAGGAAGTTGGAACCCACTTTAGGAGGTCCTATTTTATAGGATGATGATGTCACATGTTTCCATATTGCTGAAAAACTATTTTGGCAAGTTTCTCTATTGATTAGGAGTCTCAACTTTAGCTGTTACTATTTTAGGTGCCTAAGATATGGATTGAATATGGATAAGAAGTTTTTCTTAGATACAATTGTCCAAGATGAGGATAAGGCTATTTTGACTTAGCAATTTGCAAGTTGATTTTAAAGCTCATGCTTTTTGAGCTTTTGTAGATATTGGATTTATAGAAGATTGTGGATGCTCTTTTTGGCCTCTATCTTGGTGCCTTATAAATATGAGAGTTTAATTGAGGATTTGAGAGAAATTTTCATTGTAGGTTAATGTTGTTAGATATCCTTAAGAGAATAGCAATATGTAAAACTCCATGTTAAGGCTTAGAGCTTGGAAGTGTATTATAACCGCATTTTTTGCAAATTAATACATTGGTTTGATGCTTTGAAGTCTAGGGTTTTTTACCCAAAAGGGTTTTCTCCATGTATATTGTTGTTTCTTTTCTCTTTTCTTTTATTCTTTTATTCTTCTTTCATGTTTTTAAAGTATTAATTTACATGTCATTATGCTACCAAAATTTACTTAGATTTGTTAACTACATTATCTTTCATCTAAGGGTTAATATGATGGGAATTCAACTATGTTTGTTTCCACTTTAATAGTATAGTAGCATGTACTTGTATCAAGTATTTAAAACCTGATTAAAAAGAAACATAAGATATTGAAGGTGATACTTGTTCTCGAAGGTCTTTTTGGGTTTATCTTTCCCTTTCAAATAGTAGGGAATGATTATCATCAACTTTACACCCGTTACAAGCTCAATTATGTGTTGGAACACTTAGTCAATGGTAATCCTAGGAGTGTTCTAAAAAATATTTTTATGCTTGTCCAAAACAACTTGCACACTAATATGATAAGCACAATTCTTGTTCACAAATGACTATTTTGTTGTGATCAAGCATTCTTAGTCGAGTTCACAAATAAGATAAAATTTGAGAACGCTTCATTTTCATGTTTGGAGGTAATAAATGAAGGGTTGTACAATTTTATATGGTTTTTTAACTAGACTGAGAAATAATGTACTTATACAATGCCATTTTCCTTTTAAATACACCTAAAATAGTGCACATGTGTGGTTGACTATATGCTGGGACTTAGATTCTACGGTCCCTAAAAAAATACAAGAAAGGTGGGAGAAGTAGCCCATAAACTAGGGATACTTGAAAAATGGTACTAGATTTCATGACATCTTCCATGTTTCTTACCTCAGAAAGGTATCATGGTATCATGTTGTACCATCCAAAGACTTGCAACCTTTGGTTGATGAAGGAAGACACATTTTAATACTAGAAGCTATCATGAATGCTTAAGAAAGAAAGTTGAGGAATAAAACCGTTAGTGAGTATTTGGTGATTTAGAAGGATCTGCCAATTGAAGAGAGTACATGGGAAGAAGTCAACATCCTAAAACATTCAAATTTAAATTGCTAGAGGGAAAGAAATATCAAGAAGGGAGGATTACTATGTTCCCTTTTCCCTTGATATTATAAATCTACCCATGAGCCCATTTTCATTTCATGTGGATTTATAGAATACTATAGGTGCCCATAATATAGAGTCAAGGGTGTTATGTAACAATATGCTCATTGTAAAATAACGATGTTGATCAAGGATTATGTGTAGGCATATTTTGGAGGGAAAGGAAAATAATTTGAAAATTTACATATTTAATTGAGATAGGGGTTGAGAGAAGGCATGCTTGTTCATCCATTAAATTTCTCAAATAGATTGGACACTCTATTCGTTTATCATTGGAGATTGAAGGATAAAAACTCCCTGATTTCTATAGCTAGTGAGTAAATAAAAACACTTAAATAGTTAGAGAAATTCCACATAAGGGTTGTAATTGAGCTTCACTAATTTGTTGTTCGAGTGACTTCTACAATGCCTGTTTATATGAGTTTCAGGTGTCTCTCTTGGCAATTAGGGTTTATAATTTTGAGACAACTCTTGTAGCACCATTGGCTATTGATTCATCATATTTTTAAATAATAATAGCGTTGTTTCTTTTGAAAGTGTGGTAAATCAAATTGATCGTAAGTATAATTTTTATTGTAATAAGAGTGAACAATTATTGTGAGTTGTGTTGGTTGTTCATTTTTTAAGAAATATATTTCATTTATGCATATTTTAAAGTATATTACCTATTGTAGTAGATCTAATTTGAAATAATATTCAGTCATTATTGTTTCATGGAGTTAAATCAATACAAATATACAATCAAGGATATGAATTTTAATTGGTATAAATGTACCATTTACTAATGGGGATATGGATCCACATGTAACACCTAACCATGTAAATAAAGAAGATAATACTAGCTACCATTAAAGAGGAAGTTAGAGTTTCAAACCTTGTGAGACCTCATGCCATTGTTGTAGTGGAATCATGTAGTTTGCGTAGGATGTTCCCCTATGCCTCCTAGGTATAATCAACCAAATGTGTATAAAATTCAAGGTTCATTTCAAAGGAAAATATCATTGAATAACTACAAGATTTTTTAGCCACATATCAGTAATGGGATTTAAACCATTTTTATAAATTTCAACATCTTTTTGGGTGTGTAATGGGCCAAAAGACAAGATGGAAAAAAGGAATTATGATAAAAAAAACCACACTA
The DNA here is from genome assembly GCA_007115665.2 of Sequoiadendron giganteum. Taxonomy (NCBI): domain Eukaryota; kingdom Viridiplantae; phylum Streptophyta; class Pinopsida; order Cupressales; family Cupressaceae; genus Sequoiadendron; species Sequoiadendron giganteum. Next base: position 406,239,218 of record CM021107.1, on the reverse strand, counting down.
ACCCTAACTAGAAATCATCACAAGAACTTTTTATCCAAGTGCCCATATGTGAGGATAAAAACCCATGGACCTATAAAGGTTGAGGGATGAAACCCCACAGACCTCATGTTGGAGGATGAAACCCATTCAATTGAAGATGCGGTCTCACATAAAGGTTGGGTTTGAGATTTATTGGTGGTGGATCTTCAATGATATCAAGCTAGTTCGATTTTTAGGCTGTCATAACCCTCTCACTTAGAACATTCAAAAATAATTCTTAAGCAAAGTGTGAAATAGATATTTATAAAAAGGTAAGGGAGAAATAAATTCAAATTTAATTATTAAATTTAATAAATAAATAAATTCAAAATGTGTAAATAAATTTGAGATATAATATATATAGAAGATTAAGGTATAAAAATTAATTTAATTACAATATAAAATATTTATACTTCACTAACTTATATTATTGTTAAAGAAAAATGAATATTTTAAAAGCATTTTAACTTATGATGCAAATATTATTATACTTTTATTATTTTGCTCATGGTATTGGAGAAAAATGAGAATATTATGACACATGGCTAATTATTCTATGGGATTTACATGTCATATTTTATGACAAGAATAATGCTATTCATGGGAGATTCTATGACAAAGATAGGAGTTACAAATTATATTTTATGAGAAGAATATTGACAATCATAGCATATTTTATGACAAGAGGAAGAAATAATGGCAACATGGGAGTTTCACATTTTAATTATGAAATAATCCGTGACATAAAAGTAGTGGAGTTATTTTTAGAGAGTGACTCATGGCCCAGATGGTCCCAATGAGTTGAAGTCTACGACCACAACATATTCCTATCCTTTATGAATAGATGCCTACCCAATTTGGGTAGATGCCTAACCCGTATGGTTGGATGCTTGTCCCAAATGGAAAAATTCCTATTTTGTATGGATGGAGGTACCTATGCATACAAATTAATGAACACCAATAACTTAAGGAAGAATAATAAGAGTTAAAAAAAAATAGTGGCTATTTTGTGCTTATGGGTTGGGTTGTTACATGTGATATCAGAGAAAGGTTCATAAGCTAATCCTTGAGCCTACTAAAACTTGCGTAAATTAAAAGTATATAATATTTTTGAACTACAAATTGAACTTTTTGAAAAAAAAATTATTGATGCTTCTTGAGTGTGTTTTAACTCATATTTTGTGTTGTATTCTCTTTTTTTATATATACAATCCAAAATTTGTCACACTGTGTATGATAAGTGTATCTTTTGAATTTTGAAATTTCTTTAATCCTTGATGAATTCTTTGAATATTTATGAAGTTTTTCTTTAGTATTTCAGCCATTTAATTTTGACATATTTATCTTATGATATTAGATTTATTGTTGAAATTAAACACATTTTATTTGACAAGTATCCTTGTTGAAATTGAACATATATTTTTTTTGAGTTGACGTTGATATGGATATATTTTATGATTTATTGTTGAAATGAATATATTATAAAAATTATTGTTGAAATTAATATGCATTTTTAAAAAAAATTTGGAATGGAAATATTTGACTTATTGTTGCGATAAATATGTATTTTATGACTTAGTATTGAAGAGAATACTTTTGTGCCTTAATGTTGTAATTGATATATTATTGGTGGAATGGATATACATTTGATAGCTTATTGATGGAATGGGTGTATAACTTATGGTTAGAGTGTTTAGGCATTTTTGACTTACTATTGGGGTAAGTGCACAAAGATGAGGGGCCGAAAAGGGGTCTTAAGTGGCCACTTTTTTTTGAAATCAGGAAATAGTGACCTTGGATGAGAAATTGAGGATAGTTACACTCAAAATTTTAAGATGCAACAAAAATAAGGACTGTAGTGCTCTAAATGTAATTTCTAAACTACTAATATTATTTAAAAATGGTAGAGACTAAGGGGTTTAGAAAAGTTACCCACACAAATTGCCCCTTTTAAAAAAAAAACATAACATAGCGTCTATTGTGGGTAAATCAAAATGTTAATTTTTTAAAATATTTTAAAAATTCCTTTGGTGAGAAATTAGCTAATAGCATGTCGTATCGACCTAATTTTTTCTAACAAATTTTTAAAGAATATATGATCTTTTGCTAATTTTCAAAGTGGACACATCTTGAAAAATAAAAATCTGACCGTGCTACCGCTATAATTTTTTAAAACTAATCAAATTTTTTTAATAAATGTAGAATGGATTCTAGTTTATAAAATTTAATTTATTTGAAACTTCAATGAATAGTTAAAAAATAAAGTAAAAATCCAATAGAGGCATGGTGTGATGGTTGATTTATTGTGTTGTTGTTCTTGCCATCGAGGATCAAACCCCATTGGGGTGTAATTGTTGTTTGTTTATGTTAGGGATGAGGTCCCTTGTTTGTGACCTCACCAGTTCATAGCTCCAAATAAAAAATGTTTACCCCTCTTAATAAAAATTAAAAATAAAGCAAAAAATACCAAATATTGGTTTTTGACAAAAAATAGATACACCGACAAAAGAAATTAAATATGAAAGCCTTAACGTAGTCAAAATGTGAAAAAATTACATCGTTATATAGTTAAGAGAGAGCTTAACATTACCTTGATGTTTGTTTTACTCAACCTTGAAATACGTGCAAAACTAATGGTTAGCACAAACAAGATTATGTGAAATTTTGTAGTATATGCAAAAACACATTTTTAGGCATTAGAAAGGAAGTCCAAGCCTTTGGGTTGGAAATCATAAGAAAATCCAAGCCAAAGTCTTAAGGATTCCCAAAACAGGACAAAAAACGAGCATGTTATAATGTGCTCGTGTTATTTGAATGCATTTGCTAAATGTGAGTGCATTATAACGCACTCACATTTTGTGAATGTATTGACAAGACATGAGTTCATTATAACATGCTCACATTCTGGTTTGTATTGAAAAAAATTCCTTCTTCTTTTTTTCTCTTTCTCATCCTTTTGTTTCAAGGAAACTATACACATGAAATAAATATTTAAGTATAAATTACATTTACTTTCTTATGCTTTAAGTTATATTTCATGTATATAGTTTCAGGATGTTTGTGAGTGGTTTTAGGTCTCTAGGAGTTATAATGAAAATTATAGTTTTTGGAAGATCTTATACTTTTTTAGACTTATTCAAATTTCAGTAATCAACATATCAAATTTTAGTAGTCAGCAAATCGTATCTCTCTCTCTCTCTCTCTCTCTCTCTCTCTCTCTCTCTCTCTCTCTCTCTCTCTCTCTCTCTCTCTCTCTCTCTCTCTCCCTCCCTCTCCTCTCTCTCTCTCCCTTCCACTCTCTCTCTCTCTCTCACACACACACACCTCTATCTCCTCCCTACCTCTTCCTCCGTCCATCCCTCTATTGTCTACTTCTTTCTATCTCTCCTCTCTCTATACCTCTTCTTCCCTCTGTACTTATCTTTATCTCCTCTCTCCCTCTCTTTACCTACCTCTCCCTCCATGAATCTCTCTCTCTCTCACACACACACACACACATGCATGCATGCACACACACACACACATCTATCTCTCCTATCCCTCCCTCTCTCTACCTCACCCTTACTCCCCTTTTTTTGTCTCTCCTCTTAGTCTCTCCACACCTCTATCCATCCCTACCTCTCTCTCTCTCTCACACACCTCTATCTCCCTTCCTAACTCTCCTCTCTCCCTCCTTCCCTCTCTACTTCTCTCTATCTCTTCTCTCCCTCCCTCTCTCTACCTCACCCTCCCTCCCCTTCTTTTTGTCTCTCCTCTT